>CM068553.1:27461678-27853438 GCA_035048495.1 Euptelea pleiosperma | reverse complement strand
ATCATTCTCCCAAAGTGCCGTAACTATTCGATAATGAAGTGAAGTGCGTGCTCTATCAAATCATTGGTTCTATCAACAAAAAGGGTGTCACGCAAGGCTCGGGTAGTAATAAGTCATTCTGTCGAGTGCTTTCTGCCGAACAATAGCAACAATCTCAGCCATTTCTTCATTGTCCTTGTGCATGATGTCCATTATCTCCTTATGAGTCGGCCCGTTGTACTGGATGGCGGAGTCGACCATTGTGTGCTCAGTGGGCAAAGAAAAACATGTTACAAGAGCCGAGAATGCATGAAATGCTGAACTCCCAGCTTGAGATTTTCTTGTGCTGACTCATCATCATCTCCATCCGGAATATCCACTAGGTTACCTTCTTTTCCAGCATGTGTCGGAGAGATTCATTTTTCTTCTATACCTAGTCCACGCACTTCTTTTGTTGGACTAATTCTCACTTGAGTTCTTCCATGCCTTTTAGAACACGATGTGCAATTTTAGCCCAAAAGAGTTGATAGCTAGTAGCTCGTCCGTCTCATTCTTTGTTTTTTTAAGAGCAAAGCATATATAGTGGGAGGAATGCTGCATAACAAAGAACCACAAACCAAGCTAGTGCAATATATAATGTCATCGCATGCTAGCAAACTAAGCATAATTATCGCTATACACTGAGGCATGGCCGGCTACAAAAAGTTCTCATGAAAACATTCCAATATGAATCAAGAACAAATCAACCTAAAACCATAATTAACCTAAAGTAAATAGCCAGATGAATCAACAAAAGCATCCACTCAAATCCAACATTAGGTGGATCTCAGCCACTCACACCAGATTTTGGCAAACAAGTATTCAGGATTAACAAATCAATAAATAAGAAATCCAAACCAAGTCTTGGAAAAATCCCTTAAATCCATCAAAATCAAAAAACTCAAAACATTCAAAACGGCGATGTCATATCTGAAAAAGATCAAAAGCAACGATCTATATATATCGAAACCCCTAAACCACACCAAATAACAAACCCCTAGATCAACAAATCAAATCAACCAAGAAGCAAAATTGACCTGAGAGACTCCAATAGCCACCTCACATCCCTCAGAGAGTTTTAACAATCCTGCATCATCGATAAAATATCATAGGAGAGATCTACACTAGCATAGAAAACAAAGTAATGCAGAGCAAGATCAGAGGTTATAGCACGAGAAAACCCTAAGTTGGAAAGTTGCTACCAAAAGAGCATACCAATTGGAAAAGGAAAGAGAGAAAAAATGTAGGTCGCACACGAGAAAACCCTTAGTGAATATGTCTGCAAGTTGATCCTTGGAAGGTATAAAACACACTTGAAGTTGACCTGTGGCTACCCATTCCCAGATGAAATGATAATTGATTTCAAGGTGAATACTGTGGGCATGAAAAATAAGATTCGCAGCCATATATGTAGGTCGCACTGAGATTGTCGCAATGTAAATGTGGAGTATGAGAAAAATCATTGGGGTCGCAAAGAAGATGAGTGATCCACAAAATCTCAACACAAGCTAAGGAAAGTAAACGATATTCAGATTCGGCGTAGGATTTGGAGACCATGGGTTGCTTTTTAATTAGCACACCAATAGAGGAGATTATCACCCAAGAAGATGCAATAACTGGTGGTGGAGCAGCAACCCGCATCAAAGAATGCAACAAGGCGCGAAGAAATATTTCGCTAAATAAAAAGTCCATTACTTAAGGATACTTTTAGCTACCGAAGAATGCACCCATGGAGCACTTATGAACTGGGCAACAAGATTCACTGCAAGGGAGATGTCGGGGTAAGTAAGAGTGAGGTATTGAAGTGCTCCAACAGCTTACCGAAATTCAACCCACTCTCTTGCGTCAACACGTCACAGGAGGAGCCCTATAAAGGAAAGGGTGTGTAGATGGAGAGGAGATCGGCTTTTGGGTGAATGAAGCTAGAGAGGAAGAAAATATATAGAGAGAGAAGTTAGAGAGAGAACATATGTAGAGAGAAGTTAGAGAGATGTAACCTGAAGATTTTGATAAGGAAATTGGCCAGAGACCGGCTTCCTGTAGAATCCCGACGACGAACCACGTAAGTTTGTGTTGTGTTTTTCATTTATTGCTTTGATCAATATTGCTTGTGGAGGGTGGATTGGAGATCGGACGGCAAATCCGTTCTCCGCAACACCTAGTGTCTTAGATTTAGGCAAAAAAATAAATTGTGGTTTCGAGGTTTATTCGACTAGCTCAAAAATAGAAATATTTTTGTAAAAATAATAAATTTTTCATATAAATGATGAAAAAATAATGATAATTTTGTGAAAATGATATACAATCATATGTAATGTGAAAATGAATGACCATAACAGACTATAATATGTTAAGGCATATATCTAATAGTCAGTCAAGATATTGTTTAATTAGATTTTATAAAAAAAGATTATAAATCAAACAAATCCTTATTCACTTATATTATGTATAATTTTAGAAAACCTATTTACTATTAACTTACAACGATTAATCCATTTTTTGAAAAAATAATTGAACACAACTTGTGCAAGCTATAATCAATTTATCCGCAATCATAAATTATGAATTTGGGCATTTCCCCAAATTTCAAAATTTTTTCCTTGTACTTAGGGTGTACTGACTTTCAATTCCTTTAATGGACTGATATTTCTATTTCATATTGTGTATTACTCATGTGATTGTGATCTAGGCAATGACCGAGAGCGACTAGACAAGGTTGACTCATGTATCGAGAGTGACCGAGAGCCGCACGAGTAAATCCTAGTCAGTGTCTGTTACAGTAGTCTCGATATCACAAGATATGATAAAAATTCAATAATCAATTTTAGGTTGCGTTATAATGCTCAGGCTAATTATAGTCTTGCTTTATTTTATTACAAAAATCTCCTTTATTATTTTGTAACATTTGCAATTCAAATTAGTTTAAAAAAACAAAAAATGGAGGTTATACATCAAACCTCCCCTCATTACATTAGCAAAAAACCCTCCCTGTAACTAAAAATTAAAAAACCTTCCATAACCAAAATAAGTAAATTAGGAGTGTTGTTTCAGATTCGCTTGCCATAACTATCAACTTCCCTGAAGAACAAAGATCTACTTATCGAGAAATTATACAGAAATCCAAGACTCCAAGCCACGTGGCAAATTATTTCTTACCTAACCCATGTGGACCTACAGATCAAAAATTATCCTGATTAGTGATTTCTAAGCCTTGGTTTGATAAACAACTGTATAATTTGAGCATTCTTTTGGGTAGAAAGGTTTGAACTCACTGATCAAGTTGATTTTTAGGGATTTTAGGGATTGGTATGAGTTGGCCACTTATATAAATGAACCGCCCCTAATATACATTCCCCATGAAAAAGAGTGGGATCCTGAGGTTTTGATTTTGGTCTAATTTTTGTCCACGTCTGTTATTTTGTGAAACTTTGCAAGGGATTTTTATTTTAAATATACAATTTCGCTGGTGAACTTATACAATAGTTTTATATTTGAAAAATAAAATCGTTAAGTCGTAAAAAAAATAACAAACTGGACAGTTGCCTCCCCAGGATGGTCCAGATCTTATCACACCAAATGGACGGTGGATCTCAACCTAAACCGTTATTTTTCCATTTCTCCCTCTGTGCCTTACAATCCGTTATAATGGAAAATCAGTAACGCCCGTCTGTTATACCGTTTGAGTGCCGAAGGCACCCAATTTTTGCAAACGCTTTTGTCAGTTTACTCTTCTATATAACAAAACACTGGTCGTCTCCCTACTTGTACCTCCTCTTATAAGCATCAACAAAGGACAGATCTAATAGTCCCCCCAAATGGATGGTGGATCTCCACCACTCTAACTGATTTTGGTAGTGCCGATGGCACGGGGCACCCACTAGTCCTGTAACACCTTCATTTTGGTTATAATAATGGCTTCTTTAAAATGTCCCATCCTAAACACTCGCAAGTCCTTTCGCTGTCACGTAAGCAACGGATGAGCGCATCCTTTTTCTTGCTCCCCCAAACTTGCTCATGGCAACCTTCCGGCCGCCCAACAACCTATAACACCATTAACTACGACAGGGTATAGGAAGTAAGCCCCACAATCCAAACATTGTTAGCCCATGAAAATAAAAGCATTTAAACCAGTCCCGACTTCACACAACTTAAAAAATCTGCTTGATTTTCCTCTCGTCTTGCTAAATTACAGAACTTGAAAAAAAGAACGTCCTCATCAAGACAATGTGAGGGAGAGAAAGAAAGTGTCGACTGTTTGATTTCTTGTGGCACTCTTAATCAGAACATTGTTTGTCCCATCCCCATGTAGCACAAAAATCAGCCTCATTAATATTTCTAAACTTGGGAACGGAGCACCACAAATACTAATCAAACTATAGGTCCGACACGCCAAACATCTATATGTGCGTAAGAGTCAGAAAAATGTTTGCATCACGCTTATGACAACAATGTACCACTCAACTAAAATTACAGAGAACGTATATGACTTGGAACATATATTAAAGAACATGCTACAAATTCTTTTTGAAAACATGTATGGCACAGTAAACTACGACTTCGGTCTTGGGAGCAGATGCAAGCTTTTTCTTTCAAATGTATTATTATCACAAAGTAGAACCAGGAAACATGAAAACCCAATTGCATCCATTAATACATTTGTACAACAAAGCCTAGATCGAACATCTTGATTCCTTGCAGTCAAAAACCACCCACTACTAATAGATCCAAATACCACTCCCAACTGTACTCGACAAATAAAAAAAGAAAATATGGTGATCTTATAATTTGTAGCAGAAAGTCTCTTGGATCTTGACAAAATCTGTTGCTGCCATTTGAAGGATCTACATCTCAATAAACCATACAAATCCAAAACAAAGTCTCAGAGAAATCCCCTTGAATCCTGCAAATGTAATATCCAAATACCCGAAAAGAACTCATTCTTCGTAACAGACTCACTCATGAATGTTCCAATACTCTGCTGCTGCTGCTGCTGCTGATGTAAAAGGAAATCAGTTGTGAAGACCCAACACTGATGTGACGAAACAGATCAGTAAATGACAAATATCCAAAACAAATCCACAACTCTCTCGAAAACATCCAAAGGGCAGCTACGTCAGATCTGAAAAAGGATCATCACAAACAACCATGAAGGGAACATCTCGAGATGAACAATGCAAAATCAAAATCCTAGACATCAAACAACCCACGAAGCAAATGGCCTCACAAAATCAAATACCATCCCCCCTCGCAGCCCTCGCGAAATCCGACCACTACAAGATAAGACCTAACAGAGAACAATAGCAAAATCAGAAGAGTGTTGTCACGACAAAAACCCTAAGTTGCGAAAGTAGGGCATCTGCCAACCTCTATTCGCCACAGAATATTATGAATTCAGACGAGTAAAATCTAAAAAATTCATCCCGATCATAATCTGAAATAACAAGATCTGTGGGAAAACCTTTGTATACTGTGTATATCAGTTACTACCACACAAACAACTCGTCAACGATCTGAACCTAAAAAATGCCAAGACTGAGGAAACTTAAAAATCAGAACGATAAACAAAATGCTGATATCAAATCTGGAGCTCATTCATAAACCTGAAATGGAAAGAGAAATTCACAAGAGCTAAACCAAAAAAATAGAAACCCAAAAGAGTACAGAGAGCACCCTTGACAAGCATAATAGATTTCCATCTGACATCAACACTATCCGTCCAATTGGGTTTGTAAGAGCCCTGCGAAAAGAGGGGATCTCACTTGCAAGGGCAAACCCAAACCAACTCCAATCTTTTTACCGACCAGAAAAGACAAACCAAACAGGTTCTTGTGTAAAATCGCCTGACCGATTATTCTAAAATTTGACATCAAGCCAAAATTAATCAAAATCAACACTAGCAAAAAAAAACCTTCCGATGTCCCAAGTATCAAACATGAGGTGATCCATAACCAAGTTAGCAACTGAGCAAGACTCCACCTGGAAAACCCAACCACACAAACTGAAATCCTCTTAAGATGCAACTACAATCCTAAATCCTAATCCTAATTGAGAACATCAATTTAAAACACCCTTCTGCACCAGTTAATCTGTGTACCACAAAGCCCAGTTCGAATATCCATCCAACTCCTTGATACTACAAATTCAAGAATATCCGACTTCATGGTTGATCAGTGCTACCACCTGGAAAACCAATCATACAAACTGTTTTCCTCTTAAACCAGTGTCTAATTGACTAAAAAAACAAACCATATAAAAAAATTTGGATGAAAATCCCCCTTTCTGCAAATGTTGATCAGTGCTACCATTACTCAGTACAAATATCCAAAACAACTCTTTAAATCCATCAAATCCAAATATCTCAAATCTGGATAATAGACAACTGTTTCTCGAAAATATCCAAAGACGGTGGCTAACATCAGATCTTAAAAATGATCACAAACAACCATGTGAAATCAAAACCCTAGATCACAGTAGTAACCAACCACGGAGCAAATGATCTTGCAGAATCCAATAGCATATCCTACAATACGGATAAAACATACATGATAAGACGTATAGACCCTAATAGAAAAGACCAACCTCTATTCAGCACAGGATATCATGATTCAAAAAGAATAGGAAAAAGGAAAATAAATCATGTACTGCCACAATGTGAACGTCTCTTCTAACAACTTCTCAACATCTTGAATGCCCAACCTCCTGCATAATGGAAATCCAAAAACCAGATGCATTGTAAATAAAACGAAAGACACCCCAAGAAGGAAACAAAATAAAATAAAAAAACAGAATAGAACTGACAAATCAAATAAGAAATCCCCATTGTAATATGATTTTACTTCACAAAGTACGACCAGAAAATGAGAAAAAAGTGCCTGAAAAACCACACATGAAGGTGAATTACTATCTACTACACAGATTTGCTTGCAAATAAAAAAAAAATCAAACATAAACCAAATGGTGAGATCAACTAAATCAAAAACCTGAGATGGAAAGAGAACTAAATGTGTTTAAATTTATAAATAAAAAAGACAATAAAAACCAAAACAAACAAAAAAGAAAAAAGAAAACAAAATGATTGCAGAGACCACACTGGACAAGCATAATGGACAATAAAAAGACTAAATGTGTTTAAATTTATAAATAAAAAACAAAACAAAAAAGAAAACAAAAAATTGCGGAGAGAACACCCTGGACAAGCATAATGGACTTCCAGCTGATCTCACCCTGGACAAGCATAATGGACTTCCAGCTGATATCATCACTACCAGTCCAATTGGTCCCATCAAAAGAGCCCTGGAAAAGAAAACGGCTCATACAACCTTATCTTCACAGAAAAGTGCAGCAGATACAATATAAGGACGAAACATCTAACAATAAAAGTAAACCACACAACAAGGTCATGTGAAAAACCGCCTAACCAATTATTCTAACTTAACATCAAATTAAAATTAATCGAAAGCAAATTTACAAAAAACCCTTGTGAGGTCCAGTATCCAACACGAGGTGATCCATAGCCAAGTTGGCAACTGAACAAGACCCCACCTGGAAAATCAACCATACAACTTAGTTCCTCAACATTTAACAATCCTAATGGACTAAACATAACAGATCAACTAGAAAATCGATTTGACAAAATCATTATGAAGCAATTCATCTGCGTACCACAAAGCCTAGTTCGAACATCCATCCAACAACTTGATTCCTTGAAAATCAAAGCAGTTCTACCAAAAATTCCGAATACCCGAAAACAAAAGATTAAAAGTTGACGTGTCTTTAGGACGATAGCCCACCTGGAAAACCAATCATACAGACTCGGTCCTCTTTAATTGAACCACGTCATGGACAAAAACACCAGATCATATAAAAATTTTGCATGAAAACACCCTTCTGCAAATGTTGATCAGTGCCACCATTTCCAGTACAAATATCCAAATACCCAAAAAGAACTCATTCTTCATAACGAAGACTCGCTCATGAATGTTCCATTGGTCTACTGTTTTTCCTGAAGTACAAGCAAGTCAGTTGTGAAGACCCAACACCAATGTGGAGAATTAACATACCAGTAAATGACCAAAATCCAAAAAATATCTTATTAAATCCATCAAAACCAAAGATCTCAAATCAGGATAATATCCAAATGTGGCTACACCAGATCTGAAAAAGGATCACAAAAACAATGAAGGGATTTTCTAGAGACGTATATATCAAAAAAACACAAAACAATGCAAAATCAAAATCCTAGATCACAACAATAAACAAACCACGAAGCAAAATGACCTTCAGAATCCAATGGCATCCACCTCGCACCCCACAGAGAATGTAACAATCCTAAAATGCAGATAAAATATCCATGAGTGGGATACAACCTAACAGAGAAAACAAAGAAGCTAAGCAAAATCAGAGGTGTTGTCACGACAAAACCCTGAGTTGGGGAAGTAGGGAATCCGCCCTCACCACAAAATCATCCTGATCATCATCTGAACTAACAAGATCTATGGGAAACCGTGTATACTGTTTTTTAGTAGTGCAACACTTTGAACACTCTTCAACCTCCTGAATGCCAGCCACCTGAACCATGGAATCCAAAACCAGATGTATTCCAAATATAACTGACTGATAGAAACCAAGAAAGAATAAAAAAAACAAAAAAACCAGAATGGAAGTAACGCATATCAAATAAGAAACCCCCATTGTAATATTATCTTACTTCACAAAACGATAAAATCCAACTGCCCCTAAAACCCACGCGAGAAAGTGGATAAACAAATTCAAACACTAACCAAATTATGAGAACATATCTGGAGCTCATGCAGCAACCGAGTCATCAACCTGAGATGGAAAGAGCAATTCACGAGAGCTGCTTAATGTATTTAAATTGATAAATAGAAAACAAAAGGAGTGCAGAGAGAAAACCCTTGACAAGCAATTTAGATTACCAGCTGATATCAACACTACCCATCCGATTGGTCCCTTGAGCCCTGGAAAAAGAGAAGGGCTCATACAACCTATCTTCAAACAAAGTGCAGCAGATACAATAAAAACAGAACATGTAACAATAAAAGCAAACCACACAACAGAACTCCACTGATTCCCTCAACTTCCTTCACTTGCAATGGCAAATCCAAACGAAGTCAAATCTTTACCAACCTAAAAGACAAAAAGACCAAACAGGTTTTTGTGAAAAACTTCCTGATCTTTACTTCGAGACTTAACAAACTAAACTTAATCAAAAGCAGTGTTAGCTCGAAAAACCCTTGGTTCAACTATCCAACATGAGGTGATCCAAAACCAAGTTGGCAACTGAACAAGAAGACCCCCACACCTGGAAAACCAACCATACAAACTGAGTTCCTTTCAAGATATAACTACAATCCTAATGGACTACAAATAACAGATCAAATCAAACATCGATTGAAAACACCCTTCTACAGCAGTTGATCTGTACCACACTACTTGATTCTTGAAAATCAAACCAGTTCTGCTAAAATTTTGGAACACCCGACTTTCTGCAAATGTTGATCAGTGCCGCCACCATTCCAAGTACAAATAACCAAAAAGGCCTAATTCTTCATAACAAAGACTCGTCTCATGAATGTTCCAAGAATACCGCTGCTCCTGAAGTAAGCAAATCAATTGTGAAAACACAACACTGATGTAGAGAATTAACAATCAGCAAATGACAAAAATCCAAAACAAATCCCTTAAATCAATCAAAACCAAAAATCTCAAATCGGGACAATAGATCACAACATTAAACCAACTACAAAGCAAAATGGCCCTGCAAAATCCAATAACATCCACCTTGCTCGCACCCCTCAGAGAATCTAACAATCCTACAATACGGATAAAATATCCATGATAAGAAGGATAGATCCTAACAGGAAACAAAAGCTAAATCAAAATCAAAGGTGACGACAAAACCCTAAGTTGGGAAAGTCGGGGTCCACCCCCGCCAACCTCTACAGAATATAATGATTCAAAAAGGAGAAGTAAAATAGAAAAAATTCATCCTGATCATCATCTTAAATAACCAGATCTATGGGAAACCCTTTCCATAATTGTTTATTGGTAACTGCCATATTTCAAACAGCTTTTCTAAGACCTCGTTAACCTCCTCCTGAATGCCCCCATAATTCAATCAGCCCTATATAATGAGAGAGAGAGACCAAGAAGGAAGATTTAAAAAACAGAATGGAAGTGATACAAAACATTTAAGAAACCTCCATTGTAATATGATTTTACTTCACAAAGTACGACCAGAAAGAGAGAATCCGACTGCCCTGAAAACCCACACGAAAGTGAATCCATCATCTAAGAATGATAAACAAATTCAAACATAAACCAAATATAATGAGCAAATCTGGAGCCCATTGTGCAGCAACTCATTCATAAACCTGAGATGGAAAGAGAAATTCACAAGAGCTTATGAATGTGTTAAAATTAATGCATTGAGAAGACATAATAGAAACCAACCAAACAAAACAGAAAACAAAAAGTGCAGACTAGCAGATGTTCGGTTGATTTTCTTTCCTTCAGCTACTCAGATTTTCAGTACTAGCCACAGTGCTTCGATACAGTTTCCTGATCACCCTTGAGCATAATAGATTTCCAGCTGATATCAACACTACCCATCCAATTGGTCCCTTTAAGGGCTCATAACACCTATCTTCACACAAACGTGCAGCAGATACAATGATGGAAGAAACATCTAACAATAAAGCAAACCACAAAACAGAACTCCATTGATTCCCTCAGCTTCCTTCACTTGCAATGGCAAATCCAAACCAAGTCAAATCTTTCCAACCTGAAAGACAAACAAACCAAAAAGGATCTTATCTTCTGAGTTTTGCAAACTAAAATTAATCAAAAGAAATGCTCGCTCAAAAAACCCTTGTGAGGTTCAAGCATCCACCATGAGGTGATCCATAGCAAAGATGGCAACTGAATAGGACCCCACTTGGAAAACCAACCATATAAACTGAGTTCCTCTTGAGATTTACAATCCTAATGGACTAATAAGAACAGATCAAATAGAACATTGATTGAAAACACCCTTCTGTAGCAGTTGAACTGTACCACAAAACCCGGTTCAATTATCCAATCAAGCTATTCAATGGAAAAAGTTTCTACGCTCAAATTGGTCAAAGTTTGTCAGTTCTACCCCACACAAGATCTATGGGAACCCCTCTGTATACCACTTATATGTACTGCCACACTTCGAGCAGCTCTTTTAACAAATCATCAACAACCTGACCGCCCACGGTTCAGTCAGCTCTTTTGGCAAATAACCACATTGAGGCGATCTAAAATATGACAATGTATTCCAAAGATTTATTGGTGTTACCAGATCCTATATTTTAGTTGAAACTGGAAAACAAGAAAATCCTACTGGCCTGGGGAAAAAAAATCACACAAGTGAATCGAACTTTTCTCGCTCTTCACTTCACGGATATGGAAAGTAATGCAAAACGATTAAAGAAATTATCAAACATAGACCAATTGTTGAAATCAAATCTGTTGCTCATTGTGCGGCTCCCCACAACCATAAACTTGTGAGATAGAAAAGGTAACTTCACAAGAGCTTTTGAATTTAAATTTATAAATAGAAAAGAAGACATATATATGCAGAAAGAAGAGAAAAAAAATAGTAGCCCACTTTACAAGAAAATATATTTCCAGCTGATATCAGCATTAGCTATCCAATTGGTCCCTCTACAAAAGACCTGAAAAAGAGAACGGCTCATATACCCTATCTTCACGCACAAGTGCAGCAGATTAAAAAAAGAATAGACATCTATCAATAAAAGCAAACCACGCAGCATCACTCAGCCAATTCCCCTACCTACTTCCTTGCAATAGCCAATCCAAACCAAGTCAATCTTTACCGCCCTGAAAGACATATATGGGACAAATGGATTGTCATGAAAAACTGCCTCTTATCAAAATTATTCTGAGACAAAACAAATTAAGCAAAAGAAACTGTAAAGCTCAATAAACCCTTGTGGGATCCAACATTAGGTGTCCATAACCAAGTCTGCAGTAAACCAAGACCAAAATAAACTTTAGTTCCTCTTGAGATTTAACTACAATCCTAATAAGACCAAAATAATCAAATAACCACATCAAACAAAGCATCGGATGAAAACCCCCCTTCTGCCCTTACGCAACGATTAATCTGTAAAACTACCTGATTCCTGAAAATAAACCAGTTATACTCAAAGATCCAAATACCTAACTTCAAAGGTATTGAAATGAGTAACTAAGGGAACTTATTCTTAGTAGCACAGGTTCGCTCACGGATGTTCCCAGAAATCTATTGCCTTCCTGAAGAATAATCAAATTAATTGTTACGATCAACACGGACTTAAAAGATTCACAAATAAAAAATTGGTACAAATCCAAAACGAGTCTCTCAGACAAACCCCTTAAATCCATCAAAACCAAAGATCTTAATTCGGCTAATAGCCCACAACTCTCTCGTAAATATCGGGAATGATCTGCAGTAACATGACAATCAACCATATATGGAATTTCAAGAACTATATAGATCAAAACTCTTAAGACCGCGCAAAAGTTGTGATGAACCCTAGATCAACCAAAGCTCAAAGCACTCCTATCAAATCAACAAAGATGCACAAAAAATGCCTTACAGCTCCAATCACACCCGCCTCACACTCCCAAAGAATCTAACAATCCTGCAACATCTTTACAATATTTAAAAAAAGAGGGATTAACCAGAAAACAGAACCCTTAGTATGATCAGAAGACAACCCTAAGCGAACTAAGTTGGAAACCCTTCACCGACCTCGAACTAAAAGTATCTCAAATTAATGTTGTGGGATGCAACATTATATGCATGCTCATACAACCTATAATCACATAAATGCAGCAGAAAAAATAGAAGGAAGAAACATCCAAGACAAAACCAAACCACACAACAGAAACCCACTGATTACCTCAACTTCCATCACTTGCATGGGCAAATCCTGACAAGTCAAATCTTTACCAACCTGAATAAAATAACGGGACAAACAGGTTCTTGTAAAAAACTGCCCGACTGCTTATTCTGATACTAGACATCAAACTAAGGCAACTTCATACGTTTAATGATTAAATACAGTGATTTCATAACTTCAAAAAGTACCAGAAAATCGGAAAATCCGAACTGGCCTGTAAACAATCACCATAAGTAAATCAAACTTTTCTACTCTTTTTGCTTGACAGATGTGGGAAGTTACAAAAAATGACAGAAATTATCAAAATCAGAAACCAATTGATGAACTCATTGCGCAGCATCTAAAGCACAAACCTGAGATAGAAATGGGAACTTCACAAGAGCTTCTGAATGTGTTTAATTAGATAAATAGAAAATAAGACAGAAAAGACATCCAAAAAAAGAAGAGCACGCTTTACTGATATCAACATTAGATGTCCAATTGGTCGCTTTACAAAAGCCTGGAAATACAAGAGAGAAGATTTCATACACCCTATCTACACACGCACGGCTGGCAGATAAAATATAAAAGGAATAAACATTTATCAATAAAAGCAAACCACACAGCATCATTCAGCCGATTCCCCTACTTCTTCCTTGCAAAAGCCAATCCAAACCAAGTCAAATGATCTTTACCGCACCTGAAAGACATAAATGGAACAAATAGGCTCTCGTGAGAAACTGCCTCTGATCAATTATTCTGAGACTAACAAATTGAGCAAAAGAAACTGTAGTTCAATAGACCCTTTGAGATCCAACAATAGGTGCATCCATAACCAAGTCTGCAGCAAACCAAGACCAAAATAATTAGCTCCTCTGGAGATTTAACTACAACCCTAATGGACCAACATAATCAAATAACCAGATCAAACAAAGCATCGGTTGAAAACCCCCTTCAGCTCTTCGGCAACGATTAATTTGTACAACTACTTGATTCCTGGAAATAAAACCAGTTCTACTCAAAGATCCAAATACCTATCTTCAAAGGTATTGAAATAAGTAAATAAGGGAACTTATTCTCACTAGCAAAGGTTCACTCACGGATATTGCCAGGAATCTATTGCCTTCCTGAAGAACAATCAAATTAATTGTGAAGATTCAGCACGGACTTGAAAGATTCACAGATCACAAATTGGTACAAATCCAAGTATCAGATAAACCCCTTAAATCCATCAATACCGAAGATCATAATCCGACTAATAGCCCACAACTGTCTCTCGCGAATAGGTATCTGCAGTAAAATGACAATCAACCATATATGGAATTTCAAGAACTATATAGATCGAAACTCTTAAGAGCACGCAAAAGTGAAACCTTAGATCAACCAATGCTCAAAGCACTCATCAAATCACCCAAGAAAGACAAAAAATGGCCTTACAGCTCCAATAGCGACATCCTCGCACTCCCTCAAAGAAACTAAAACTATCTCAAATTAATGTTGTGGGATGCAACATTATATGCATGCTCATACAACCTATACTCACATAAATGCAGCAAATAAAATAGTAGGAAGAAACATCTAAGATAACGGCAAACAACAACAGAAATCCACTGATTCCCTCAACTTCCATCACTTGCATTGGCAAATCCTTACAAGTCAAATCTTTACCGACCCGAATAACATAATAAAAAACTAAGGCAACTTCATATGTTTAATGATCAAATACGGTGATTCCGTAACTTAAAAAAGTACAGCCAGAAAATCTAAAAATCCGAACTGGCCTACAGAACAATTACATAAGTGCATCAAACTTTTCTCTACTCTCTTCACTTGAAGAATGTGGGAAGTTACGAAATATGATAAAGAAATTATCAAAATCAGACAAACCAATTGTTGAAATCAAATCTGGAGCTCATTGCGCGCAGCATCTCAACCATAAACCTGAGATAGAAATGGGAACTTCACAAGAGCTTCTGAATGTGTTTAATTAGATAAATGGAAAATAAGACAAAAATAAAGGGACCAATTGGACATCTAATGTTGATATCAGTAAAGTGTGCTCTTTTTTCTTCTTTTTTTGGATGTCTTTTTTGTCTTAAACATCCAAAAAAAGAAGAAAAAAGAGCACACTTTACTGATATCAACATTAGATGTCCAATTGGTCCCTTTATAAAAGCCTGGAAATACAAGAGAAGGTTTCATACACCCTATCTACACACGAGTGGCTGACAGATAAAATAAAAGGAAGAAACATCTATCAATAAAAGCAAACCACACAGCATCACTCAGCTGATTCCCCTACTTCCTTTACTTGCAATAGCCAACCCAAACCATAATCTTTACCGCCCTGAAAGACATAAATGGGACAAAATAGGTTCCCGTGAAAAACTGACTGATCAATTATTCTGAGACTAAACAAATTAAGCAAAAGAAGCTGTAGCTCAAAAAACCCTTGTGGGATCCAACATTAGGTGCATCCATAACCTTAGTCTGCAGCAAACCAAGACCAGAACAAACTTTAGTTCCTCTTGAGATATAACTACAATCCTAATGGACCGAAATAATAAAATAACCAGATCGAACAAAGCATCAGTTGAAAACCCCCCTTCTGCTCTTCTGCGGCGATTAATCTGTACTACCACTTTATTCCTGAAAATAAACCAGTTCTAATCAAAAATACAAATAACTAACTTCAAAGTTATTGAAATAAGTAAATAAGTGAACTTATTCTTAGTAGCACAGGTTCGCTCATGAATGTTTCCAAAAACTATTGCCTTCATGAAGAAAAATCAAATTGACTGTGAAGATTCAACGCGGACTTGAAAGATTCACATCACAGATCAAAAATTGTTACAAATCCAAAACAAGTCTCAGATAAACCCCTTAAATCCATGAACGCCAAAGATCATAATCCGGCTAATAGCCAACAACTCTCTCGTGAATGTAATATCACAATCAACCATACACAGAATTTCAAGAACTACATAGATCGATACTCTCTTGACAGCACAAAAGTGATAAACCATAGATCAACCAAAGCTCAAAGCACTCATATCAAATCAACCAAGAAACAAAAAAAGGCCTTACAGCTCCAATCGTGCCCGCCTCACACTCCCTCAAAGAACCTAACAAACCTGCAACATCGTTACAATATTTAAGGAAGAAATATCTAACAATAAAAAAAGCAAACCAAATAAAATCACTCCACTAATTCCCCCTTTACTTGCAATATCCAATCCAAACCACTTCAAATTATCTTTACCTCCCTGAAAGAGGTAAATGGGACAAATAGATTCTCGTGAAGAACTGATTGATCAATTGTTTCAAGACTTCACATCAAACTAAAATTATCTAAAATTAATGTTCCGGGATGCAACATTAATTTAATCCCACAAACATTAATTTAAACACAATACGTCAAACTAAGGCAACTTCATACGCTTAATGATTAAATACGATGGTTTCATAAATTCAAGTACAACCAGAAAATCTGATAATTAGAACTGGCCTGTAAAAAAATCACTCAAGTTAATCAAACTTTTATACTCTTTTTCTTTTGACAGATATGGGAAGATACGAAAAATAATAAAGAAATTATCAAAATCGAACAAACCAATTGTTGAAATCAAAACTGTAGCTCATTGCGCAGCATCTCAACCATAAACCTGAGATAGACATGGGAACTTCACAAGAGCATCTGAATGTGTTTAATGATAAATAGAAAAACAGACATAAATGAAATCAGGAGAAGAAAAAAGAGGAGCACACTTTACTGATATTAACATTAGATGTCCAATTGGTCCCTTAACAAAAGCCTGGAAATACAAGAGAAGGTTTCATACACCATATCTACACGAGCAGCTGGCAGAAAAAATAGAATGAAGAAACGTCTATCAGAAAAATGCAAACCACACAGCATCACTCAGCCGATTCCCCTATTTCATTTACTTGCAATAGCCAATCCAAACCAAGTCGAATAATCTTTATCGCCCTGAAAGACATAAATGGGACAAATAGGTTTTCGTGAAAAACTGCCTGTGATCAATTATTCTGAGACTTCACAAATTAAGCAAATGAAACTGTAGTTCAATAAACCCTTTGGTATCAACATTAGGTGCGTCCGTAACCAAGTCTGCAGCAAACCAAGACCAAAATAAACTTTAACTCCTCTTGAGATTTAACTACAACCCTAATGGACCAACGTAAACAAATAACCAGATCAAACAAAGCTTCGGTTGAAAACCCCCTTTTGCCCTTATGCAGCGATTAATCTGAACAACTACTTGATTCCTGATTATGCAAGTGATTAATCTGTACATGATTCCTGAAAATAAACCAGTTCTACTCAAAGATCAATACACCCTATCTACACGAGCAGCTGGCAGAAAAAATAGAAGGAACATCTATCAAAAAAAAGCAAATCACTCGGCCAATTCCCCTACTTCATTTACTTGCAATAGCCAATCCAAACCAAGTCGAATAATCTTTATCGCCCTGAAAGACATAAATGGGACAAATAGGTTCCCGTGAAAAACCGCCTGTGATCAATTATTCTGAGACCTCACAAATTAAGCAAAAGAAATTGTAGTTCAATAACCTTTGTAATCAACATTAGGTGCGTCCGTAATCAAGTCTGCAGCAAACCAAGACAAAAATAAACTTTAGCTCCTCTTGAGATTTAACTACAACCCTAATGGACCAACATAATCAAATAACCAGATCAAACAAAGCTTCGGTTGAAAACCCCCTTTTGCCCTTATGCAGCGATTAATCTGAACAACTACTGGATTCCTGATTATGCGGTGATTAATCTATACATGATTCCTGAAAATAAACCAGTTCTACTCAAAGATCCAAATACCTAACATCAAAGGTATTGATTCAAATAAATAAGGAAACTTATTCTTAGTAGCACAGGTTCGCTCACGGATGTTTCCCAGAATCTATTGCCTTCCTGAAGAACAATCAAATTAATTGTAAAGATTCAAAGCAGACTTAAAGGATTCACAGATCAAAATTTGGTTAAAATCCAAAACAAGTCTCAGATAAACCCCTTAAATCCATCAAAACCAAAGATCTTAATCCGACTAATAGCCCACAACTGTCTCTCGAGAATATCAAGTATGATCTGCAGTAACATCACAATCAACCATACACGGAATTTCAAGAACTACATAGATCGACACTCTCTTGACCGCACAAAAGTGATAAACCCAAGATCAACCAAAGCTCAAAACACTCATATCAAATCAACCAAGAAACACAAAAAGGCCTTACAGCTCCAATCGGGCACGCCTCACACTCCCTCAAAGAACCTAACAATCCTGCAACATTGTTACAATATTTAAGGAAGAAATATCTAACAATAAAAAAAAGCAAACCAAAAAACATTACTCCGCTAATTCCCCCTTTACTTGCAATAGCCAATCCAAACCACTTCAAATTATCTTTACCTCCCTGAAAGAGGTAAATGGGACAAATAGATTCTCGTGAAGAACTGATTGATCAATTGTTTCAAGACTTCACATCAAACTAAAATTATCTAAAATTAATGTTCCGGGATGCAACATTAATTTAATCCCACAAACATTAATTTAAACACAATACATCAAACTACGGCAACTTCATACGCTTAAATGATTAAATACGGTGATTTCATAACTTCGGAAAGTACAACCAGAAAATCTGAAAATCCGAACTGGCCTGTAAAAAAATCACAAGTGAATCAAACTTTTCTACTCTTTTCTTTTGACAAATATGGGAAGATACGAAAAATAATAAAGAAATTATCAAAATCGAACAAACCAATTGTTGAAATCAAAACTGTAGCTCATTGCGCAGCATCTCAACCATAAACCTGAGATAGAAATGGGAACTTCACAAGAGCATCTGAATGTGTTTAATGATAAATAGAAAAACAGACATAAATGAAATCAAAAAGAAAAGAAAAAAGAGCACACTTTACTGATATTAACATTAGATGTCCAGTTGGTCCCTTAACAAAAGCCTGGAAATACAAGAGAAGGTTTCAAACACCATATCCACACGAGCAGCTGGCAGAAAAAATAGTAGGAAGAAACGTCTATCAAAAAAATGCAAACCACACAGCATCACTCAGCCGATTCCCCTACTTCATTTATTTACTTGCAATAGCCAATCCAAACCAAGTCGAATAATCTTTATCGCCCTGAAAGACATAAATGGGACAAATAGGTTCTCGTGAAAAACCGCCTGTGATCAATTATTCTGAGACTTCACAAATTAAGCAAAAGAAACTGTAGTTCAATAACCCTTTGTAATCAACATTAGGTGCATCCGTAATCAAGTCTGCAGCAAACCAAGACCAAAATAAATTTAGCTCCTCTTGAGATTTAACTACAACCCTAAAGGACCAACATAATCAAATAACCAGATCAAACAAAGCTTCGGTTGAAAACCCCCTTTTGCCCTTATGCAGCGATTAATCTGAACTACTAGATTCTTGATTATGCGGTGATTAATCTGTACATGATTCCTGAAAATAAACCAGTTCTACTCAAAGATCCAAATACCTAACATCAAAGGTATTAATACAAGTAAATAAGGGAACTTATTCTTAGTAGCACAGGTTCAGGTTCGCTCACGGATGTTTCCCAAAATCTACTGCCTTCCTGAAGAACAATCAAATTAATTGTGAAGATTCACAGCGGACTTAAAAGATTCACAGATCAAAATTTGGTTAAAATCCAAAACAAGTCTAAGATAAACCCCTTAAATCCATCAAAACCAAAGTTCTTAATCCGGCTAAAATAGCCCACAACTCTCTCTCGTGAATATCAAGTATGATCTTCAGTAACATGACAATCAACCATACACGGAATTTCAAGAACTACATAGATCGACACTCTCTTGACCGCACAAAAGTGATAAACCCTAGATCAACCAAAGCTCAAAACACCTATATCAAATCAACCAAGAAACACAAAAAGGCCTTACAACTCCAATCGGGGCACGCCTCGCACTCCCTCAAAGAACCGAACAATCCTGCAACATTGTTACAATATTTAAGGAAGAAATATCTAACAATAAAAAAAGCAAACCAAATAACATTACTCCGCTAATTCCCCCTTTACTTGCAATAGCCAATCCAAACCACTTCAAATTATCTTTACCTCCCTGAAAGAGGTAAATGGGACAAATAGATTCTCGTGAAGAACTGATTGACCAATTGTTTCAAGACTTCACATCAAACTAAAATTATCTAAAATTAATGTTCCGGGATGCAACATTAATTTAACCCCACAAAAATTAATTTAAACACAATACATCAAACTAAGGCAACTTCATACGCTTAAATGATTAAATACGGTGATTTCATAACTTCGGAAAGTACAACCAGAAAATCTGAAAATCCGAACTGGCCTGTAAAAAAATCACAAGTGAATCAAACTTTTCTACTCTTTTCTTTTGACAAATATGGGAAGATACGAAAAATAATAAAGAAATTAACAAAATCGAACAAACCAATTGTTGAAATCAAAACAGTAGCACATTGCGCAGCATCTCAACCATAAACCTGAGATAGAAATGGGAACTTCACAAGAGCATCTGAATGTGTTTAATGATAAATAGAAAACAAGACATAAATGATATCAAAAAGAGAAGAAAAAAGAGCACAATTTACTAGTATTAACATTAGATGTCCAGTTGGTCCCTTAACAAAAGCCTGGAAATACAAGAGAAGGTTTCATACACCATATCCACACGAGCAGCTGGAAGAAAAAATAGAAGGAAGAAACGTCTATCAAAAAAATGCAAACCACACAGCATCACTCGGCCGATTCCCCTACTTCATTTACTTGCAATAGACAATCCAAACCAAGTCGAATAATCTTTATCGCCCTGAAAGACATAAATGGGACAAATAGGCTCTCGTGAAAAACTGCCTATGATCAATTATTCTGAGACTTCACAAATTAAGTAAAAGAAACTGTAGTTCAATAAACCCTTTGGTATCAACATTAGGTGCGTCCGTAACCAAGTCTGCAACAAACCAAGACCAAAATAAACTTTAGCTCCTCTCGAGATTTAACTACAACCCTAATGGACCAACATAATCAAATAACCAAATCAAACAAAGCTTCGGTTGAAAACCCCCTTTTGCCCTTATGCAGCGATTAATCTGAACTACTACTTGATTCCTGATTATGCTGTTATTAATCTGTACATGATTCCTGAAAATAAACCAGTTCTACTCAAAGATCCAAATACCTAACATACCTAACATCAAAGGTATTGATACAAGTAAATAAGGGAACTTATTCTTAGTAGCACAGGTTCGCTCACGGATGTTTCCCAGAATCTATTGCCTTCCTGAAGAACAATCAAATTAATTGTGAATATTCAACGCGGACTTAAAAGATTCACAGATCAAAATTTGGTTAAAATCCAAACCAAGTCTCGGATAAACCCCTTAAATCCATCAAAACCAAAGATCTTAATCCGGCTAATAGCCCACAACTCTCTCTCGTGAATATCAAGTATGATCTGCAGTAACATGACAATCAACAATACACAGCTTTCAAGAACTACATAGATCGATACTCTCTTGACCGCACAAAAGTGATAAACCCTAGATCAACCAAAGCTCAAAGCACTCATATCAAATCAACCAAGAAACATAAAAAGGCCTTACGGCTCCAATCGTGCCCGCCTCACTCCCTCAAAGAACCTAACAATCCTGCAACATCGTTACAATATTTAAGGAAGAAATATCTAACAATAAAAAAAAGCAAACCAAATAACATTACTCCGCTAATTCCCCCTTTACTTGCAATATCCAATCCAAACCACTTCAAATTATCTTTACCTCCCTGAAAGAAGTAAATGGGACAAATAGATTCTCGTGAAGAACTGATTGATCAATTGTAAGACTTCACATAAAACTAAAATTATTTAAAATTAATGTTCCGGGATGCAAATTTAATTTAATCCCACAAACATTAATTTAAACACAATACATCAAACTAAGGCAACTTCATACGCTTAATCTTCGAGTACAACCAGAAAATCTGAAAATTCGAACTGGCCTGTAAAAAAATCACTTAAGTTGATCAAACTTTTATACTCTTTTCTTTTGACAGATATAGGAAGATACGAAAAATAATAAATACGAAAAATAATAAAGAAATTATCAAAATCGAACAAACCAATTGTTGAAATCAAAACTGTAGCTCATTGCGCAGCATCTCAACCATAAACCTGAGATAGAAATGGGAACTTCACAAGAGCATCTGAATGTGTTTAATGATAAATAGAAAACAAGACAAATGAAATCAAAAAGAGAAGAAAAAAGATGAGCAAACTTTACTGATATTGCTGGCAGAAAAAATAGAAGAAAGAAATGTCTATCAAAAAAATGCAAACCACAGCATCACTCAGCCGATTCCCCTACTTCATTTACTTGCAATAGCCAATCCAAACCAAGTCGAATAATCTTTATCGCCCTGAAAGACATAAATGGGACAAATAGTTTCTCGTGAAAAACTGCCTATGATCAATTATTCCGAGACTTCACAAATTAAGCAAAAGAAACTGTAGTTCAATAAACCCTTTGGTATCAACATTAGGTGCGTCCGTAACCAAGTCTGCAGCAAACCAAGACCAAAATAAACTTTAGCTCCTCTTGAGATTTAACTACAACCCTAATGGACCAACATAATCAAATAACCAGATCAAACAAAGCTTCGGTTGAAAAACCCCTTTTGCCCTGATGCAGCAGCGATTAATCTGAACAACTACTTGATTCCTGATTATGCGGTGATTAATCTGTACATGATTCCTGAAAATAAACCAGTTCTACTCAAAGATCCAAATACCTGACATCAAAGGTATTTGATATAAGTAAATAAGGGAACTTATTCTTAGTAGCTCAGGTTCGCTCACGGATGTTTCCCAGAATCTATTGCCTTCCTGAAGATCAATCAAATTAATTGTGAATATTCAACGCGGACTTAAAAGATTCACAGATCAAAAATTGGTTAAAATCCAAAACAAGTCTCAGATAAACCCCTTAAATCCATCAAAACCAAAGATCTTGATCCGGCTAATAGCCCACAGCTCTCTCCCGTGAATATCAAGTATGATCTGCTGTAACATGACAATCAACCATACACGGAATTTCAAGATCTACATAGATCGACACTCTTGACCGCACAAAATTGATAAACCCTAGATCAACCAAAGCTCAAAGCACTCATATCAAATCAACCAAGAAACACAAAAAGGCCTTACAGCTCCAATCGTGCCTGCCTCACACCCCTCAAAGAACCTAACAATCCTGCAACATCATTACAATAAATACGGTGATTTCATAACTTCGGAAAGTACAATCAGAAAATCTGAAAATCCGAACTGGCCTTTAAAAAAATCACTCAAGTGAATCAAACTTTTCTACTCTTTCTTTTTTACAGCTATGAGAAGATACGAAAAATAATAAAGAAATTATCAAAATCGAACAAACCAATTGTTAAAATCAAGGCTGTAGCTCATTGCGTAGCATCTCAACCATAAACCTGAGATAGAAATGGGAACTTCACAAGAGCATCTGAATGTGTTTAATGATAAATAGAAAACAAGACAAATGAAATCAAAAAGAGAAGAAAAAAGAGGAGCACACTTTACTGATATTAACATTAGATGTCCAATTGGTCCCTTAACAAAAGCCTGGAAATACAAGAGAAGGTTTCATACACCATATCTACACGAGCAGCTGGCAGAAAAAAATAGAAGGAAGAAACGTCTATCAGAAAAATGCAAACCACACAGCATCACTCAGCCGATTCCCCGACTTCATTTACTTGCAATAGCCAATCCAAACCAAGTCGAATAATCATTATCGCCTTGAAAGACATAAATGGGACAAATAGGCTCGTAAAAAACTGCCTGTGATCAATTATTCTGAGACTTCACAAATTAAGCAAAAGAAACTGTAGTTCAATAAACCCTTTGGTATCAACATTAGGTGCGTCCGTAACCAAGTCTGCAGCAAACCAAGACCAAAATAAACTTTAGCTCCTCTCGAGATTTAACTACAACCCTAATGGACCAACATAATCAAATAACCAGATCAAACAAAGCTTCGGTTGAAAACCCCCTTTTGCCCTTATGCAGCGATTAATCTGAACAACTACTTGATTCCTGATTATGCGTTGATTAATCTGTACATGATTCCTGAAATAAACCAGTTCTACTCAAAGATCCAAATACCTGACTTCAAAGGTATTGATATAAGTAAATAAGGGAACTTATTCTTAGTAGCACAGGTTCGCTCACGGATGTTTCCCAGAATCTATTGCCTTCCTGAAGAACAATCAAATTAATTGTGAATATTCAACGCGGACTTAAAAGATTCACAGATCAAAAATTGGTTAAAATCCAAAACAAGTCTCAGATAAACCCCTTAAATCCATCAAAACCAAAGATCTTGATCCGGCTAATAGCCCACAGCTCTCTCCCGTGAATATCAAGTATGATCTGCTGTAACATGACAATCAACCATACACGGAATTTCAAGATCTACATAGATCGACACTCTTGACCGCACAAAATTGATAAACCCTAGATCAACCAAAGCTCAAAGCACTCATATCAAATCAACCAAGAAACACAAAAAGGCCTTACAGCTCCAATCGTGCCTGCCTCACACCCCTCAAAGAACCTAACAATCCTGCAACATCATTACAATAAATACAGTGATTTCATAACTTCGGAAAGTACAATCAGAAAATCTGAAAATCCGAACTGGCCTTTAAAAAAATCACTCAAGTGAATCAAACTTTTCTACTCCTTTTTTTTACAGATATGAGAAGATACGAAAAATAATAAAGAAATTATCAAAATCAAACAAACCAATTGTTAAAATCAAGACTGTAGCTCATTGCGCAGCATCTCAACCATAAACCTGAGATAGACATGGGAACTTCACAAGAGCATCTGAATGTGTTTAATGATAAATAAAAAACAAGACAAATGAAATCAAAATGAGAAGAAAAAAGAGGAGCACACTTTACTGATATTAACATTAGATGTCCAATTGGTCCCTTAACAAAAGCCTGGAAATACAAGAGAAGGTTTCATACACCATATCTACACGAGCAGTTGGCAGAAAAAAATAGAAGGAAGAAACGTTATCAGAAAAATGCAAACCACACAGCATCACTCAGTCGATTCCCCTACTTCATTTACTTGCAATAGCCAATCCAAACCAAGTCGAATAATCTTTATCGCCCTGAAAGACATAAATGGGACAAAATAGGTTCTCGTGAAAAACTGCCTGTGATCAATTATTCTGAGACTTCACAAATTAAGCAAAAGAAACTGTAGTTCAATAAACCCTTTGGTATCAACATTAGGTGCGTCCGTAACCAAGTCTGCAGCAAACCAAGACCAAAATAAACTTTAGCTCCTCTTGAGATTTAACTACAACCCTAATGGACCAACATAATCAAATAACCAGATCAAACAAAGCTTCGGTTGAAAACCCCCTTTTGCCCTTATGCAGCAGCGATTAATCTGTACTACTTGATTCCTGATTATGCGGTGATTAATCTGTACATGATTCCAGAAAATAAACCAGTTCTACTCAAAGATCGAAATACCTGACATCAAAGGTATTGATATAAGTAAATAAGGGAACTTATTCTTAGTAGCACAGGTTCGCTCACGGATGTTTCCCAGAATCTATTGCCTTCCTGAAGAACAATCAAATTAATTGTGAATATTCAACGCGGACTTAAAAGATTCACAGATCAAAAATTGGTTAAAACCCAAAACAAGTCTCAGATAAACCCCTTAAATCCATCAAAACCAAAGATCTTGATCCGGCTAATAGCCCACAACTCTCTCCCGTGAATATCAAAGTATGATCTGCTGTAACATGACAATCAACCATACACGGAATTTCAAGATCTACATAGATCGACACTCTTGACCGCACAAAATTGATGAAACCCTAGATCAACCAAAGCTCAAAGCACTCATATCAAATCAACCAAGAAACACAAAAAGGCCTTACAGCTCCAATCGTGCCTGCCTCACACCCCTCAAAGAACCTAACAATCCTGCAACATCATTACAATAAATACGGTGATTTCATAACTTCGGAAAGTACAATCAGAAAATCTGAAAATCCGAACTGGCCTTTAAAAAAATCACTCAAGTGAATCAAACTTTTCTACTCTTTTTTTTTTACAGATATGAGAAGATACGAAAAATAATAAAGAAATTATCAAAATCGAACAAACCAATTGTTAAAATCAAGGCTGTAGCTCATGGCGTAGCATCTCAATCATAAACCTGAGATAGAAATGGGAACTTCACAAGAGCATCTGAATGTGTTTAATGATAAATAGAAAACAAGACAAATGAAATCAAAAAGAGAAGAAAAAAGAGGAGCACACTTTCCTGATATTAACATTAGATGTCCAATTGGTCCCTTAACAAAAGCCTGGAAATACAAGAGAAGGTTTCATACACCATATCTACACGAGCAGCTGGCAGAAAAAAATAGAAGGAAGAAACGTCTATCAGAAAAATGCAAACCACACAGCATCACTCAGCCGATTCCCCTACTTCATTTACTTGCAATAGCCAATACAAACCAAGTCGAATAATCTTTATCGCCCTGACAGACATAAATGGGACAAATAGGCTCGTGAAAAGCTGCATGTGATCAATTACTCTGAGACTTCACAAATTAAGCAAAAGAAACTGTCGTTCAATAAACCCTTTGGTATCAATATTAGGTGCGTCCGTAACCAAGTCTGCAGCAAACCAAGACCAAAATAAACTTTAGCTCCTCTTGAGATTTAACTACAACCCTAATGGACCAACATAATCAAATAACCAGATCAAACAAAGCTTCGGTTGAAAACCCCCTTTTGCCCTTATGCAGCGATTAATCTGAACTACTACTTGATTCCTGATTATGCGGTGATTAATCTGTACATGATTCCTGAAAATAAACCAGTTCTACTCAAAGATCCAAATACCTGACATCAAAGGTATTGATATAAGTAAATAAGGGAACTTATTCTTAGTAGCACAGGTTCGCTCACGGATGTTTCCCAGAATCTATTGCCTTCCTGAAGAACAATCAAATTAATTGTGAATATTCAACGCAGACTTAAAAGATTCACAGATCAAAAATTGGTTAAAATCCAAAACAAGTCTCAGATAAACCCCTTAAATCCATCAAAACCAAAGATTTTGATCCGGCTAATAGCCCACAACTCTCTCCGGTGAATATCAAGTATGATCTGCTGTAACATGACAATCAACCATACACGGAATTTCAAGAACTACATAGATCGACACTCTTGACCGCTCAAAATTGATAAACCCTAGATCAACCAAAGCTCACAGCACTAATATCAAATCAACCAAGAAACACAAAAAGGCCTTACAGCTCCAATCGTGCCTGCCTCACACCCCTCAAAGAACCTAACAATCCTGCAACATCATTACAATAAATACGGTGATTTCATAACTTCGGAAAGTACAATCAGAAAATCCGAACTGGCCTTTAAAAAAATAACTCAAGTGAATCAAACTTTTCTACTCTTTTTTTTTTACCGCTATGAGAAGATACGAAAAATAATAAGAAATTATCAAAATCGAACAAACCAATTGTTAAAATCACGACTGTAGCTCATTGCGCAGCATCTCAACCATAAACCTAAGATAGAAATGGGAACTTCACAAGAGCATCTGAATGTGTGCCCAAACAAAATGGATCAAACTTAACTACCTCGGTGAAAATAGCTAAGTAAACAATAAATTAAATCAGAGTGCGGAAGAAAAAGATGAACAAAGAACTTATATATTTCAAAGAAGAGGAAAGCTCAGAAGTAGTTCTTCTGTTCGATGCCTCTTAAGACTACAAATGCCTGAATATATAGGCAAGGGGAAGAGATAAGGAATCTGAAGCATGTGGCTCGGGTGCTCATGGGGCCCCATCGACAGCGCACAAAGCTGGAAAGATTCGATCTTATCTTCTGCCGACGCAAAAAGACAAAGGATTCGACGCAGCGAATCTGAAAAAGGAGTGGTACGCAGACCACTATCATAAAGCTAAAGCAAAAGCAAAGGTGGAGAATCCACCGACACAAAACAACAAAGCAAAAAGACAAACAACAGCTGGAAAGAAAGGAATCAACTAAAGCTTGAAGGCCTCGCTGTTCCTGATGATGTCATTGATGACGTTGCTGACTTGTTGTCCTGTGCGAACAGTTTCGGTAATGACCGGTAACCAGTCACCCCAATAGTTATCCTTCGTTCCGAATTGCCTGGTTTGTTGAAGTTTCATGGCCAGAATTTCTTTGAACTCATCAAGTGCCTGGGTGAGTCTTTTGCTAGCATGCTGTTCATGCTGATGCAGAACTTTTCTGAAGTCTTCCAGATCTGCCATGTTGATACCTCCATGATGAAGTTCTTCATTGATGATATTGAGGGTTTCTTGGTACCCTGTTGAAGGCTCCATGAGGTAAAGATCTTGGATCTGCTGCTTTCTTTCTTCGGGAGTAACTGCAGGTCCTGCTCTTTTCTTCCTGTAAGGATTCAATGAAGAAGACTCTGAGGATGCTGCTCTCTTCATTGCTGAGTTGGTGAAGAAACCAGTGAAGGCAGTGTGGTATTTATAAGCCGGAAAACTTGCCGGAGAAGATTCCTCTAAAATATCAGAAAATTCTAGAGAATGGGCCTGATGGGCTTGGGCTGAGTTTTTCTTGGACTTGGGCTTATTATACCATTGTGGGCCTGATGGGCCTGTTGTTTTCTGGGCCTGTTGGGCTGCACAGATGAACTTGTTCAATTGGGCTATGAGCCCATGATGAGTGCAGTTGCCTTCCAGAACAGTAACTAAAGCCTCGTGGGCTTCTTCTGGAATGGCCTGGGCCAAACAGACATTTTGAGCTAAACGAGACAGTTGATCAGCTAACTGATTGTCGTCTCCTTTGATGTGCTCGAAGTGAACTGTGATGCCTGTGTTAGTGATATAATCACAAAAGCTGATCCATCTAACACGGCTTGGTTTTTTAACCGCCATCTTTTCGTAGAAGGCAATGATTGCCTGGCAGTCAGTGCGGATGGTGATTTCCTTCTTATCAAGATAAAAAATCTTGAATTGTTCCAGAGATTGCATTACTGCAAAAATCTCGGAATCAATAGTAGACTTAACTACTGGAAATTTTCCTGAGGCATAGGCACAGATCTTTTCATCGCCTTTTGATGATGCCTTTGCCTTCTTCCATTTGCAAATACCTCCCCAACCTTCCATGCATCCGTCGGATTCTATTACGATGTATGCTGATGAAGGAGGAATTTCAAGGTCCGGTAGATTCTGAACCAGCTGCTTGATCTGCTTGACAATTTTCCAATCAGCAGGTTTGAATCTCCTGTCTCCATGTTCGGAGGTTTTGTTGTAGAGTGGTCCAAGGAGGGTCCCACATTTTGGGATGTATGCGCGGGCATAATTTAAAACTCCAAGCCAACTCCTCAAACCCTTAAGTGTAGTGAGGGTATTTTCGTCAACGTCTGCAATCTTTCTGATGATGTGAGGTTGCAGTTTGAGTTTTCCCTCGCGAACTGTTGCTCCAAGGAAGTCAACTTCTTTGCATGCTATCTTCATCTTTGTAGGACTTAGAACAAGTCCATTCTTCTTGCAGATGTCAAGCATAACCTTCAAATGCTCTTCATGTTCTGTCAGGGTATTTGAGAAAACCAGAATGTCGTCGATGTAAACAGCGATGAACTTTTCAGTTCCTCTGAAACAGTTGTCCATTTTCCTTTGGAAAACAGCTGGAGCATTTTTGAGACCGAATGGCATAACCAGCCATTCAAAGAGACCAACTGGACTAATGAACGCAGTCCAGGGTATACTTTCCTCATCCATGAGGACTTGGTGGAAACCCGATTTTAGATCAAATTTGCTGAAGATCTTGGCATTGCCAAGAGATTCGATGATTGAGCTTATACCAGGAAGGGTATATTGATCTTTATGGGTATTGTCATTCAACATTTTATAGTTGAAGACCATTCTTTCCTTTCCACGTGTCTCTTTTCCTGTTGTGGGATCAACCGTAGTTCCTGAATATACCATGAATGCCGCTGTGCGATGCTTTGACTTACTGGGTCGTATGACACCAAGATCAAGGAGTGCGTCGATGTGTTTCTGATATCGCAATTTCTCCTCAAGTGTCAAATGTCCTGGAAGTCGATCTTCGATGGTGATATCTGGATTGATGATATCCAGCTTGCATTTCACTTGGTTGACTGCCCAATGCTTCATGGGATTGTCACCTATATATCCCTGATCTTTCAGATCTTTGAGAAGTTTTGAATTGTGAATCTTAGCTGCCAAAGATTCATATTCTGCTGTACTGCTTGCGGCAAGCTCGTTCTTCAAATCTTCTTCTTCAATGAGTTCCTCCAGAAAAGCTATCTTCTGGGGTTCCAGAGTGGTCTGGATTTTGGTGACGGTCTTGTAGAAGGTAATCTCCGTACCTTCAAATCTGAGACCTCCTTTCATGGCTCGAATGAAATTACAGCCTACCAACATGTCTATCTTTGGCATGTTCATCTGAAAAACAGATATGTAAGGCGTATAAAATTCATTTCCTGCAAGTATCATTTTACCTTGCTTCATCTTCTTTGTGACACGAGTTGTACTGTTGATGCCGGAAACGTTCTGGATGATCTTAGCTTCTTCAATGGCTTCAACTGGTACTTTGTCACTGTTAATACAGCAACACGTGCATCCAGTGTCAATGATGGCATTGACTTCAAACTCAATAGGTGGAGCTCCTTGCTTTGGTGGTATCTTGAAGATTACCACAATGTGATACAGCTTGTTATTTCCTCCTTTTAGCATTTCCGAATATGCTTCTTCTTCATCATCTTCTCCTTGGTATGTGACCATGGAGAATTCTTCATTAATATCTTCGGCAATGGTTTCCAAATGAGCTCTTGTCGAGGTACCTGCTGTATCTTCGTCTGTGCCTTCACCATCAAAATTTTTAATGGTGATATGTCCCTGTCCTTCACCCTCCTCAGAAAAGGATTTTTCTCCAGAAAAATTCTTAGTGATGAGATCAGGATTATCCACAAGATTGGAAAGATCGATAAGATCAGCATCAAAAATGGTTTGAAGCTGACGTTTGAGATCGTGGATTTCCTGTTGAAGACCTTGAATTTGGTTGAGCAAGAAGGAGTTATGTTCGTATAAGGACTGGATGAGTGAATCACGGCTTTTGTATTGCCAATTGGTGCGGGACTCGGCAGGTGGGATGATGCGTAGACCAAATTCCAAACCTGCACAAAGGCAACAGAGGTTAAGAAAACAAACAGTGCAGGCTGCACTGCGTCCTTGGATGGTGTGATCACGGCAAATAGAGCAAATTCTGTTTGGAACAGCAAAGTTATCGTCCCAATTATGATCGCAACTAATTTGCTGAGGAGCCAATGGCATGCAGACACGCCATCCTTGACCTTCTTTCTTCGGAGGAATGTTTCCTGTGAGAATGACGACACCAGCAAAGAATGGGTCATCATATGAAGGATCTATCGAATATGGCATCTGCATTTTGAATGCTGCTAAATCCTCCATGTTCTGTGCCTCTCCTTCAGAGATGGAACAGATATCATCATCATCAGGTTCCCCTGGGTCAACTGAGATAATGTCCCAATTTTTGTCAAGGGCAAGGCCATCAAAGTATGCTGCTCTTTCAGGCCGGACATGTTTCTTTGGACATTCACGGGCAAAATGTCCCTCGACTCCACAGAGGAAACATTTGCATTTTTGCCCTTCTCTTGTATGGGCTGCCTTCTGCTTGTTCTTAATGACTTTAACATGAGAATCATGAGGCTTTCCCTTGTAAGTCTTGGACTTTCTGATCCCAAATTTTCTTTTTCCACTTCCAGTATCATAATAACCTGGAATTGGAATGGATCTGCAGAAGTTCAAGTTCTTGAGTTTTCGTTGAAGTTCTGCTTGCTTGCATAGATCCTGTAGATATTCTGAGATAAACTGGATTCGAGCGTTGACGCCGACTTGAACTCCAGGATACCTTTCATGATATCTTTGCATGATAGTAGGACCTATTTCCGGTGGAAGCTTTCTGAAGAGTTTATCCGACAACTCTGGTCCGTTCCACATTTTGCCGCTCTGAGCTGCAAGTTGGTAATATCTGAAAAGAAAAGGCATAACAGACTCAAGATTAGGACATTGAAGTCTTTCGAGATCTGCATAGGCCTTATTTTGATTATGAAGATCCCCTGTGAAAGGATCATTCACACCCAAAATTCTTTTAATGGCGCTGGTGATGTTGCGAGGCTCATCTGCTGCTGCAACAAGAGTTTTGTATTCATCAGAGAATACCATTCGCCAGGTGACCCAAGACTCCTTTTCTCGTGGTCCAAGTAGATTTTCTATGTAATCAACCTTGTCTTGGAGTGAATCAAAGGACATTTCTCTCAATAAATTGAGAGTGATGGTCTCCCAGGTAGTCACCGCATCTGCGTGGCTTGCTATCTCTGGTGGAAGAACCAACAACGCTCCATTCGTGAGCTGTGCTGATGGAAGCTGCCAAGGTGCTAATGGTCTTCCATACTTGCCAGGTCTTCTCATTCCTTCGAAGACTTGCTGTGGCTGCTCCTGTGGCTGTACCGGCCTGTTATTGGCAGGTGGGTACCTGATAGGCTCAACAGTTGGATTAGGAGGAACAAAATTTCCCGACTGTTCCTGTGTAACTCCACTGCTTGGAAACGCCTTTTCAAGGACCACAAGCTTCTGTTTTAAAGCTTCAGCCTTCTGTGGATATCCCATCTCCACTTCTCCTGCATATGCTTGTTCTGAGATATGCGTGCTTTGTTCTGAATCGGATGACTCTGAGCTGGAATCAAATTTAGGTTTTTCGGAGTCAGACCCTTCTGATCCTGAATCAAGCTGTTGAAGCCATTTTGATACCAAATCAGCTTTGCTACTGAAATCCTCGAAAGGAGATGATGCAGCTCCAATCGTTTGAACTTTGGTAATCATCTTTTTGTCTTTAGGCTTCTTCTGTGGGTATAACCCAATAATGTCCTCGGTAGAGGATGAGACTGTATTAGCAAGTTTCCTTGCACTAATTTGAGGAATATAATCATCTTCCTCGTCTCCCCATCCAGTAGCAACAATCTCTGCAATCTGGACTCTGGAGGATTCCGGGGCTGAGTATTTTACCATGTAATCGTACTTGCCCGATGGTTGACCAAGAGTATCCCAATTTTCTTCTGTATTTGCCTCCTCAAAGGTGCATACAAGAGTATAATGGGTGTCTGACGTACCTCCTTCTTCCTCGCCTGGTTCTTCTGGAGGAAGTGGTCTTTCCTGAAAGTTTGTGAACCGTATACTGGTATTTCCTGTACCATGCTGCCTGGTGATCATATTGGTAGGCACAGATGGTGGAGGAATAATAGAGGAAGGGGCAAGCTGCCATGATCCTTCTCTGTTAACCTGCTGCCATGGTTCACCTGGAATGGCTTGAACACCTTGACTAACTAGATAATCAGAGACCCCGTCGATCTGATAATTAAAGTTAGCTTGACTGGTGTTGGTGAGTCTTCCAATCAAAGATCTGGTGATAATGAGGTTGCTTTCACCTCCGTTCCATCCTTCTCCGTATCCTCGTGTACGGATGCTGATCTGGATATGATTGAAAAGATCATGAATACTGCATAGTATATTTGGAATGGTATAAACCATTTGAGATCCTCGTGCAAGATCCATGGTGATGGCGCTTATGATCTGTCTTTCATCTGTCCACCTTGTATCACGGAAGACAATCATAGCACTGATCCCTGCATCAACTCTGTGAAGGATCTGTATTCTGAGCATCATCATGCCCAAGTGTATATGCTGCATTCCTTCTTGCCTGAGCCTTTGGTAGGATGCATCCTCGATGAATCTGAAATCCATCTGTCGATCTACAACGTGACTACGAATTTCTTCGTAATGTTGATAAACCCTATTGATGGGTTCATTGTTGTTGTAGGAGTATAATATTTCTGCCGGAACCAAATTAGCCCTTCTTCGTCGGCTAAGTGATAATTCCTCGTTGGGGTTGAGGAACTGTTCCAGTGATTCCCTGTAATTGTTGGAAAAAGACCTTCTCAAGGTCCTTCGAGCCAGATGTCTTGCTCGTTGCATTCGTCTATAACCTCTGATCTGATCATCAAGGTTCTCAGTAGGGCTGGTGGCCCTTTCTGTTGCCCTCGGCAACTGAGTGGTTCTTGTGGAAGTCATTTGTAGACAAAGAAAGGACCTTTGCCGTGTCCTTTGACTCTGCCTGATTCAGCGAGCTTTGTCTCCTTGAGTTGTGTGGAAATCTGGGCGACAATTTCTTCAGGTAAAGCAACGGCAGGAGCCTTTGCCTTCTCGAGCTGGCTGACTTTGTCAGAAAGAAGCTGAACCTTCTCTCTTAGTTCCTTGATTTCTTCGAGACTTTGTATCAGGAGATGAATAATTGTATTATTCTGTCTCAAGATATTTGTGTCTGAAAGGTTGCTGGCGTGCTCGTGTGGAAGAACAAACCCAACTGGTCTGTCGTCCCTGGTGAGCTTGGTGGTTGCTGTAAGTGCGAGTTTGTACTCTTCTGTGCTAGAAGCAAGTTGCCAAGTGTTCATGCCTCAGGGATGAGTCCCTTGGCAATCTCCTTTAATTCTGAAAGGGCAGATTTGACTTCTTTAATCTGTTGCTTTAGCTGTTCAGCACTTCTTGCAGTTTCAGCTTCAATCGGCTTTGGAGCAGACTCTCTGCTTGCGATTTTGCTGATTTCTTCACGAATTTCAGAAACAATCAGTCTAAGAAACAATCAGTCTTCAACGAAAACTCAAGAACTTGAACTTCTGCAGATCCATTCCAATTCCAGGTTATTATGACACTGGAAGTGGAAAAAGAAAATTTGGGATCAGAAAGTCCAAGACTTACAAGGGAAAGCCTCATGATTCTCATGTTAAAGTCATTAAGAACAAGCAGAAGGCAGCCCATACAAGAGAAGGGCAAAAATGCAAATGTTTCCTCTGTGGAGTCGAGGGACATTTTGCCCGTGAATGTCCAAAGAAACATGTCCGGCCTGAAAGAGCAGCATACTTTGATGGCCTTGCCCTTGACAAAAATTGGGACATTATCTCAGTTGACCCAGGGGAACCTGATGATGATGATATCTGTTCCATCTCTGAAGGAGAGGCACAGAACATGGAGGATTTAGCAGCATTCAAAATGCAGATGCCATATTCGATAGATCCTTCATATGATGACCCATTCTTTGCTGGTGTCGTCATTCTCACAGGAAACATTCCTCCGAAAAAAGAAGGTCAAGGATGGCGTGTCTGCATGCCATTGGCTCCTCAGCAAATTAGTTGCGATCATAATTGGGACGATAACTTTGCTGTTCCAAACAGAATTTGCTCTATTTGCCGTGATCACACCATCCAAGGACGCAGTGCAGCCTGCACTGTTTGTTTTCTTAACCTCTGTTGCCTTTGTGCAGGTTTGGAATTTGGTCTACGCATCATCCCACCTGCCGAGTCCCGCACCAATTGGCAATACAAAAGCCGTGATTCGCTCATCCAGTCCCTATATGAGCACAACTCCTTCCTGCTCAACCAAATTCAAGGTCTGCAACAGGAAATCCACGATCTCAAACGTCAGCTTCAAACCATTTTTGATGCTGATCTTATTGATCTTTCCAACCTTGTGGACAATCCTGATCTCATTACCAAGAATTTTTCTGGAGAAAAATCCTTTTCTGAGGAGGGTGAAGGACAGGGACATGTCACCATTAAAAATTTTGATGGTGAAGGAACAGATGAAGACACAGCAGGTACTTCAGCAAGAATTCCTTTGGAAACTATTGCCGAAGACAACAATGAAGAATTCTCCATGGTTACATACCAAGGAGAAGATGAAGAAGAAGAAGCATATTCGGAAATGCCGAAAGGTGGAAACAATAAGCTGTATCACATTGTGGTCGTTTTCAAAATACCACCACAACAAGGAGCTCCACCCATTGAGTTCGAAGTCAATGCCATCATTGACACTGGATGCACGTGTTGCTGTATCAACAGCGATAAAGTACCAGTTGAAGCCATTGAAGAAGCAAAAATCATTCAAAACGTCTCAGGCATCAACAGTACAACTCGTGTCACAAAGAAAATGAAGCAAGGTAAAATGATACTTGCAGGAAATGAATTTTACACGCCTTACATATCTGTTTTTCAGATGAACATGCCAAAGATAGACATGTTAGTGGGCTGTAATTTCATCCGAGCCATGAAAGGAGGTCTCAGATTTGAAGGTACGGAGATTACCTTCTACAAGACCGTCACCAAAATCCAGACCACTCTGGAACCCCAGAAGATAGCTTTTCTGGAGGAACTCATTGAAGAAGAAGATTTGAAGAACGAACTTGCCGCAAGCAGTACAGCAGAATATGAATCTTTGGCAGCTAAGATTCACAATTCAAAGCTTCTCAAAGATCTGAAAGATCAGGGATATATAGGTGACAATCCCATGAAGCATTGGGCAGTCAACCAAGTGAAATGCAAGCTGGATATCATCAATCCAGATATCACCATCGAAGATCGACTTCCAGGACATTTGACACTTGAGGAGAAATTGCGATATCAGAAACACATCGACGCACTCCTTGATCTTGGTGTCATACGACCCAGTAAGTCAAAGCATCGCACAGCGGCATTCATGGTATATTCAGGAACTACGGTTGATCCCACAACAGGAAAAGAGACACGTGGAAAGGAAAGAATGGTCTTCAACTATAAAATGTTGAATGACAATACCCATAAAGATCAATATACCCTTCCTGGTATAAGCTCAATCATCGAATCTCTTGGCAATGCCAAGATCTTCAGCAAATTTGATCTAAAATCGGGTTTCCACCAAGTCCTCATGGATGAGGAAAGTATACCCTGGACTGCGTTCATTAGTCCAGTTGGTCTCTTTGAATGGCTGGTTATGCCATTCGGTCTCAAAAATGCTCCAGCTGTTTTCCAAAGGAAAATGGACAACTGTTTCAGAGGAACTGAAAAGTTCATCGCTGTTTACATCGACGACATTCTGGTTTTCTCAAATACCCTGACAGAACATGAAGAGCATTTGAAGGTTATGCTTGACATCTGCAAGAAGAATGGACTTGTTCTAAGTCCTACAAAGATGAAGATAGCATGCAAAGAAGTTGACTTCCTTGGAGCAACAGTTCGCGAGGGAAAACTCAAACTGCAACCTCACATCATCAGAAAGATTGCAGACGTTGACGAAAATACCCTCACTACACTTAAGGGTTTGAGGAGTTGGCTTGGAGTTTTAAATTATGCCCGCGCATACATCCCAAAATGTGGGACCCTCCTTGGACCACTCTACAACAAAACCTCCGAACATGGAGACAGGAGATTCAAACCTGCTGATTGGAAAATTGTCAAGCAGATCAAGCAGCTGGTTCAGAATCTACCGGACCTTGAAATTCCTCCTTCATCAGCATACATCGTGATAGAATCCGACGGATGCATGGAAGGTTGGGGAGGTATTTGCAAATGGAAGAAGGCAAAGGCATCATCAAAAGGCGATGAGAAAATCTGTGCCTATGCCTCTGGAAAATTCCCAGTAGTCAAGTCGACTATCGATTCCGAGATTTTTGCAGTAATGCAATCTCTGGAACAATTCAAGATTTTTTATCTTGACAAGAAGGAGATCACCATCCGTACTGACTGCCAGGCAATCATTGCCTTTTACGAAAAGATGGCAGTTAAGAAACCCAGCCGTGTTAGATGGATCAGTTTTTGTGATTATATCACTAACACAGGCATCACGGTTCACTTTGAGCACATCAAAGGAGACGATAATCAGTTAGCTGATCAACTGTCTCGCTTAGCTCAGAACGTTTGTTTGGCCCAGGCCATTCCGGAAGAAGCCCATGAGGCTTTAGTTACTGTTCTGGAAGGCAACTGCACTCATCATGGGCTCATAGCCCAATTGAACAAGTTCATCTGTGCAGCCCAACTGGCCCAGAAAACAACAGGCCCATCAGGCCCACAATGGTATAATAAGCCCAAGTCCAAGAAAAACTCAGCCCAAGCCCATCAGGCCCATTCTCTAGAATTTTCTGATATTTTAGAGGAATCTTCTCCGGCAAGTTTTCCGGCTTATAAATACCACACTGCCTTCACTGGTTTCTTCACCAACTCAGCAATGAAGAGAGCAGCATCCTCAGAGTCTTCTTCATTGAATCCTTACAGGAAGAAAAGAGCAGGACCTGCAGCTACTCCCGAAGAAAGAAAGCAGCAGATCCAAGATCTTTACCTCATGGAGCCTTCAACAGGATACCAAGAAACCCTCAACATCATCAATGAAGAACTTCATCATGGAGGTATCAACATGGCAGATCTGGAAGACTTCAGAAAAGTTCTGCATCAGCATGAACAGCATGCTAGCAAAAGACTCACCCAGGCACTTGATGAGTTCAAAGAAATTCTGGCCATGAAACTTCAACAAACTAGGCAATTCGGAACGAAGGATAACTATTGGGGTGACTGGTTACCGGTCATTACTGAAGCCGTTCGCACAGGACAACAAGTCAGCAACGTCATCCATGACATCATCAGGAACAGCGAGGCCTTCAAGCTTTAGTTGATTCCTCTCTTTCCAGCTGTTGTTTGTCTTTTTGCTTTGTTGTTTTGTGTCGGTGGATTCTCCACCTTTGCTTTTGCTTTAGCTTTATGATAGTGGTCTGCGTACCACTCCTTTTTCAGATTCGCTGCGTCGAATCCTTTGTCTTTTTGCGTCGGCAGAAGATAAGATCGAATCTTTCCAGCTTTGTGCGCTGTCGATGGGGCCCCATGAGCACCCGAGCCACATGCTTCAGATTCCTTATCTCTTCCCCTTGCCTATATATTCAGGCATTTGTAGTCTTAAGAGGCATCGAACAGAAGAACTACTTCTGAGCTTTCCTCTTCTTTGAAATATATAAGTTCTTTGTTCATCTTTTTCTTCCGCACTCTGATTTAATTTATTGTTTACTTAGCTATTTTCACCGAGGTAGTTATTAATGATAAATAGAAAACAAGACAAATGAAATCAAAAAGAGAAGAAAAAAGAGCACACTTTACTGATATTAACATTAGATGTCCAATTGGTCCCTTAACAAAAGCCTGGAAATACAAGAGAAGGTTTCATACACCATATCCACACGAGCAGCTGGTAGAAAAAAATAGAAGGAAGAAACGTCTATCAGAAAAATGCAAACCACACAACATCACTCAGCCGATTCCCCTACTTCATTTACTTGCAATAGCCAATCCAAACCAAGTCGAATAATCTTTATCGCCCTGAAAGACATAAATGGGACAAATAGGTTCTCGTGAAAAACTGCCTGTGATCAATTATTCTGAGACTTCACAAATTAAGCAAAAGAAACTGTAGTTCAATAAACCCTTTGGTATCAACATTAGGTGCGTCCGTAACCAAGTCTGCAGCAAACCAAGACCAAAATAAACTTTAGCTCCTCTTGAGATTTAACTACAACCCTAATGGACCAACATAATAAAATAACCAGATCAAACAAAGCTTCGGTTGAAAACCCCCTTTTGCCCTTATCCAGCAGCGATTAATCTGAACAACTACTTGATTCCTGATTATGCGGTTATTAATCTGTACATGATTCCTGAAAATAAACCAGTTCTACTCAAAGATCGAAATACCTGACATCAAAGGTATTGATATAAGTAAATAAGGGAACTTATTCTTAGTAGCACAGGTTCGCTCACGGATGTTTCCCAGAATCTATTGCCTTCCTGAAGAACAATCAAATTAATTGTGAATATTCAACGCGGACTTAAAAGATTCACAGAACAAAAATTGGTTAAAATCCAAAACAAGTCTCAGATAAACCCCTTAAATCCATCAAAACCAAAGATCTTGATCCGGCTAATAGCCCACAACTCTCTCCCGTGAATATCAAGAATGATCTGCTGTAACTGACAATCAACCATACACGGAATTTCAAGAACTACATAGATCGACACTCATAACCGCACAAAATTGATGAACCCTAGATCAACCAAAGCTCAAAGCACTCATATCAAATCAACCAAGAAACACAAAAAGGCCTTACAGCTCCAATCGTGCCTGCCTCACACCCCTCAAAGAACCTAACAATCCTGCAACATCATTACAATAAATACGGTGATTTCATAACTTCGGAAAGTACAATCAGAAAATCCGAACTGGCCTTTAAAAAAATCACTCAAGTGAATCAAACTTTTCTACTCTTTTTTTTACAGATATGAGAAGATACGAAAAATAATAAAGAAATTATCAAAATCGAACAAACCAATTGTTAAAATCAAGGCTGTAGCTCATTGCGTAGCATCTCAGCCATAAACCTGAGATAGAAATGGGAACTTCACAAGAGCATCTGAATGTGTTTAATGATAAATAGAAAACAAGACAAATGAAATCAAAGAGAGAAGAAAAAAGAGGAGCACACTTTACTGATATTAACATTAGATGTCCAATTGGTCCCTTAACAAAAGCCTGGAAATACAAGAGAAGGTTTCATACACCATATCTACACGAGCAGCTGGCAGAAAAAAATAGAAGAAAGAAACGTCTATCAGAAAAATGCAAACCACACAGCATCACTCAGCCGATTCCCCTACTTCATTTACTTGCAATAGCCAATCCAAACCAAGTCGAATAATCTTTATCGCCCTGAAAGACATAAATGGGACAAAAAATAGGTTCTCGTGAAAAACTGCCTGTGATCAATTATTCTGAGACTTCACAAATTAAGCAAAAGAAACTGTAGTTCAATAAACCCTTTGGTATCAACATTAGGTGCGTCCGTAACCAAGTCTGCAGCAAACCAAGACCAAAATAAACTTTAGCTCCTCTTGAGATTTAACTACAACCCTAATGGACCAACATAATCAAATAACCAGATCAAACAAAGCTTCGGTTGAAAACCCCCTTTTGCCCTTATGCAGCAGCGATTAATCTGTACTACTTGATTCCTGATTATGCGGTGATTAATCTGTACATGATTCCTGAAAATAAACTAGTTCTACTCAAAGATCCAAATACCTGACGTCAAAGGTATTGATATAAGTAAATAAGGGAACTTATTCTTAGTAGCACAGGTTCGCTCACGGATGTTTCCCAGAATCTATTGCCTTCCTGAAGAACAATCAAATTAATTGTGAATATTCAACGCAGACTTAAAAGATTCACAGATCAAAAATTGGTTAAAATCCAAAACAAGTCTCAGATAAACCCCTTAAATCCATCAAAACCAAAGATCTTGATCAGGCTAATAGCCCACAACTCTCTCCCGTGAATATCAAGTATGATCTGCTGTAACTGACAATCAACCATACACGGAATTTCAAGAACTACATAGATCGACACTCATAACCGCACAAAATTGATGAACCCTAGATCAACCAAAGCTCAAAGCACTCATATCAAATCAACCAAGAAACACAAAAAGGCCTTACAGCTCCAATCGTGCCTGCCTCACACCCCTCAAAGAACCTAACAATCCTGCAACATCATTACAATAAATACGGTGATTTCATAACTTCGGAAAGTACAATCAGAAAATCTGAAAATCCGAACTGGCCTTTAAAAAAATCACTCAAGTGAATCAAACTTTTCTACTCTTTTTTTTTTACAGATATGAGAATATACGAAAAATAATAAAGAAATTATCAAAATCGAACAAACCAATTGTTAAAATCAAGGCTGTAGCTCATTGCGTAGCATCTCAACCATAAACCTGAGATAGAAATGGGAACTTCACAAGAGCATCTGAATGTGTTTAATGATAAATAGAAAACAAGACAAATGAAATCAAAAAGAGAAGAAAAAAGAGGAGCACACTTTACTGATATTAACATTAGATGTCCAATTGGTCCCTTAACAAAAGCCTGGAAATACAAGAGAAGGTTTCATACACCATATCTACACGAGCAGCTGGCAGAAAAAAATAGAAGGAAGAAACGTCTAACAGAAAAATGCAAACCAAATAGCATCACTCAGTCGATTCCCCTACTTCATTTACTTGCAATAGCCAATCCAAACCAAGTCGAATAATCTTTATCGCCCTGAAAGACATAAATGGGACAAATAGGTTCTCGTGAAAAACTGCCTGTGATCAATTATTCTGAGACTTCACAAATTAAGCAAAAGAAACTGTAGTTCAATAAACCCTTTGGTATCAACATTAGGTGCGTCCGTAACCAAGTCTGCAGCAAACCAAGACCAAAATAAACTTTAGCTCCTCTTGAGATTTAACTACAACCCTAATGGACCAACATAATAAAATAACCAGATCAAACAAAGCTTCGGTTGAAAACCCCCTTTTGCCCTTAAGCAGCAGCGATTAATCTGAACTACTACTTGATTCCTGATTATGCGGTGATTAATCTGTACATGATTCCTGAAAATAAACCAGTTCTACTCAAAGATCCAAATACCTGACATCAAAGGTATTGATATAAGTAAATAAGGGAACTTATTCTTAGTAGCACAGGTTCGCTCACGGATGTTTCCCAGAATCTATTGCCTTCCTGAAGACGAATCAAATTAATTGTGAATATTCAACGCGGGCTTAAAAGATTCACAGATCAAAATTTGGTTAAAATCCAAAATAAGTCTCAGATAAACCCCTTAAATCCATCAAAACCAAAGATCTTGATCCAGCTAATAGCCCACAACTCTCTCCGGTGAATATCAAGTATGATCTGCTGTAACATGACAATCAACCATACACGGAATTTCAAGAACTACATAGATCGACACTCTTGACCGCTCAAAATTGATAAACCCTAGATCAACCAAAGCTCAAAGCACTCATATCAAATCAACCAAGAAACACAAAAAGGCCTTACAGCTCCAATTGTGCCTGCCTCACACCCCTCAAAGAACATAACAATCCTGCAACATCATTACAATAAATACGGTGATTTCATAACTTCGGAAAGTACAATCAGAAAATCTGAAAATCCGAACTGGCCTTTAAAAAAATCACTCAAATGAATCAAACTTTTCTACTCTTTTTTTTTTACCGCTATGAGAAGATACGAAAAATAATAAAGAAATTATCAAAATCGAACAAACCAATTGTTAAAATCAAGACTGTAGCTCATTGCGCAGCATCTCAACCATAAACCTGAGATAGAAATGGGAACTTCACAAGAGCATCTGAATGTGTTTAATGATAAATAGAAAACAAGACAAATGAAATCAAAAAGAGAAGAAAAAAGAGGAGCACACTTTGCTGATATTAACATTAGATGTCCAATTGGTCCCTTAACAAAAGCCTGAAAATACAAGAGAAGGTTTCATACACCATATCTACACGAGCAGCTGGCAGAAAAAAATAGAAGGAAGAAACGTCTATCAGAAAAATGCAAACCACACAGCATCACTCAGCCGATTCCCCTACTTCATTTACTTGCAATAGCCAATCCAAACCAAGTCGAATAATCTTTATCGCCCTGAAAGACATAAATAGGACAAATAGGTTCTCGTGAAAAACTGCCTGTGATCAATTATTCTGAGACTTCACAAATTAAGCAAAAGAAACTGTAGTTCAATAAACCCTTTGGTATCAACATTAGGTGCGTCCGTAACCAAGTCTGCAGCAAACCAAGACCAAAATAAACTTTAGCTCCTCTTGAGATTTAACTACAACCTTAATGGACCAACATAATCAAATAACCAGATCAAACAAAGCTTCGGTTGAAAACCCCCTTTTGCCCTTATGCAGCGATTAATCTGAACTACTACTTGATTCCTGATTATGCGGTGATTAATCTGTACAGGATTCCTGAAAATAAACCAGTTCTACTCAAAGATCCAAATACCTGACATCAAAGGTATTGATATAAGTAAATAAGGGAACTTATTCTTAGTAGCACAGGTTCGCTCACGGATGTTTCCCAGAATCTATTGCCTTCCTGAAGACGAATCAAATTAAATGTGAAGATTCAACGCGGACTTAAAAGATTCACAGATCAAAAATTGGTTAAAATCCAAAACAAGTCTGAGATAAACCCCTTGAATCCATCAAAACCAAAGATCTAAATCCAGCTAATAGCCCACAACTGTCTCTCGTGAATATTATGTATGATCTGCAGTAACATGACAATCAACCATATACGGAATTTCAAGAACTATATAGATCGAGACAGCGCAAAAGAGAGAAACCCTAGATCAACCAAAGCTCAAATCACTCATATCAAATCCACCAAGAAACACAAAAAAGGCTTACAGCTCCAATCGCGCCCGCCTCGCACTCCCTCAAACGACCTAAGAATCCTGCAATATCGTTACAATATTTAAAGCAAGAGATTAACCGCGTCACAGAAAACAGAAGAACCAATAGCGTAATCAGAAGACAAAACCCGGCGACACCCTGAACCGACCTCTCTTCGCGTAGGTTTGTTGCAAGGCACGCACTAATATACCTGGTCGATATTTATCGAAGATCAGTTGTAGTTTGACGGACAAGATTTAGCGGTGCATAATAATCGGACGGCCGCCTTTCTTGAGTTTTGCGCAAGTTTGACGCGTCTTTTCTTAGGCGGTGGGTTGAGAACCTTGGGATTGAAGCGACTGCGAAAACCACGCGTCAATACGACGCGGACGAACGAGTCTATCGGGAGTGGGTAAAGGAAATCAGGACACGTGCACGAGGGTGGTTGCCTCTAGAAATAGCGAACAAAGTTACAGGAGGGACAAACGGAATTCATTTTCCAGCAAGGATCCGTTTGGTTACCGGAATTGAGCCAGGAATTGGATACAAATCAATCGGTTTCGGAGGACCCGTTTCCAAGAAGGGTCAGGCTCAAGGGACCCCATTTCTAACCTCCATCTTGGCTTACCCACGTAGAAGATGAATCAATGGCTGATTTTTAGTGAGGATGATCTCTATGGTGAGGAGATCATCCTCATAAAATTTCAAATCATTCTGATATTCATAGACTGGTTTAGAAGCTGAAGCATTATGGACCGTCGATTTTTACTCTGTAAATTTAAAACCACGTTTGATGGGGTTAGAAATTTCAGAATGGACTGATTTTTTGTTGGGGTGATCTATATGGTGAGGTTATCATCCCCACCAAAAATCAGCCATTGATTCATCTTCTATGTGGGTACGCCAAGACAGGGTCAGAAATGGGGGTCCCTTGAGCCCGACCCTTCCAAGAAAGTTATTTCCAAAATCAATCTGTTTGAGATGAACCATTTCCAAAAAGGGTTTGTTTGGTAATTCCAAGAATTAAAAAAAGAATTTGAGGGAGAATTTGAATTGTGTTTAGTTACTTTGGATTCCAAGAATTGATATTAGGGTCGCAAAATTCGGATAGGTATTTTTTTAAGATATTTTTTTAAGTGGTGTTTTTTGGAGTAAATCTTACCTAACCACCACTGGTCAGGTAGCTACCTTACCACCTACAATATAATCCACATGGCAAGTGGCTGAGACTCGACATCAAAGATTTACTGCCACAATTGCACAGCCATTTGTCCACTCTTAGTGCCAACTGTTGGATTTATATATAACGACATCATAGTATCATACATCTTTTACAAACCTATTGTTATCAAATCCAAGAGTTGGCATTTGAGGTTGTTGCACGCTTAAAATACCACCAGGACAATGACATCATGGTCAAGTGGAAAAAAATTGTACATTCCTCTCCTGATGTTACATGAAGACTTGATGCCATGTTACATACATGAAATCAATCAAATGCCACATTCTCATCTCTACTTTGCTGTCGAAACAAATGGATTAGAGCAAGTATTTGAGGTATACACTGTAACAGGTGGAGGCATTGTAGAGGGTATATACGGAATGCACGAAGCCAACCTCAATGGGAAGGCATCTACTTATATGTGTAAAGGGTAAGTAGAAAGGGTGATAGAGAAAATTTATATAAGTCCAGCGTATACGAGACTTGAAAAAGAGGCAAAATTTATTTTAAATCAATTCTTTTACGGGGAAGGGAGGAGAGAAAGAGACGTCTTTGGAGAATGGAGAGATGTACATGGAAGAGGATACAGAGAGACCTCTTGGGGAACAAAAAGACATATGTTTTGGTTGCGTTTTCGTAGAGACGCAAATTTGGGAGGGAAAGAGACGTGAGAGAATTTTTAATAAGTGTAAAAGGTGTTTTGGGGAGGAGTTGTTTTAGTTGAAAAAGTCAATTATAGAGGGGAGGAAAGTGGGAAGGGTGTTTTTGAAAGAAAAAAAATAGTAAAACAAGATAGAGAGAGCGCCACGTCAACAAGTCTTTGCTTTAGTATAGATAATAGATTCCCAATGGATTCTAATTTTAGCTTTTTTTTTTTTAGGTAAACATATTTTTTAAAGAGATCGGTAACTCGATGAAGGCGGGTTTTGAACCCAAGTCTATGGTATCATCACCTACAAACTTTACCCAATGAGCAAGTTAGCACCTTATAATTTTAGCTATTTAGATATCTAACAAAATTGAATTTTCTATCTATCTACTATTAGGGCTTTAAGTGGCCACAAGCCGTCATTCCTCCTGAAAAGATATCTTGCCAGGATAAGGCAAACTTTAGCCTTTATACCATGATCGACATCACACCCTGTGGGCCCCAACCTCGCACCCGTGGGCCCATTCTACGATTCGATCCCGTGAGCCTTTGTCTCTAACGCCAATCGACCTCGCACCCATGGACCCCTACCGCACCCTTAGGGAGCTGCATTATTGACCCCTAACAATCCCCCCTCAAGAATGCGCTTCCCATGACTCGATCCCATGACTTTGGCCCTGGTACCATCCTTAACCGAGCCGCAAGCCGCCATTCCTCCCAAAAAGATATCTTGTTAGGAGAGGGCAAACTTTAGCATTATACCACGATCAACATCACACCATGTAGGGCCCTACCGCATCCTTAAGGAGCGGCATGTTTAACCCCAAACATCTACATAAGAGAAATATCATCTCATGAACTTTATGTTATAACGGCTGTTATTTTTTTAGTTATTTGTCAGTTTACTGTTATCGATGTTAATTTAAAGAAGGGACGGGCTCAAGGGACCCTCTTTTTGTGACCCCTCTGGGGAGTCATGTGCTCAGCCATGGATTCTGAGAATCCAACGGTGATTGATAGCGCGAGCCTACTGACGTGGCACTCTCAACGTATAGAGCGCCACGTTAGTAAGTCATTCTCTAGAAAATCTTTTTTTAAATTTTTTTTCCAGGTTTTAAACCTACGGACTGTTAAAACACGTCGCTTCAATTTTATTTTAAAACGACATGACTCTCATTCTCCAATGATACTGTGTTTTCAACCTCCCATCAGTCTGATTACAAAAAAAAAACCTCCCTCCATTCTGTCATGCCACATCATCAAGGATCTTCTCCTCCAGATAGTTTATTTTTTAAAAGACACGGCTCTTATACATTTTTTGGACTCTTCTCCTCCAAACGGTTTCTTCAAAGCTTCTACCATGACGTCTCGACTCTTGTCTTATGAAAGAAGACTTTGATGAAACATGTACGTTCAATCGTAAAGAATAAGTCTGTTTGTACCTTCCTCCATTTTAAATCAGATTTTTGTAAACTTTCTTTTAATAAGATTTCAATCTCCATCTCCCAGATGTTGGAAGGAAACTCAGCGACGATGAAATGGTGAGTTTGTGTTCAAAATTTGTGAATGCAGGTACTCACACATCACCCTTTGTGTTCCACTGGATCATGGCCAACATGGAGAATCAACAAGATATAAATGCAAATATGTTGAAAGAGATCAAGCGAATCGGGGTGCAGAAGATGAGATCAAAGAGGAGGATCAAGAGGAGAAGGTTATGGTCTCTATTTTTGGTAGGTGACTTTCCCCCTTCATTGCTTGCTATCTTTTATGGTCCTTCACCGTCGTGATGTTGAATTGATCAACGCCCCATATCCCTCTATCTCTGATGACTGAAAACAAAATGTGTCCCATACCCACCTCTGCTTGATTTTTTTTCCTGTTTTCTTTCTCTGATTGCTTAGATTTTTGCCTTTCACAGTTTAATGTTTTAAGAGTTGTAGAAGCAGCAACAACAAACTTCTGCCAGACAACAAAGTTGTTGACCGCCCTTTATATCAGCCACGCGGCACACTCTTAGAGGATATTGACCATATGATGTTTTGCCCAAATATTATCATGCTTGTCAAGGTTCATAGTTCGGACTAACAATGTTGCTACAAGTTACTTCCAGACACATAAGAAGCTAAGTCCCAAGAAAGCTAGGTGGCGGGACTTCCTAGCCGAGTTTGACATGATCTTAGAGTACAAGCCAGGCTGTACAAATCAAATTGATGATGCATTGAGTAAGAAGGCCAAACTCGATGCTCTCAAGATGGAAGGGTTGGCTACTATAAGCCAAATAAAATGGACGATTCTTGACCGTGTCAAGGAAGGCCTAGACAAAGATCCCCTAGGGAAAAGTCTCATGGTGGCTGCACAAGAGGGGAAGACTCGAAGATTTTGGGTGAAGGATGAGCTACTCTTCACCAAGGGACAAAGACTCTTCGTGTCCAAGTGGGATAACCTAAGGAAAGAACTACTACACGAGTGCCACGACACTCGATGGGCGGGACATCCAGGCCAGCGACGCACTCTAACACTATTGGAGACAAGCTACTATTGGCTGAAATGGCATAACCAAATTTGAAATGTGCAGAATCCCCATCTCCGCTTTTGCTTTGGCTTCTCCTAGAGGTCCCATCCTCTTTGCTTTTTCTAGGTCCTTTCATCACTGAGGACCATGGGCCAACAACTTCAGATACAAAGCATGATTCTTCCAAGACGTGCGAGGCGCCCCCCTAGCATTCCAACGTGGATAACTACGTAAGGACATGTCTTGTGTACCAACAAGACAAGGTTGAGCACAAGAAGCAAGGAGGTCTTTTGAAACCCTTATCCGTAACGGAAAGGCTATGGACCAGCGTATCGATAGACTTCATTTCAGCATTGCCAAAGGCTGGAGGATTGGGGATCAATCATGGTGGTGGTTGATAGATTTTCCAAGTATGCTACGTTCATTGCCGTCCCAACTGACTGCATAGCCGAGCAAGCAGCAAGGCTCTTTGTGAAAAACGTAGTGAAATATTGGGGAATTCTAGAAACCATTATAAGTGATCGCGATCCAAGGTTCACGGGGAAGTTTTGGGGAGAAGTATTCAAGCTCCTTGGATCGGAACTACACTTCTCAACTAGCTTTCATCCACAGACCGATAGGCACACGGAAGGGGTGAATGTGCTATTGAGGAGTACCTAAGGCACTTTGTAAGTGCCAACCAAAAGGATTGGGTGAAGCTCTTGGACGTGGCCCAATTTTGCTACAATTTACAAAAGAGTGAGTCATCGAGTCATAGTCCGTTTGAGTTGGCAACGGGCCAACAATCCCTCACACCTCATAGTGTCGATAGTGGGTATCGAGGGAAGAGTTCAGTTGCATACCGATTTGCTAAGGATTGGGGAGGGCAAACTGATATTGCCAAACCTACCTTGAGAAGGCCGCACGAAGAATGAAGAAATGGGCGGATTCGAAGAAGAGGCACGTGGAGTACAAGGAAGGTGACCTAGTAATGGTCAAGTTGCAACCCCAGCAATTTAAAGTATTTCGAAAGGTACACAAGGGGTTGATCCGTCGATGTGAAGGTCCATTCCCCATTCTAAAGAAGGTGGGCAAAGTTTCCTACTGACTTCAGCTACCTTCCAAGAGGCAGTTGCCTCAAGCCTTACTATGCAGACATGAAAGGCCCTTCAAAAGGCATCAACAAAAGAGCACCCATGACTTTGACTATTTCCTTTGACAAGGAGGTAGAATATATACTAGATAATCGCCGTGTGAGTAGGCGCGGAGTGCAACCATACACCGAGTACTTTGTGAAATGGAATGGATTGCCCAAAAACGAAGCAAGTTGGGAGCACGCAGAAACGTTGTGGCAATTCGAGGACAAGATCGCCAAGTTCCATGAAGATGATGCTCCGAGGACATTGCGAGATTAGGTAGGGGAGAGTGTCACATACCCACAGATCGAGCCCGATTCAAGCCCATATTCAAGCATGTTTATGGACCATTCCCTACCATCTAGGATCTTCCAGAGAGTTAAAAGAGACATCCAGTAAATGAAGATTTTAGACACTCTCATGTATGTAAATAATGGTGTACAAATAGGAATTGTGTAGAAAATTTTATAGTGTTCCTAGCCAATAGATCGTCGCTACTTGGCACGATTCTAGCCATTGATGTCAAGGCTGCATTCCTATACAAAGGTGCAAGCCCCCTCATTTGTAATCATCCAGAGTTGAGCAATACAAGTCTTATTCTCTAAGAGCTCTCTTGTCATTGTGTGCTTATGTGCTTTTTGAGTGTGTAGTGCTTAGGCGAGGTCTAGTCCTAAGACATTTCGGGGAAACGCCGACTTGAGCTAAGCAAAAGAGTGCTAACTCGAGTGCCGCATGGTTTTTAGCAAGGTTCCAAGACTAAGTCCGTCACAAACGGTTCTGAACCGTTGCACATTTGATTTTTGAAATGCCTTTGAACCGTTTCACAGTTAGAATCGGTTAATAACTGTTGCTAACTTATGATTTGCAACGGTTGTGAACCGTTTCTAACCTTGAAATAATTCAAATTTGTTTTCCCATGCATGAACTTCAGCATGGAAAGAAACCATTGCTAAGGTGTTTTGAAATGATTTTGAACCATTGCAAAAAATTTGAAACGCCAAACGCATTTGCAAATTGGCATTTTTGGTGTAGTGGCTTCTCACCGCATATAATAAAAATCCTCTCCACACGTGTGCATCAATTACATGTGTATATTTGCTTTTAGATTTATAAAGAAAAGAATTTTTTTCCCTATTCGATGTGGAATTAAACTTTTTTTCTTTCATTTAGGAGAAAAAACAAAAAAAAAAAGAATTTGTTTTGAAAATATCCCTAACACTACAACCCAAAAGTTGCTTTCCCAACATAGCATTACTTAATATACACCGTGCCCTTTATAAGATTGTCGATTCATATGTTTTGCAATACCATTTTGTTATGGTGCACGCTTCATTATGTTGTAACAAACAATATCATCATCCGTACTGGTCAAATCTAGTCAAAGTATAGTTTTGCTGTTGTCCATTCTCAAAACTTTCACTTTGTTTTCTATTCATTTGTTCATTATGATTTTTCATTATTTAAACTTAGCAAATACATCGTATTTTTTTTGAGAATATAAATCCACACATATTTAGAGAAATCATCAAATAATAAAGAGGAAAATAATGATTTCCTAAAGGAGTATGCACCGAATCCCATACATTCAAATGAATAGAATCAAGCAACCCTTTGCCAAAGTTGATAAGAAGCAAGTAAAAAAATCCAATTTATCCATGTTTCTTTAATAAACCGAAGTAACTGAGGTCTACCTATTGGACAACTTCATGGTGATACACCGTTTTTGCCATGTACCATATGCCATGAAAGTGGAATGCTTCTTTCACTTTTTCTTTCTACTTGCAAAAGTTAAAAATATCTATATTACTTTAAAGTGAAAACTTGGGTTGGGCTACCGTCGTAGGCTTTACGGGAGGTTCATCTACAAATGCCAAGTGTTGCATGAAAAATGTAAATAACAATAAAAACAAAAGGATTGCATTATGCCCATTTACACCACGATCAACTAAGTGCTCAATATAGGATTTTTTTTATCCCTACCGTTTTCTATGCTAACGTCCAGGCCACATTTAAAAATATTTGGTGGCATACAATTAGAGATCTATGCCCGTACGAATGTTTGAAACATCCTTATGTCGACTTGAACACAAAAAAATCAATTGGATTGGGGTTTTTAACCATTTGATTTGAATCTTTTTCATGGGTTGACTTTAGACCACTAATTCGAGAATCATGACTTGAGAGCGTCGGGGTGTCATTTACAGGTACAACAACAACCGGAGAGCGCGGTAGTGATCGGAGGAGCAACCAATCCGGGCAAGGCAGAACTAGACCCAGGCGGCCTTTTTTAACACAGACTTTTCTTTTAGGCCCGTCAAGAACACGGCCGACTCCGTCGGAAAGTTCGTCTACCAATCACCAATCCGTTTCCTCGGAGATCGTGCGGGCGAAGATCACGGATTTTCCCCCACAGTGCCCATGTGAACATTGATCGTCTCCAGCTTCTTTATCATCTGGGTACTGGCTTTGTCATTGACCTTCCTCGATTCATGTTTAGGGGCATGGCCAGAGATGGTAACAATTTGGAGAATCATCATTTTCTTCTATTTTCTTTACTTGTAAGCACTATTCTACTCCGTCTCAATGTGCCTATTTCCGAGTCTGAGGTCATTTGTACACCCATTGGATACTCTACTATCCGAAAGAGTATGTCCCAAGTTTGTCGGGTCACCAAAGTTCCTCCAGATTATGATGACATTCTTGACGATCTTGCCGATGATGTTGGAGTTCCTCCAGAGTATGCAAATGATGTTCAGCATGCATAAGCAGATATGCAGCCTCCTGGGATGCATCCTCATCACTCGCTAGAGTCCTTTCATCATCAAATGACAAATTTTGATCAACGTCTCAGCACACATGAGGAGCGGACATCTTAGAGCTTTCGACAGTTGGAGGAGCAATAAGTCACCGGGTTCAATAGGATGACTGGCACACTAATTGACATGCAGCAATACATAAAGTATCAGTTCACCTTGATGGGTTTTGGTTAGCACCTGCCATTTCTAGAGCTGGACCAGCATGATGGTGCAGGACCATCTTCTTAGTCTCATGGAGAGAGATTCTGTTTGAGTTGTCTGTTATTTGATTTAGGATTATTGTATACAGATAAACTCATGTTTCAGTTTATGGTTATACTCTATTTTTTTTTGTTGATCTGTATTAGAGTATAAACATTTTATCTTATGATATGACATTGTACTATTTGTAGTTTATTGTATTTTTGAATGCACTTATTTTTCATGATAATATCCAATGCATGCTATTTATCTACTTATATTTATGTACTTTTGTTATTTTGTGATAAAAAAGATGAGAGAAAAATCACATAGGTAAACAAGTAAATGCATGAGATAGGAGAGAGAAATTTAGGAGGAGAAAAATTATTGCATTATTTTTTCAATTTCTCTACCTTGTGATGTGCATAATTAACTCACTACAATTTTAATTATTTTATTTATTTCTGCCTATGATATTACATGGTATGTTTTGTTGGCGGAATGTGCAGGGAACGGGTTAAAGCTTCTTTTCTATTATCTGTTCAATTGTGAGATAGTGAGTGAATTGTGTAAGGAGATGGGATTATAATTCTATTTTTTGTTTACCCTTTAGATGATTAATGTTTATGTCACGGAATTGCCAAGGGGGAGATTGTAAAGAATGATTTAATATTCTAGTTTGGCAAAGATTATGTGTGACACAAGACATTCTTGTAAACCATTCCTACGAGCATCAATGTAGCGTTGAAGATGTTGTAGTACATATACTTCGCCAACTATGTGAAGACTAAAAAACAAATATATCAAGAATCAAACGGTTGATGATAAGAGTTATCTGAGTAACTGCCCATTTGTTCGTTAAAGCTCGTGTGCGCTCGCATAGGAAGGTAAGTAACTTAGTGATCATAGGAATGGGTTTTAAATGAATAAAATATAATGGTCAAACCTAGTCAAAAGACAGACCCGAGTCTAGTCAAGAATTTGACAATGGGGGTATGTCCAATCGATTGGATCTTCCTGATCAATCGATTGGATTCTATGGACAGAACTTAGTTTTGAGTCCAATCGATTGGACACTACGGAACATAAACTTTTTAGAGTCCGATCGATTGGACCTGGATTCACGAAGGAAAAACCCATCCATACTGGACCAAGAGTACAATCGATTGGACTGTACGCGAATAGGTTTTTTCAGATCCGAAATTCAAGGTTCTACATTCCCCACCCATCTTATGACTCAGGGCTACGAAACTCTATAAATATAACTCTTCTCTTAGATTTACAAATTACACATTAACACACGGAAAAGAGAGTTATGTTTATTAAGAGTTGTCCATTTGAAGAAGAAAAGTTCAAAGCTTCATTACTATTTTTTGAGAGCTTTTCACTTCTCTTTGATCATAGCTTAGTGCTTGATCTCCACTCAGCTTAGGTTTCCCACTTAGAATCTTAAACCTAGCAAGTCTAAGAGTACCAGTGCGTCTCAACACTATTTGAGCGACTTGGAGTTCATAATGTCCTGAATCTTTCACCTTCAGTAAAGATTGAAGTGCTAAGAATTAAGATCGGGGAGTACTAATCGAAGGTAGGTTTGGGGAGTACCAAACTGAACAAGTGGACAAGGCTTCTTGATTTAAAGGGCGCGCATGGAATCGTAGCGTTGATTCAGAGAACGTGGATGCATTGGTAGTGGGTCATGGCTAAGGTTGGAAGCTGTATTTGCAACGGTGCTACGTAGGTAATTTCTGTTTCGTTTAACTTTTCAGTTAGTGATACTTTTCGTCTGGACGTGGTCTCATGGTTTTCCGTGGCTAAGGTTTCCATGTAAAAATTATTTGTCTTGTGGATGTTTGATTGTTGTTCCGCTAAGTGTATTAAATAAATCAAACGACGAAAATATAATATACCATGGAGGTATATTTGATTTGAGTCGGTTGAGATAATCCTTTTATCAATCAACTATAGCATGCGAGTTTATCACCTTACATTGACCAGTAAACTTGTGATAGGTTAGATTAATTTTTGAATACCTAATCAACCCCCCCCCCCTCTAGGTATTCTTGAGTAAAAAAGAATGGACCGGTTATTTCAGAAATAAATAAAGTAATAAAATTAGATGCTATTAATTCATGGTAGTAAATCCCGATCTTTGATGGTTTCCAAATTATTGAAGTTAATCAAAGTTAATTAGATTTTCTTCTTTCAGTGCAATTATAAAATAAAAAAAATCAATCAATCCATTATCTTCTCTTTCAATTTTGCTAGAATAAATTTTGTTTGATCAAGTTTATTCATTATTCTCACCCCTCTTTATGGTTTGATCACAATACTTGCACTATACGAAAATCTCTAGTTTTATTTTGTAGGTATTGGTTTGATTTGACAGTAAGTACAATGACAAAAAAAATATTGATAAAAAATATTGTCCATCAGTGTCAACTCCGCAAGACACCATTGCTCCTCCTCCACGGAGCACAAGGGACACTTAACAAGGTGCGGCTTTCGCAATCCATACCACGGGCTAGGTAGTACCCCCACTGAGAGTGTCATTGGCATTCAACATATAGGCCTGTCCCATACCAACACATTCACCTGGACATCTTTTATAATCACTCTAGAATGCATCCGTAGATGCAATGCATCCCACTGAGGACTTATGAAGATGTCTAGCAACAATCTTCACCTTCTACGTGGCACTACACGTGGAGTCTGCCAATTGGTTCTTCGAATGAATGGCATAACACGGTCGTGATTTGATTGGTCTCATCTCCTTACCAAAACACCATAATCACACTCAATCGGTCCCCCCACTCGAGCTCAAAGCAACAAATTATTGTATCCAAGCGTGTCTCCCAGTTTGACCCAACGTGTCTCTACCCCGAGAGTACACAAAACACACTGTGGTTGGAAGTATCACATTGCTCCTCTTCACTGGAGGGTCTGAATCTTGGCGCAATCAGCCCATTCTTCTGGCGAACATGGAGGGTCTTCACACTGAACATGTTGTTCTTTTGTTTTTCTTGTTCTCTTGAAGGTGCCTTAGTATTGAGCATATTGCTTCTGACCTTTAGCATCAATTGGAACATTGGCCCTTCGCACTTGAAGGCACTTTGCATATCACTTGACCCAATGGTTCCTTCATACTAGGCACGTTCACTAAATGGCCATAATCTTCCTTTACATTGAAGGTTCACTTGATTTTGCACCCGCGCACTGATATAAGAAGTTGTCCTAACATTCGGCAACAAATGACCATGGTAGTCTTGTCCTCCGAACCACGTGGCCTGCCACTAACCACTTAGTTTAACACATTGGCATACTCTGAGCAACAAAGAGCTATCAAGGACGTTTAGCGATTTGGTGCATTTTCCATGCACCCAATGGTAAGGTAACACTGTATCTTTGGTAACAACGGAGCCTACTAGAAACCTATCCAATGAAAACTCTTCACAACATGCCCACAGTAACTGTACTAAACAAACCCACTGCATTAGAAGACACTGATCTTGGAAGGCAAGAGCAAGTCTCAGCTAAATTCTGGCACATGAGTCGTCAGACTACACCACGTAGCCAAAGCACTCTTCACAAATTTGCACTCTGATACCGATAACACTGCTTTGATACCAACTGTCCCGGTCCAATTTTTCTTGCAACGGTTCGGACCTTGCAAAGCTCCAATCTTGCCTAGACTGAAGCCAACCTTAACCAATCAGAGTATAAGAATTCTCAGAATAGCACAAGCATAATGCCTGACGTGGGATACAAACTCCTCTTGAGTCCCGGACTACAGCTACACTTCACTGCAAGCAGCTACCTTCGTGCCATGCACTACCTCATCACTAGTGAGCAGCTACATCATCACTGTCCATGGCCATCTTGGTCCATAGAGTCATCTTGCAACTACCTGATAGGGTTCCCAGCTTCATCTCAGTCCCCGTAGGGTACCGAACTAGTCCGTATGATGTCATGGTTCAACTTAGTCATCCACGCTCTCCGAGCAGCCAATGAGTCGTTCATGGCCCCGCACATCAAGGCACTGAGGGCTGGTCAGACCCACGTCACAATCCTTGGGTATGGACTCAAGTAGAGAAGACAACATAGTTCCCAAGTCGCAATTGGAACACCTACACGACAATACAGTGTAATGATGTCCACACAAGAATCATTGTGCATAGTGTTGCCCCTTACTGTGCTACCGCTCCACATGACCCAACTCGGCCTAGGAGCACCGAGTACCCAAGAATAGCTCACCCGAGTGATCAGGATTGCTCAATCGTCCTAGCACGAGAACTGGGTTACACATTGCGCATAACGATGGTGCGTGATTCAAAAGCCTAGTGCCAGCTCGTTGGCCTAACACTATTCTAAGGCAATCCACTTATGCCAAGGGAGACTCAAGACAACCCCTTCGGGATGCTTGGCCTACTCTAGGTGACCCGGGGAATGCCCAAGTGGTTTGGCACATGGACATGGGGGAGAGGTAGGGCACCACCTCCCTTAATATAGCAAATTCAACTTTTTTCCTCAGTGGAAAGGAAACATCAATTCTAGAGGCGAAACGTACTTGTCCCATATTTCGTGCACACACCTCGGATTCAGATTCCGTCTTTTTTGTTGGTTTTAGATCGACGTTTAGAATTCCAAAAACACATAATATGCTTGCGGAAATTTGCGTTGGCCCAGCACAACCCGCCCGATATGGCATGGCGCAGCTTGGTACGTGCTTGATCATGGCCCATGGCCTATGGCCCGTGACACTTAGGCCCTGCTTGGTTCGCCGCACTTAGGTCCATTTTGCACTTTAGTGCAAATACAATGAATTGTGTTGCAATCACTTGCGATGTAAGTCACTTACAACTGTTTGGTTCACGCCATGTAAATAGATGCAAAAGAAGTTTAGCTGATTGGTTGGTAGTGCATTGCAAATGGATGCAATGGATTATTTTTATTTTTGATTTGACAAAAAAAAATGCATAATAAAATTACTATTGTAATATTATTTTTTTATTTTTTAAAAGGTAGGTGTCCCCACACACATTGGTGATGGGACTAGTCTTACGGTTGTGTGCGCTTACCCAAGCCTTCCCGTACACACAACACGGTTTAAGCAAGGGGGCATTTGAAAATTATAATTATAATTTTGAAAATTACGCAATGTGGAAGGTTTACCCAAGCCTTCCCGTACTAATTATTTTAAAATTTGAATTTCAGTGCCATTTCTTTTTTCGCTTTTCCCGTTATTTTCAATTTTTGCCCCTCAACGTCAAAATTCCTTATAACAGCCCTTATAACTAAAAAAATGACGACACCCCAAGTCCGGTATACCGTTATAGCGGCCCCTTTTAAACCTTGATTATAATTAATATTATTATTACTTTATTGTTATTATTATTGTTGTTGTTGTTTTGGAGGGGAAAGCTTGGGGTTAGGGGACCCCAAACAGTTATATCAAAAAGGGTCCCGGGGACAACCACTTTTGACAACCATTTTGGTGTACCCACATAGAAGATGAATCAATGGCTGATTTTTGGCGAAGATGATCTCCTCACCATATAGATCACCCCCACAAAAAATCAGCACATTCTGAAATTTCTAACCCCCTCAAATGTGGGTTTCAAGTTACACGGTAAAAGTAGACAGTCCATAATTCTTCAACTTCTAAACCAGTCTATGAATATCAGAATGATTTGAATTTTTGTGAGGATGATCTCCTCACCATAGAGATCATCGTCACCAAAAATCAGCTATTGATTCATCTTCAATGAGGGTATGCCAAATAGTTGTCCCCGATCCCGACCCTATCAAAAAATAGAAAACTAAAAATTAAAGAAATAAAAATAAAAAGATAATAATAAAAAATAATCTCGGTTGTTGTTCTTATTATTGTTGTTGTTTTTCAGAAAAAAAAATGTTGAGTTAACACAATGCACCTGTTTGCGTCAGTTTTTGGGCTGCACTTCCTTGCATCTATTTTGTTAAAGAGTTTGCAAGTCCTTGTTAACCACTTGCACTGCAGTCATTTGCATTCCTCCAACCAATCACTTTCAATCCCAAAATTGTGGCAAGTGAGTGCATTGCACTCAATTTGCTGTAAACCAAGCAGGCCTTAGACGGAGGCATTGTACCATGCGGGCAATCCATATGGTTAGGGTCTGGATCTGCGACACTGCCATTCCGAATGGCTAAGACTCTACGGTGATAGAGAGCAAATAAGATATTTTGCAAGGGTCGCGACGTAACAAGCTTAGGTAGCACCATTTTTGTTACTCACCAGTCATCGCTGCCATCTGGGCCCACTGACTGCATGGATGTTTAGCTCACCCCTTGGTAGACATTCGTACCAAAAATCAGCTTGTTTGATGATTTTGAGCCATTGGCTATACTATTTAAAAAAAAAAATGGTTGAATCCAACGGCTATAATAACGCCTTAAAAGTACTAAAATCTAATGGTTAGAAATTACCAATATGATGATTTTGTTACATTGCGACCCATGGTTGCCAACTTAACAGGTGTCCAATTGGTGATGAAATAATGGGGAAATCCAACGGCTAGTTTAATTTAGCAAAGGGGTGGGCCAATGGTAATGCGAAGAGAGTGGCTTTGGCGTGACCAACACGCGGATGGTGTATTAGTGAACAACACCTCAGTTTTTCTTCTTCACCGCACAAGCAATCAGAGTACACAGAGATGCCTAGCGCAACCATCGGCTTATCTGAGCAGATGATGATGACATCCGCGTAGGTTCTACGCTGGCCGGCCGGAAGTCAGGGTGGTGGCGGTGGTGATGAGTGATGACCGACGCACGCAATCTTTGAAATTGGAATCGCACTTTCCCTTTCTTTCTGCAACTCGTTTTTTCTAAGATTAGGGTTTCCGCCATGACAGCTTCAGAGGACGAAGACGAAACCTTGGCTCACTTCCTCGAATCCGAGGTTCTCTCCGAAGTCTCCGATCAGGTCTCTCTCTCTCTCCCTTGTTTATAGAGCGACTCTTAGGGCGTTTCGTTTCCTCTCATTTCTGTCATTTGGTTGGGGTTGCAGGAAGAGACGAAAACAGGGCCTCCATCTAAGAGATTGCGCCTCGATGACAACAACACCAACAAGGAGGAGGAGAAGGGGGAGATCGCTACCTCTCAAGCGGAGAAGAGTCAAAACAGTCACAGCAAAATTCCCAGACAGATCGATACCGGGATTTTCAGCAAGATTCCTCCCGAGCTTTTCCATCACATCCTCAAATTCCTTTCGTCCGAGGTGAGGTTGCTTTAACATTTCGCAATTTCCTTCGTCATCGGTTGTCCTTGTATCCGATGTTTCAACACGAATTATATTATTATTTTATTAATCGTGTCGTCTCCTGATCTTACATAATGGCAGGACCTTGTTGCATGCTCCCTGGTTTGTAGATTTCTAAACTATGCCGCTTCCGACGAATGTCTCTGGCGCAGACTGTGAGTATATTATATATTTTCATATTGGCTATTGAATCCGAATTATGGTTTTTGTTAAGACCCAAACTAATATGCCAAAAGCACTAGTTGATAGAGGTGCGTAAAGCTTAGGTCTTAACTGATAGGATCGTAACATACCACCACATTTCCGCAGCTGACATCCTCGGTGGCCTACTGCGTGGTCTAGGTAACCCTTTCCACATGGCGGCTTTCACTCTGCCCTCTTTTTTCAACGGATCGTCCTTTCAGTGACTCGAACTCGGGACCGGGGGGGGGGGGGGGGGGGGGGGGTCAACAGGTCGTCCCTTCAGTGACTCGGGATGAGGGGGGGCGGCTGGCTCTGATACCATATGTTAGGATTATTCTTTAAGAAAGACAGGCGAAAAGAGGTTCAAGTATTTTAGAGTATGAGCGAAAATCTCTGGAGTGGGTTCTACCTCAAAAGAAAATAATTATTCTCGTTACAAAAAAAAGCCCCTTAGATCACTTTAAATGCTTCTACTAATTTGGAGGTCTTGCTAATAAGAAACCTACTCAACATCTCCTTTCTTATTGAACTAGGAAACTTACTTTTATTCTAATTACTAAGAAAACGCCTCTTACATCTCTTCAAATGCTTCTCTACTAATTTGGAGGTCTTGCGAATAAGAAACCTACTCAAGATCTCCTTCCTTATTGAAGTAGGAAACTTATTAACTTAAGAAACCACTTAGCTTGCTAATAAAAACTCCTATCAAGAATTAACGACTTGCTAAATAAAGAGAAGAGATAAGAGAATAGATCGCAACAAGGTTTGTGCATGCCACGTCAGTTGTGGGGTCTCAACATTTCCACCCCCTTGAGATCAACCTTGTCTGCAAGGTTGAAAGTTCTGTTCGTTTAACCCTACTATCTCAATCTCAATCTCAATCGGCTACTCCTCCCTGTCCATAAGGAACAATTTTTTTACCTTGCATTTGTGACTTGGCTTGAATCTAATCGAAGTACAGACCTTGGTCCCTCATCTCTTACATTTTCACATGTGAGCTGTTTAATGGGTAGGGGACGATGTCCCATTACTGTTCACCTTTGGAGCCAACGGTGCTAAAAACATGGGTTTGGGCGGTTGAAAATGTGTTCCTAGCTTATACAAGCCATGTTTTTCTTCCTGAAGCCCCACAATCCCGACTGTTTTTGAGAGTGTGAGGGGACTAAAAGATTGGACGTCAGCCTAGATTTCTTCTTTGAGCCCACTGATGAAGCACCCAATCAATTGTTCTTTAGTACAACCGTCGGCCTTGCAAGTCAATTGTTCAACCTTCACTTGAGAGTCACGAACAATAGTGGTTTGGCGAAGTTTTAGCCAATGTTACATGGTGATTCTTCTAGGTTGTTGGTCCAAATCTGGATATAAGAGCATCGACGAAATCCCCCAATGTAACAGGCTTCTTATTCTGCTCCGTCTACAAGAACAACGGTGATGCCTTTCCTTTTAGACGGATGGAAGCAATTGCAACTTTTTGATCGTACGGAGTCTAATGGAAGTGAAATCGCTCTGCCCTTGGTACCCGATCCAACAAATTAGTACTGCCAAATTTTGGGAAATCAAGTTTGATGATGCGTGTCTGGATTGGCTGAATCGATCCTCTTGAAGTATTACGTTTTGAAGAGGAAGCAGTGGTCCGTGGCGATTTCCCCTTTATAAATTCCGAGGAAGAGATTGATGCTCTCCATCAATTCAGAAATTTCCATCAACACGCTGGTGAAGCTCTTATAATCGACTCTTTATCGATGCACCCCGATCTTCTAGAATCTTTAAATTGATTTAAATCTTATTCAGAAACTCCCAAATCTTGCTGAGAATCCTTTTTCATCTTTGGTCCCATTGTGATCGCCGACTTTGATGCCAATGTTATGTCCCAAACCATTACGCCAATAGCACCTAGGTGATAGAGGCATGTAAAGCTTAGGTCTTAAGTTCTTAACCATGAGGATTGTAACAGTATCAGTCCTCTCCATGACCGAATAAACCTATGTTTTCTCAATGGTTATTTTGTGAATGTGGTAAGCTAGTCAAAAAGGAAATATGGGTGTGTATTTGCCAATTGAAAACAATAAACTGGTGTTTGTTAAGAAGTTAGTGTTGGAAAAACAATGTTGAAGTTCTTAAGGTGCTTTTGCTTAAAGTATCAAAAACCAAGCTTCCAAACAAAATGAGTATTTTTTTCTACCCGTTGCCTGCGAGCTGGTGGTTGAAGTAAAGCTTTGACGATTTATTATCTATCTCAGGGTCCATTAAATGGATTGTTAAGACTCGAGCTACAGATGGGTAAAGGGTGTGCCATGTGGTAAGTAAGTTGTATTAGCCCTTGTTGGGTTCTAGCAAGATGCCTTAGTAGGGAACTTTAACGGATATGGTCAAAATGGCTCTGAGCATTTCTATGATTCTTTTTCCGGGGGAGCATTTGATTGGTTTATGTGCCAAGGTGAGTGGTTGAGGATTATCCTCGCTAGCACTTCTGATGTCACTAAGGTACTGTGTGTACACTTGAATGAGGAGATTCACTGAAAGTCCAATGGGAACAATGTCTAGGTTGTTCTCTTGCATGCTTACCACTGTTCAAAATTTAATTAGTTGGACAGTACTTTTAGGCAAGGAAATAAATTTCGGTTTCGAGGTTTATTTCGACCAGTCTAAAAATGGAAATATTTCGTGGAAATATTTCGACCAGTGTGGAAATAATACATTTTTCGTGGAAATGATGGAAATAATGTGGAAATGATGGAAATATTGTGGAAATGTTTGTGGAAAGTTTGGGAAATGATGAAACAAGCATAAAGCACACTCATAAGCTTTCAAACCATAATATTCAACCATATGTAGTGTGGAAATGAATGACCATAATGGTCTATAATATGTCGCGGCAAGTATCCTTAATTAGTCAAGGTTTAATTTAATTATATAACTATTATTTAATTACTAATTATAAAAAAGTCATAAAGTAATATATTAACAAATCCTTATTCACTTACATTAATTTCTTAACATTATATGTAATTTTAGAAAACCTACATACTATTAACTTATAATATTTATTTAATTTTTTGAACGTTTAATTTTTTATTTGAAAAAAAAATTAGGATAAATTTTTTTTAACCCAACCAACTTATAGAACGGGCTAAGTTATGCAACATATAATCAATTTATGCACAATTATGGATGTTTAGGGTAAAAACCAATAAAATTGGAGTTTTTCCCAAATTCCAAATTTTCACCCTAAACGATCTTCAATCCGTGCACAAATCTAGTATAAATGCATCATAAATTCATAAATTTAATGAATTTACACCTAACATATTTATTTGTAGCAAGAAATTTTATCTTTATGTATATTTTGAATTTGAAAAAACTCCCAATGTTTTCATGAACCAAAAAATCTACACTGGAATGATCTTTTGTATAAACAAAATGTATGGAAAGGGGTTAAATAGATCAAATATGAGATTTATAGCGGTTTTGAGCTCAAATGAGATGTTTCCTACCTACGATTGAAATGTTTCCATACATGTTGAAACATTTCGACCGAAATAATACATATTTACACTGTCAATTGATTGAAATTTACTGTTCACGCGAAATATTTCGACATGAATGGAAATATTTCGAAAAATTTAACATTATTTCGACGTAAGTATTCTTTCCTGTCGGTAACCTAGAAAATGGAAATCTTTCGCGAAATATTTCGATAATTTCTTGAAATTTATTTCCTTGCTTTTAGGTATCCAATTCTGTTTTGCTGACCGTACATTTATAGGGCCATCTTTATAACTAGCATCGTTTGCCCCACGGGCATTCAGCAACAAATTAAAAAATGAAAAAAATAATCTAGAGTTAATCTACAAATATATGCAGAGAGTTAGTGGGAGATTCGATATTTTGTGAGGTTTAACTGATAAAATCAGAAACCCAGTTACTTTATAAGCCACCACTCACCTTATTCAAGAGATAAATTAAATTGTTTTAAAAAGAAAGATTCACAAAAACAACAATTTGAATTTGAATAAAATAAAAACAAAGATGAAAAAGAATTGAGAGAGTTAATCTACAAAAAAGAGGAGAGAAAAATGCAATATTTGAGTTGAAAAAAGATGTAACAAAGTATGCCTGAAACTATTTCAAATGCGGAAGCACGATTTTTGTTACTCACCACTGTCATTTGGGCCCACTGACGGCATGGATGTTTATCCCACCCTCTTGGTGGATATACAGACCAAAAATACCCTGATTGGTAATCTATAACCATTAGATTTTAACACTTTTGAGCACTTTTTAAGGCATTCTTATAGCCGTTGAATACAACCATTTTTTGAGTACTAAAACCAACGGCTAAAAATCATTAAACAAGCTGATTTTTGGTATGAATGTCTATTAAGGGGTGGGCTAAACATCCATGCGGTCAGTGGGCCCAGATGGCAGCAGTGACTACCAAAACTGCCGCTTCCGCAAATGAAAAGATCTCAGGTATACCCTGTTACATCACGACCCTTTGAGTTTGGGGTAATAAATTTAAAACACCCAATTGACTAAAAAACGCATCACTCACTTCAAGAGATCCAAAGGAGAAAAAATAACAAATAGAATCAAGGAACCCAAAAGTATTCATCCGAAGAAAAACTCGATCTGCTTTATATAAAATAAAGATTGATCTAAACTCCCAACCTGCAAATACCCTTGTTGGACGACTTTTGAAGGGCATACCTAGACAAACTTGAATTGATGGTTACCTTTCAAAAGAAAAACGAAGTTCCAAAGTGCCTATGTAATGGAAGACAAGTAACAGAGAACTCACAGCCGCCTGATGATGCACTAAAATAAAGATTTACTTAAAGCCAGCAAATGGTGGAGTAAAATAGAGAATTCTGGAATAATTTCGTCTGTCTCTTATCCTACCATAGATTCAGTAACAAAATTTTACAAAGAATGTATCAAATCAAATTTAAGTCTTCAATAGATATTTAGAAAAGTATTGAAGAAAATTCTTAAAATCATACCTCTCAAGAATATTGTGTCAATATATTTATCACCTTTCCCTACACTTTGTGACATGCCATGAAGTTTTAACCATCTAAAATAGTCCCATATATGATCATCCAATCTAGTCAACTTTTGGACTTGGGTATCTTTTTTGGTGGGATCAATTAGTTGAGGGTAGTTGAATTCCTTAGATGAGATTAGGATTAGTAGTTAGGGTTTCCAATATGAAGAGAGAGAAGAGAGAGAATTAGATGGAGGAATTGGATGTCTTGTGATTAATTCACAATGACTCCATAAATTTTATTTATGCAAAAGGGTTATATAAAAAGGACAAGTATACCTCTCATAAGAGGTATTTACAGAATCACCCCTATACAAGATAAATACGTATCTGATAACACTCCCCCTCAAGTTGGCGCATAGATATCTTTTAGGCCCAACTTGCGTAAACATCTATGAAGTTGTCAACCGGGAACTCCTTTGGTGAAGACATCTACTACTTGCTCATCTGTTTTCACGAATGGGGTACAAACCTCCCCAGATACAATCTTCTCCCGAATGAAGTGGCGATCCACTTCAATGTGCTTGGCCCGATCATGTTGCACCAGATTGTGAGCAATGCTGATAGCCGCCTTGTTGTCACAGTACAAGTTCATGGGTCCCAAGACTGGAAAGCCAAGTTCAGCCATCAACATCTTCAGCCAGAGTATCTCACACAAGCCATGGGCCATTGCTCTAAATTCTGCCTTTACACTGGATTTGGTAACTACTGGTTGCTTCTTGCTCCTCCAGGTAATTAGATTGCCTCCCACAAAGGTTCAATAACCTGAGGTAGATCTCCTGTCATCCTTGGCACCAGCCCAGTCTGCATCAGTATATGACTCTACTCTCATGTGGCCATTCTTCTGAAAAAGGAGGCCTCGGCCAGGAGCAGACTTGAGGTATCTCAATATCCTATGAGATGCCTTAAGTGAATCTCCCTAGGAGAATGCATGTACTGACTGATAACACTGACTGCATAGGCAATGTCCGGACGAGTCAAGGAGAGGTAGATCAACCTTCCAACCAATCTCTGAAAGCTCCCCACATCCTGTAAAGGTATACTACTCGAGTTGGCCAGCTGGTGATTTTGCTCTATGGGGGTCTCCACTGGCTTAGCTCCCAGCTTGTCAGAGTCCTTTAATAGATTTATGACATACTTCCTTTGTGAGATGAAGATCCCTTGGCTGGATCTTGCAACTTCTATACCAAGAAAGTACTTGAGGAGTCCAAGATCTTTAGTCTCAAACTCGCCTGCTAGATGATCTTTTAGCTTGATCACCTCCTTTGCATCATTCCCTGTCAGAATGATATCGTCAACATAGATGATGAGGGCCGTAGTGCTCTTCCCTAGGTGTTTCACAAATAGGGTGTGATCGGCTTGGCTCTGAGTATATCCCAGCTTCTTCACTGCTAGAGTGAACCTCTCAAACCTAACTCTGGGGGATTGCTTAAGCCCATAGAGGGCTTTCCTTAGACGACACACCTTGCTGCTGTCCCCTGGGGGAGTGAACCCTGGAGGAGGTACCATATAGACCTCTTCATGCAGATCACCATGAAGGAACACATTCTTCACATCCAGTTGATGCAAAGGCCATGCTTGGTTTGCTGCTACAGACAACAAAACCTTGATGGAGTTCATCTTTGCCACAGGTGCAAAGGTCTCCATATAGTCAGTCCTGTAGGTCTGAGTGTACCCTTTGGCAACCAGTTTAGCCTTGTACTTCTCTACTGACCCATTGGCCTTGTACTTCACTGTGAACACCCACCTGCATCCAACCGGCTTCTTGCCTCTTGGCAAGTCAACAAGCTCCTAAGTTTTGTTCTTATCCAGCGTTTTCATTTCTTCAACCATAGCAGCTTTCCATCTAGGGTGTGCTAACCCTTCTGCCACGGAAGAGGGAGTGGGAATGGTGGAAACTGATGTGATAAAGGCTCTGTATGAAGTTGACAAGGCATCGTAGGAAACGAAGTTGTTCAAAGAATGTTGAGTACAACTTCTGATGCATTTTCTAATCGCAAGAGGAAGATCAGAATCATCAGTAGACAAGGGAATGACAAGTATAAGGAGAAATTGAGTCTTACCTAGATCCGAGGAATGAACCACTGGTCCTAGATCAGCTGTGACTGTCGCCCTTCTGCTATAGACTTTGAGCTCCTTCTGAGCTCTAGGAGCACTATCAATCACACTAGTAGTATGAGCGGGTGGAGGCCTCTCAAACTCTAGAGGAGGAGATAGGGATATAGCAGGAAGATGAACATTCCACCTCTCTTCATGACTACTCTCCCCCTGAAGAGAGGTGGGAGAGAAAAAAGAAAGCTCCTTACGGAAGGTGACATAAATGCATGCAAACTTCTTCCCGGAGGATGGATGGTAACACTTGTACCGTTTATGGGTAGAGGAGTAACCGAGGAAGACGCACTTGAGTGCTTTGGGATCTAGTTTGGTGCGATGAGGACCAAGGATAGGTACATAACATACACACCCAAAGATGCGAGGAGGAACAGAGAAAAGAGGAGAATCAGGAGAAAGAACTTGAAGAAGAGATTTAAAATTGAGAACACGAGAGGGTATTCTGTTACTCAAGTAGGCAGCCATCAACACAGCATCTGACCAATAGGTCTTGGGGACATGAGAGCCAATCAAAAGAGATCTCGCTATCTCAGTTAAATGTCGCATTTTTCTCTCAGCTGCACCATTCTGTTGAGGGGTGTAGCTACAAGAATTTTGATGACAAATCCCATGGTCAAGAAGGTAGTGTTGAAGTCCCCCAAACATATATTCTCCACCCTCGTCAGTACGAAGAACCTTGATGGAGATACCATACTGGGTTTGGATCATCTTATGAAAACCTTGAAAGATGGAATGAGCTTCATCCTTGGTTTTCATGAGATAAACCCATATACACCTAGTATGATCATCAACAAAGGAAATGAAGTAGCGGAAGCCAAAGATAGAAGTAGTTGGGGAAGGACCCCATACATTAGAATGCACAATGTCAAAGCAAGTAGAACTTCTATTACCTCTGGAGGAATAATTTGATCTACAATGCTTGGAGAGCTCACGTGTTTCACAGTGTAAAGCAGAAAAAGAAACAGAAGTAAACAAGCGTAGAAATAAAAGTTTCAAATACTGAAAAGAGACATGCCCCAAACGAGCATGCCAGTTCAAAACAACATTTATCCTACTACTATTACTACTAGCAGGAGATTGTAGTGTTGTGGGCTTAGGAAGGTGTCCATCCAGAAGGTAGAGGCCATTAGCTTCATGTCCAGTGCCAATCGTCCTTCTCGTTTCTAGGTCTTGAAAGACACAAGAAGTAGGGGAAAAAGTGACTGCAGTTTAGGGTTTTAGTCAAAGCACTAACAGAAAGTGGGTTAGAAGTAAATCTGGGAACATGCAAAACAGATGAAAGAAGCAATTGGGGAGATGGAAGGATATTCCCTTTCCCAGACAGAAGATAAGGTGCTATCAGCTGTCTTCACCTTATCACAGCCAGAACAAATAGTATAACTGGAAAATAAGGAAGACATGCCCGTCATGTGTTCTGAAACCCCAGAATCAATGATCTAAATGGGACTGTACGATGGAAGAGACATATGATGAGCAGGTCTGGGGTTACCTGATTGGGCAAAGGAGGTGGACGATGTGGCAGAAGGACCATCTAGCTACTGAAACAATCGTCGAAGGCCTGCAAGCTCTGTGGCTGAGATACCACCAGTCGGAGAGATAGTCAGAGACTGTCCAGGAGGAGCTAACCCCGAAGTATCCACACTGGCAGTATGAGCACCAGAAGACCCTGGCTGGCTAGGGTGACCATGTAACTTCCAACATTTGGCACGCACATGCCCTAACTTGCCACAGAAATCGCACTTGGGCTTCTCTCTAGTCAATGACTTCCCAGAAGAAGGTCCAGTAGGAGCATATTATGGAGCTGAGACATGAGTCAGATAAGAGGAGCCTCTCTGAGGCTGTTGCGACTGCTGAGGCTGATAAGCAGGAGAGGCGACTATCGCTTATCGCTCTGGAAGAAAATACTCACTCTGAAGAGAGATCCGCCTACTCTCTTCACTCTAAAGATAGGCGTACACCTCATTGAGAGAGGGAAGATCCACCCTGCTACTCAAGATCTGAACACGAGCCAACTCATAAGAAGATTGAGGCTAGTAAGAAAATCAAAGATCCGACCCTTCTCTATATATCGATGAAAGGGTGCAATCTCTATGGGATTGATAGGCTGATAGGAGTAATAATGATCAAGCTTCTGCCACAAGGTATGAAGAGTAGTATAGTACTGAGAAAGAGACTTCTCCCCTTGCCGGAAGTGGGAGATAGTTTGTCGCAGCAGAAATGTTCGTCCATCGTTTTGCTATTGCGAATAGGTCTTCTCAGTGATCTCCCAAATCTCTTGCGCTGTGCGCATGAATAAAAAACTCTTACTGATATCAGGCTCCATAGAGTTGAAGAGCCATGACATGACAGTAAGATTATTTGCCTGCCACTGTCGATAAGATGGATCAGATCTGGGAGGCTCAACCGTATCTCCTGTAGTGTGGCCAAGTTTCCAACGGCCCCCAATGAACAACCGTGCAGCTTGAGCCCAACGTAAGTAGTTCTTGCCATCTAACTTCATTGAGGTGATCTGCAAACTTGGGTTCTCATAGGCTAAGTGCTGCACTATAGGGCCTCCAACTCCACTGGAGGGAATTTCTGTGCTCACGCTGACCCGGATGGAGAAACCAAGGAAGGTGGAGTAACCATGGGAGATGGAGGATCTGCCATGAAGAACTATGGCCAAGAACAACTAGTAATACGGGCGAAAGATCAGTTTTAGATCCAGAGAGGACTAAAAAACAACATCGAAGGTCAAGAAATCATCCAAATAGATCCTAATAGCCATTTAGGACCCAAAAAATTCTCCCAAAATAATCAAGAACACCCATACGAACATAAAAAATGGTGTATGAGGCTGGATTAAGACGAAAGGCTAGATATAGGGGCAAAACAACTGCCACAGGCCAGCATACCATTGTAGAAAAGCTATTAGAGCTTTTAAGAAGTATTAGAGGAGGTTTGGAAACAGATTGGGGAAGTTTTAGACCCAATCGACAGTCCAAAAAGGTAATAGACGTTACCGACGGTAACAAAGGAGGGGTTTTTTCGACCCAAAACCTTCAATACTCCATGGAATGGAGCAAGAATGGGTGCAATGGGTTTCTAATAAAAAAACAAACCAGATCCAAGCAAGAAATTAAGGTAAAAACCCTGTTCAATGAGCCGAAATCCAACAAAACGAAAAAACATGTCCCGAAAATTGCTGGAAGAAAAGTCAGCAAAAAAACTATGTAGATGTGCTCAAAAAATCCGGCAAAAATCACTATTAATTCCAGGGGATCAAGATCTACCAGGAGTGACAAGCTCAGAACAAACTGACCGTACAGGTGCTGACGTCATCTGTACAGTCTAGTGACGTCATCATGACGACAACAGGTACAGAAAAAACTCCCGGTGCCTTTTGTAGACAACAATCCTTCGGTGAGGCTCTGATACCAAGTTGAATTCCTTAGATGAGATTAGGATTAGTAGTTAGGGTATATGAAGAGAAAGAAGAGAGAGAATTAGATGAAGGAATTGGATATCTTGTGATTAATTCACAATTACCCCATAAATTTTATTTATGCAAAAGGGTTACATAAAAAAGACAAGTATACCACTCATAAGAGGTATTTACAGAACTATCCCTATACAAGATAAATACGTATTTCTACGTATCTGATAACAAGGGTAATTTTTGGTCATTTAAGAGAAAATATTATTTTGGTCATACAACAGTCGGTTTGATGCAGTAAAAGCAATGTCAAAACCACTTCTTTCCCAGACCGCCAACATCAAACTTGGGTGGGTAAATTTCCGAATTCAAAATCAATACTTACATTTTGACTTTCAAAGAAAATCTAGAAAAAAATAATAGAAAAAAGTAATATTTGAGTAATAAAACAGGATCCATGAGCATAAATCTTCTCGGACTTGGTATTATTTCTGTGCTAATAGGATTTGTGGCTGTAGCATGCTCACGTTTATAAAAATGTTTAAAAGGTTTAAATTTTTTATAAAACAAAACAGTGACACAATTAATGGTTGTATGGTGAAAGGAATCTTTAGTTCAATTTCCTCGATTTGGAGATCTATGAGATTGACGTGTGCTCGACCCAACTTGCTTATGAATGAAAGCAAGATGAAGTACACTCAAAACTTGCTCATGAATGAAAGTAAGATGAAGTACACTCAAATTTAATGGTTTGTGACAGTCCAATTGGTAACAAACCCTTATCCGTCAGAAAAGTACAGAAAGAGAATTAGAACCTAATTGTTATGACTTCAAAGACGACTTCTTTATGTATTTATGTTTGGTAAGAGTCTTCACTCTTTCAAGAGAGACCAAAACATGCAAAGTAGTGCATACCTTCTTTAAGATACTCACCTTCGCACAGGTTTGTTAGTTGTAGACCTTGTTGTTCTCACCTGGGGAATAAAAGATCTTAATCCATGGCCCGTGATAGACCATCATCTTCATCTCCTTTATTCTACGGTGGATTTCGCAAGGGAGCTCTTTTTCTCTTCGCCTGAAAAACTTGTTCATGAATTCCCATATATTCGATATGATCTTTGGGAAGCCCTGCGTAAGAGTTTTTATTGGCTGCTTGCTTAGGAGAGAGGCTCCTTTGGTCTAGATAGCACTGTTGTTATTGTCATTTGTTACTACTGGCTTCTAGTTACTATTACCAAAAAAAACGAAGCATTTTCTTGTTACAATGGCATGGACTTTTGTGAGCCATAATCTTCTTCAAGGCAGGAGATGAACTATACAAATTAGTAAGAAATAACATATGATACCTGGATACTTTAGTACGACTGTCCTACCCGTATTGTATTGTGTCGATATCGATACTAGTACCATAGACTGCATGGATACTTCTATGCCGCTGATTTCTCATTTCCTATTGTGCTATTGTATATTTTCTTAACTCTTAACAGTTTCCTTATTTCATAGGTCAATAAAAAGATATAAATAATGTATTATTACAAATTTTATTATAATAAACTTTGAACACTTTGAAATTAGTAAATTTCATTGTATTTGGGAAACATTGTTGTTGGAAACCCTCTTTAGGGAACTTGTCTAATGAAGAGTTTCTTTTCTAATTGGGTGGGGTGGAGAGAACTTTCCTATTAAATGACGAGCAAAATATATTTTGCTACATACATACGTAGTTAGCTTGCACTAAACTTTCTAAAGTTAGTTGTCAATAACAAAAAAATTCTAATTACTAAACCTTGTTATTTTATTTTAAGGAAAGGAATATATTTCTAATCAAGGGAAGAAGTCACATGAGACGTGCAGAGAGAGTAGAGAGAATGGAAAAATAATGACGTGGCAAAATTGCTGATATGGAAGTAAAAAAGAGAAGGGAGTAAGCCACATGGAGGTGATAGAAACACAGGCCATACGGCTCTACTTTAGTATAGATAATAGATTATATGTGCTTTTTCTTTACTAAAATTTTTAAATTTTAAATATGGTTTTTATGTGAGTTTTTTGTAGTAAGTTTTGTGCGAATGCTTGTGTTTCCCTCTAAGAAGTCCATTTTGCCATTTTCTATATAGTCGCTTCATGTGGGTCCTAAGGTTTTGTCCTTGGGCGATGTGTAAGGAATACTGAAAAGTTTCTCAATCAACACTAAGTCATATCAAATGTGTGGCTTTATTGCATTTGGAAGATTAAAAAATCAGAGCTAGGTACTTATTTGTTGATTCCTTAGGTGACACATTTGTATTACTTTTTAACTATTTGGGGGTAAGTTTGATCTCTCTCTCTCTCTCTCTCTCTCTCTCTCTATATATATATATATATATATATATATACACACACACACCTTTTATTTAGTGGTAATTGGTAAATTGTTATCCATTCTATGAATCTCAAGTGCACAATTTGTCAATGTTATCTTTGGGATTTTCTGTATTTGCATATATGAGTCTATATGAGGGCTCAAAATTTGGTTTGTCAATGAAACAGTGGGAAAATACTGAAATTTTGAATGTTTCAAATTGTCTACAATACGAAACATTCAGAAAAATTGTGATATGGAGAAAATATTATTTTCTTTCTATTTTCTTAGTTACTGCTTTCGGTGCTTTGTATTTCTGTCTGCCAAAAAGTGTTATTATAACCTTTGGGTTGTTACTTCATCTGATTGGGTTAATTTTTGGTCTAACAAATCTACTAGGGGGGGCCTGCAAAATGGATATATTGGGAGAGGAATATGTAACTTTTGTATGGTAGAGGACCATACCATCAAAAAATAGTAGTACAAAGACTACCCATGTGTCCTCATAATATACAAAAAAGAAAAATTAGGTAGTTCTAGTACTACCATACCTAGTCTATATTATATAAATGGTACATTTTATTAACTTGGACTATCTAATCTCTGGACCCTAAGTGGGGGGACTTCTTAGGCTGAAAATCAACTCGATCAAATGATTTTAACCATCCAATAGATTGACCTTTTTAAGAGCTTGTTTTTCTAGCCAAAAACAACCAATTGGTTGGATGGTTAAAATCGTCTGATGTGGCTAACTTTTGGCCTAACTCTAGATGGGAGCCACAAGTTGGACATTTTAGATTGATAAGACTACTCTCCCCATGTTTGGTAGAACCGTAGAGGCCTATACTACTGAAAGCATGGTAGTCTCAATATTACCACATTTATGATGGTACCTAATTTATATTACATAATAGTGCTTATACTTATGAACTTGAACTTTTCAATCAGTGGGGCCTAATAAGAGATCACTTTGACTGATCTTGGTTGAATAATTTGAACCACGAGATAAATTATGATTTGTTAAAAACACGGGCCCATAAACCCTTGAATGGTCGAACAATCTCTTAATGAACCTAATGGGTGATTCGTAGATGTTTAATTGTAAATCTAAATTATGGGTGATGTAGGCTAGATTTGATTTAAATAACTAAATTTTAACCAACTTATTTAATATAAAAAATTTAAATTAGAATTAAACAAAGGTAAAATTACATTTAAAGTTTCAACCTTAATTTAGTATAGACGAGTATTTTAGTTGATATAGGTTCTATGTCGAACATGCTATTTTCAGTATAAAGTATCTGTGTATATCAGTAGGTATTGGTGTGTATTAGTGAGAAAAAAATGTATTTTTTTTAATAGAACTGATTGGAGGGGTCATTTAATTGCTTTAAACATCTTTTTATAAGCTTATTTGTACATTAAATTCATTATTTCAAGCTTGATTCAGTTTGTCTCGCCAATTTTCCAATATTTTAGGAATGTTTCGTTCTGTCTTGAGGTTTGTCTCAGTTTATCACCTGACTGAGATTTTAAACCTTGGTCTATTTGGATGCATTTTTTTATACATATCTTATGTGTATGTGGTACGGGCATTCATAATTCGATAAGGGTTTAAGGTTGGGCCCTAGATGCCTGGATTCATTTGCGCTGATCTGGGTTCAACTAAAACATGAACAACTGGTGCTGTTTGCCACAACCTTTAGGATTGTGGGTTCCATCCTAGCTTACCTACCAAATGAGAAATGACGCCTAAACCATGGTCTGGCAAAATGGTTAAAATTCCCACATGGCGGCCCTACTCTTGCATGTTAAGAAATTTCTTATATATACATATGCAAAGATTTATTTATGATAAGTTGTAAATTTATGCAGGTATTGTATGCGGTGGGGTCTATCATCTCCTACTAAGAAGTTACGTGAATCTGCCTGGAAAAAGCTCTATATCCAGGTATTAATTATAAAAATAATTTGTTTGGATTTCAACCACGTTCATGAGAGGTTCCAAACTGAATTCACTTGGTACTCTACAAGAACCAGTCACTTATTTGGCACCTTCCTCGTGGGATGTTTTATTTTGGCTGATGCATTTGTCATTTAAATTGGTGATGGCTAAATTCAGTATGTTACCTAATTTACCTTTTTACTAAGCAATAGTTTTTCTTGCAGCGTGATGAAGAGGACATGATTGAATTTGTTAGGAACACCACCTCTGAGTTCAAAGAGTATTATATCCAAATGCAGGCAGCAAGGAGAAGCCAAGCACCTCTTCCTTCACAAGTAAAATAAATTCCGTCACCATGTTACTTGGAAATCTACTGCTTCCTATGTATATAACATGATAAATATACACATAAGTGTGGAAGGGTGGGACAAAGCCGTGCTCCATGCATCTGTTCTAAACTTGGCTCTCATCTTGGGCTTGGACCAACCTTCAACTGGCCCCGCCAAGGAGAACTTAATGTCAAAAGATGACTCTGTCAAATGATCCTAACCATTTCTGCTAAAGATTTTCTAGAAACTGTTAATTTTTTTCCTGATGGTCAATGTGATAGATTGGATGGTTATGAATTAGGATCATACCATGAGGTTCCATTTGGCTCAAGGATATCCTAGGTAGTGGTCATTGAACAGTGGGTCCTATTCCCCGTTTGTGCAAATTTCTGACAGAAGCAATCAGGATGTCTTTTTTTTGTCTTCTCCTTCTCCTGTATTACATTCTGGAGAGCCATCCTTAATCGTTGTTTGTACATGTGAAGGTAAACGATGACCGGATAATTCTCGATAGAACAGTGGCTGATCAAGTGTCCATGTGGAAAAGCAGCAGAGGCTTGACTGATGAGGTGGTCATTGACCATGCTTGCTCTGGAGACACATGTTCTTATTACCAAATTGGAGATGTTTTTCTATGTGAGAAGACTGGACGTGTTCACGGTAGGAAACACTGACCACCATAAGATTATTAAACTAGGACCCCCTTGGCATTTATTTATGTATTTATTTATTTTTTGTTTGTACATCAAATTAGGGCTTACATGTTCTATTTCACGATTGGTGTATGATTTTTCTGCAGTATGCGACGATACATGCAGGGAAGTTGTTTTAGATGCGTCCAGTGGGATTTTGGTTTGTACAATTTCTGGTCACTGTTTCGATAGGTTGCTCTCACCTTCAGAAATGGAACCAGATGCTGTGAGTAAAAAAATTCTTTTCTAACTACATTTTTTTCTCAAATCTATTTCTACATCCATCTTTTACATGCATTGAGTGGCACGTCACTAACACTAACCATAGGATCGCGCATCTCAAATTAAGTCTGAAATGGTCTTGTTAATTCTTTTAATCTTTTATTGCTCAACTTGGCAATTACCGAGGTTTAGAATTTACTTGAGCTTTTGGTTTGGCTGGTTTGGATTTTCTATATGGTTTTGGAAAGCTGTCTTCTTCTTTTTTTGAACCAATTATAAAAGTAACGTTGTTGTTAGAAAGACAATAAACAAACTGGATTTCCAGAAGTGGATAGTGTTGCAATTTAGGTTGTGATCAGTGTAGAAAAGATTAGAGAGAAGAAGAGAAATATTAATGTAGGCGGAAGAAGGTGAAGGTAGAGAAGAAGAAGAGGTTGTGGGAAGAGTAGAGAATGAATTGTGGGTATAAACCCTACAAAAGAGTAACACTATTCACGCGGCACTATTCACGTGAATAGTGAAAACCCAAAAAGAGCACCACGTGGGAAGTGGGACACAGCCCACTTGAGACACCCACGTGGGTATATTACATAAACTCCAACACTCCCCCTCAAGCTGGTGCGAAGATATCTATCATGCCCAGCTTGCCAATCAAGGTATGAAAAATAGACTTGTTTGCCCCCTTTGTGAGTATGCTGGCAACCTGTTCCTGTGTTCTCACATATGGAGTACAAATCAATCCTTGTTGAAGTTTCTCTTTGATGAAGTGACGATCAACTTCAATATGTTTGGTCCTATCATGCTGGACTGGGTTGTGAGCAATGCTGATGGCAGCCTTGTTGTCATAGTAAATGTTCATCGGCTCTGTCACCTGGAGTCCCAGTTCCTCAAGTATGGTCCTCAACCAAAGGAGTTCACACACACCATGTGCCATAGAGCGAAACTCTACCTCTGCACTAGATTGAGCTACAACTGGCTGCTTCTTGCTTCGCCAAGAGACAAGGTTTCCTCCAATAAGGGTACAATATCCTGACGTAGATCGATGATCAGTAACTGAACTTGCCTAATCTACATCAGAATATGCTTCCACTCTAAAGTGTCCATGTCGCTCGAATAGTATGCCACGACCTGGAGAGCCCTTGAGGTACCCAAGAACTCGGTGAGCTGCCTCAAGATGTGATGACTGTGGTGCATGCATAAACTGACTGATAACATTAACAGCGTAAGCAATATCCGGATGAGTGTGTGCCAAGTAGATCAGCCTGCCAACCAATCGCTGAAACATAGCGACATCCTCAAGGGTGTCACCCTCTTTAGAATTCAGCTGATGGTTCTGATCAATTAGAGTCTCTGCTGGTCGAGCTCCCAAATATCCAGTCTCATCTAGAAGGTCCAATACATACTTCCATTGAGAGATGAAGATGCTTTTCTGAGATCGAGCAACTTCAATTCTGAGGAAGTATTTCAGTGGCCCCAAATCCTTTGTCTCAAACTCCGAGGACAAGAAGGTCTTTAACAACTTTATCTTCTTAGGATCATTCCCAGTGATGACAATGTCATCAACATAGACGATCAGTGCCGTAGTACTAGTCTGCTGGTGCTTCACAAACAACGTGTGATCGGCCTAACTCTGTTTGTAACCTACTCGTCTGATCGCACTGCTAAACCACTCGAACCATGCCCTTGGAGACTGCTATAGCCCAGGCATGGCTTTCTTTAACTTACCCACCTTGTCGTCACTTTCAGCAAGTGTCAACCCAAGTGGTAGTTTCATGTACACATCTTCTGTCAGATCTCCATGCAGAAAGGCATTCTTCACATCTAGCTGATGCAATGGCCAGGACAGGTTGGCAACTAAGGATAGAAGAATTCTGACTGAGTTCATCTTGGCTACAGGTGCAAAAGTTTCCTGATAGTCTATCCCATATGTCTGAGTGAATCCCTTGGCTACGAGCCGTGCTTTGTATCGTTCGATTGACCCGTCAGCTTTATGCTTCACTGTAAAGACCCATTTGCACCCCACAGGTTTCTTTCCTCTGGGTAGTTGAATAAGTTCCCATGTTTTGTTCTTCTCAAGAGCTTGCATTTCATCCATCATAGTTTCTTTTCACTTTGGGTGACTAAGTGCGTCTGCAACACTGGAAGGCAAAGAAATAGAGAAGGCAATATTGACAAAATTCTGATATGACGTAGACAGAGATTGAGACGAGACAAAATGTGAGATAGGGTGTTCCGTACAAGTACATACACCCTTTCGAAGTGCAATAGGGAGGTCAATATCAGTGCTTATATGATCATCAGAAGTAGGAGATGCATGTCGTTCAAGAACCGAAATAGGAACTGAGGCAGGGACAGAAGCAATACTTGGAACTGGATCCAAGGAGAGACTTGCAGATGTAGGCGCAGGGATAGTGGCTTGTCCTTTCTTCTTGGTTCTGACATATACACGCACATCAGCTGCAGTAGTGAAAGTGTCATTGTCACTAGACCGAGGTTCTGGCATAGGAATAAAGACAGGCAAAGGATTGGGGACACCCTCTTTTGCAACATCATGCTCCCCCTGAAGAGAGGTCTGCTCACCAAAGAAGTGGATGGACTCAGCGAAGGTGACATCCATAGAGATGAAGCGACGATGGGTAGTAGGGTGATAACATTTGTACCCTTTTTGATTAGAGGGGTACCCCAAGAAGATGCACTTCAAGGTCCGCGAATCTAACTTGTCCCTCGAAGAATGATGAATATAGACATAACAAACACACCCAAAGACCTTTGGAGGAACAACAAAAGTCGGGCGGTTAGGAACCAGGAGAGATAGGGGAGTCTGAAATCCGAGAACCCGAGAGGGCATACGATTGATGAGATAAGCAGCAAGTAAGATAGACTCAGACCAATAATGTTTTGGAACCTGCATGCCTAACCGGAGAGCACGCTCAACTTCAAGAAGGTGACGGTTTTTTCTCTCAGCCGTCCCGTTCTGTTGAGGTGTGGACGAGGTCTGATGAACAATGCCATGAGATGCAAAGTAGGATTTAAGACCCTCATCAAGGTATTCCCCCCCATTGTCAAAGCGAAGAATCTCAAGGGTGGTATGGACCTGAGTGGTAACCATCTCATGGAATACTTGGAAAATGGAGAATACAACATCTTTGGTTCGCATAAGGTACACCCAGGTACAACCACTAAAGTCATCTATAAAGGTAACAAAGTACCGATATTCAAACAAAGAAGTCATGGGCGCGGGGCCCCACACATCAGAATGCACAATAGAAAAAGTAGTAGTACTTTTATTCTCACTAATGGGAAAAACAAAACGACAATGTTTTGCCAGTTCACATGTTTCACAATGAAATGGAACTGCAGAAACAGAAGAGAAAACAGGAAAGACACGCTTTAAGACTGACACAGGTACATGACCTAGTCGGTTATGCCAAAGCATTAATTGGTCTTTAGTCTTTATTGACTCTACTACTACTACTACTGATGCTGGACTAGTGTGCAGATGAAGAAACCAAAGAATCTAGGATGTATAAGCCACTGTTCTCATGTCCATTGCCAATCGTCCGCCTCAACTCCAGATCCTAAAACACACAGTGAGAAGGAAAAAATGTTACACTGCAGTTGAGACTTTTGGTAAGATTACTGACGGATAGTAAATTCGGATAGTAAATTCGGATAGTAAATTAGCGGTGAATTGAAGAACATGCAAAACTGAAGACAGAGAGCTGGTGTGGCATGAACATCCCCTTTTCCAGAGATAAAGTAATAGTTGCCATCAGCTATCCGAACTTTGTCACGACCAGAGCAAATACCATAACTAGAGAAAACGGAGGATATACCAGTCATGTGATCAGATGCCTCTGAATCAATGATCCAAAAAGGGTTGGAAGGTACAATAGAGGCGTAAAAAGCAGTCCTAGTACCTCTGTGAGCAAATGCTGACGTGGAAGTGGAGGTCTGGCCATTGAGTTGGGCCATCATGCGGCGAAGTCGCTCAAGATCTGTAGAAGAGAACGAGTCCGTGTTCCCAGAGGAGGTAGACACTGGTGGTGCGATGTCCTGAGTGACTGAGTGTGCTGAGTGAGGTCCCTGTTTTGCTGATTGACGTTGACGAGAAGTCGGGGCCTGTCTTGGGGGACGTCCATGGAGCTTCCAGCAAGTGGCCTGGATATGGCTCATGCAACCGCAACTATCACATTTGGGTCTGGGTCGGTCCCCGAACTCATTCGGATTGGATGTCTGGCCCTTCTGATTGGTAGCAGCTAGGGCAGAGTGGTCTTGAGTATCACTCCCACTGCGAAGTTGCATGGCAGAGCGACGATTGTCCTCCCCCTGAATGTAACCATAGACCTGTGCTAGAGAGGTGGGAGCAGGATCCCTACCAAGGATATGAACACGAGCTCCCTCAAAGCTTGGATGAAGGTCGGAGAGACACTGGAAGATCCGAGAACGTTCAACCATCGCCTTGAAGGATATGACATCATTTGCACACTTAGGGGAGTAACTCTGGTAGTGATCGATCTCCTCCCATTTGCTTCGAAGGGAAGCATAATATGTACCAAGCTTCATCTCCCCCTTGACGAAGACAAGATATCTCTTGGCTCTAGTTCATAGAGCTTAGCGAAATTGCCCACCTGGGAAAATGTCTGAGATACGACATCCTAAACATCTTTGGCCGCTGGTAGGAACATAAACCCTTTGCTGATCTGGGTTTGCATCGAGTGAAGAAGCCAGGACATGACAGTCAGGTTCTTCATAACCCAAATCCGGTGAGATTTGTCCTTTGGATCTGGCTCTTTAGTAGCCACGGCCCCCAATGTACACAAGTGTGGAAGTCTTCCATTCCAGGAAGTTGGTGCCATTGAGCTTCACAGTGGTGATGCAGAGCTGAGGGTTGTGATCTCCATAAGAGCCATGAGTCACAGGACGATCCTCAAAGGAAGAGCTAGAAATCCTAGATGTGGCCTCGGGGGAACTCATCGGAGCAAGACCACCAAAAATAGTAGGTAGTGTATCGGATTTTCTTCCAGAAAATCGAAGCGAGGTCTATAGGATCCCTAAAGGCCCAATGAGTGGTGCGCCTAAGACGGGAGGGCCCAGAGAGCTCTGATTTTGGAAGAAAATCAAAACCCCCAAAAAGAAAAGCCGGGGGATCTGGGTGATTTTTGGAAACTAGGGTTTCGATGGTCAGAATTCGTCAAACCAAGTTTCAAACTGTTCAACGAGCAGTACTGAAGAGGGCGGCAAGGTCAGAGGGACCTGCTGTTGCACGAATCTCACAAGAATCCAAAACCCAAAAAATCTGAAAATCGGGCCGATTTTTGGAAATTGATGATCCGGTGGTCGGAAAAATGCGATGCAACTCCTGACAGTCCCTGGGTGAATACTGGATAGGGCGGCTAGGTTAGAAAACCCGTGGTGAGGATCTCAAGAAAATAAAAAACCCAAATATCCTCGAAAAATGTGTTGCCTCGAAAAACATTGTAGAAGCTTGAGAAGAAGACAAACTGGATCTTCGATGCGGCTGAGGGAAAAAACTAACCAGGAAATAAGAGGCTCTGGTGTTTTTCATCAGGATTAATCCTTGGATAGCGCAAGAATGATCTCTACGATTTCCTCAAAAGTTCTATTTGGCTCCAGATGCTTACATAACCGTCTGAGATCGGAATGGAGTCTTTAGGAGACAAAGACATATGCCTTAGAGCTACCATGCTCTGATACCATGTTGTAATTTAGGTTGTGATCAGTATAGAAAAGATTAAAGAGAAGAAGAGAAATATTAATGGAGGCGGAAGAAGGTGAAGGTAGAGAAGAAGAAGAGGTTGTGGGAAGAGTAGAGAATGAATTGCTAATTCATTCTCTCTCACACACTATATATATATGATGGTTATAAACCCTACAAAATAGTAACACTATTCACGCGACACTATTCACGTGAATAGTAAAAACCCAAAAAGAGTACCATGTGGGAAGTGGGACGCAGCCCACTAGAGACACCCACGTGGGTGTATTACATAAACTCCAACAAATAGAACTGAAAATACTAAAACAAATTACTTATCAAAAAAAAAAAATACTAAAACAAATTCACTATAACTTCAAAGTCTAGTATATTGCGCGGGAGTTCTGCTGAAAAAACCAAGAAATTGTCCTTTAAAAAAATGTGATGGGGAAATGCCATGGGATGGTGCTTTCATGATTGGATTATCACATCAACGACTACAGTTTTCTTGTTATTCAGAGAATCTTTCCTGCTTTTGTTTTATACTTCTATGGAGTTGAAAAACCCCCTTTTTTCAAATATATTTGTATTTTTCTTTTTCTTTTGTAGTAACTTTGTTTTTACTTCTTGGTGGGTTACTCAAGTTCTCCTTGCAACTTCTATTAAAAAGGAAATCCATGCAATGTTTTGATTTTTTGACGAAATTAAACGTTCATAAGTTTGTTTATACACACAAAGGCACTTCTGTTGGTTTTACATTTGATGGACTAGTACTTAGCATGGCCAAGATCTGACGCTTAAGGTTTGCGTACCCTGCCATGACATACCATTGGCTCTCCTAAAGATACATTATAATGTGTTGTGATGTGGAAACGTCATTCATCTCATACCATCCACATTTCATTCTTCACATTGGGTCAATTTCTTCAAATGATGGTGCCCCTCTTGGATTAGCCATAGCCCAAAATTGCACCAATTGGGTGATCCTCTCTATAGTAATCATATTCTTTTAATGAGTTGAGAGAATTTTTTTTTTTTGATCAGTAAATGAATGATTATATTTGTAAAGTTAGAGAAGATGGAGAAGTATAAAGAAGAAGGGAAGATGAGAGAAAATAGTGAGAGCCGAATTTAGCTAGTTCACTCTCATTGTTTGTGTATATTTATCACTTAAGTACATAACATAATGTAAAAAAGACCATGAAACCCCTAAGAACAAAAGACACTCTAACACTCCCCCTAAAGCTGGAGCATGCCCAGCTTGTTACATAATAGAGAAAACGAATTCCGACTTAATTCCTTAGTAAACACATCACCAAGTTGATTGGCTGATTAAATATATGGAGTAGCAACATCTTACTTAGAACTATGCCCTTGACAAAGTGACAATCAACTTTTATATGTCTATTTCTCCAATGAAACACTGGGTTAATAGCAATAAAGATAGCAGCCCGATTATCGCATTGCATGTGCATAGGAGTAGGAATCTCAAAACCTATCTCTTGCAGAAAAGATTTCACCCACATCATCTCACAAGTAGTATGAGCCATAGCATGTGCTTCACCTTTTCATTGGATTCATCTTTTTACTTCTCTACGTGACCAAACCACCCACAAATGTACAATACCCAAAAGTGGTTCTTCAATCAAAATGATTTTAAGACCAATCTGCATACCCATAACACTCAAGTGCGTGGATGGTCGATATTAAAGGCCTTTACCTGGAGCAACCCTTCAAGTACCTCAAAGTACAATATACAACATTCTCATGTGGTTGGCTTGAAGCATGTATAAACTGACTCACAACCCCAACTTCAAACGTAACATTTGGACAAGTCACTGTAAGATAATTCAACTCCCCCTATTCACCATCGAGCTTGAGAGTTAAATCTATAGGATTATCTACTAGCTTAGATCTCAACATTCGTGTCTCCTTCAACAGGTTTGTGACATACTTCCTTTGTGAGTGACTAACACCCTCTTTGGATCTCTCACCCCCTCAATGCCAAAAAATATCGAAGAGAACTAAGATTTGATTTGCAAATGCTGGCTCAAGTGAGATTTCAAGTCAATAATCCACTGATGTCACTCCTTGTGATAATAATATCATCCACATGCACTACCAGAATAATACCTCTAGAAACTGTATGACAAACAAACACTAAATGATCAGAATAAGCTCGCTTAAAGCCATAATATAACACAACCGCACTTAACTTATCGAACCAAGTTTGTGGAGATTACTTAAGCCCATAAATAATCTTCTTGAACCTGCACACCTAGTCAAACTGTTTATTAGCCACATATCTAGGGGGTTGCCCCATATACATTTCTTGTTGCAAATCACCATGTAAGAAGGCATTTTTAATCTCCAACTGATACAAGGGCCAATGCATAGATACAACCACAGACAAAAGGACCGTAATAGAGATAAGGTAAGCAATAGGGGAAAATGTTTCAAAGTAGTACACGCCAAAGGTTTGAGTGCCCTTTAACAACTAAGCGTGCTTTCAAACGCTCAACCGAACAATCAAGATGTTACTTTATGGCATGCAGCCATCTACATCCAACTGTCAACCTTCCCAAATGTCTTAACAATCACGTTGTTCACCACTTCAAGTTTAGTCTTGAAGAATAACAATGCCCACTTTCCACCTCCTTACAAGTGACTTTGTGATTGTCCTCTCACTTGAGAGAGCCCTGAACATTCCATGGTAGAATATGCGTGTTCATTAATTATTTCTTCGCCGCTGACAAGCTTCTTGGGTGCTTCAGCAGATGTGTGCACAAAGAATGTGATTTTCTCGATCATATACATCAAGACCGAGTGTTTGACCTCTCCTATTGTTAAACATGCGAGTTATCTGATCCTATGCAATTTTTGGGCCGTGTCCAATCCAAGGATTGGTCCATTTAATGCATCATGAAATTCCTTGCCACTCCTTTTTTTTTTGGTAAGCGAAATGGCCTACCTCTGGGCTCTATATAATACTATTCTTAACTAAATGCACTAGATGCATCACCTTCTTTGGCGACCTATAGATCAGAAAATTTTGGTGGCTGTGACTTGATTGGTGTATTTAATCCTGATGCTTAATTTTGCAAAAATTTAGGAACAACAAGGTGGTGTGATGGATGAAGCAGAGCCATTCATGGGATCTGGCCGATTCGGTAAAGATTTAAATCGGCTAATTTGTAACTGTGTATTTTCTCCACTTTAGTCATCTTTGTATATATTCATCTTTTTGTCATGGGTTATATATGGACAGCAAGGGCATATCTGTTGGGGTATAACTGTGCCGATGAGAAGGAGCTGGAAGCAGCCTTGAGGTTTTGCTGATGTGATTGGAGACTTGGGGATCTCTTTTTTCCAAGGTGGGAGGTTGGTGCATGGATTATCACATTAGTTATCTTAAGACTACACAAAAATTTTCGAGTACCAGCTAGCTATGTACATGTAAATGTAAGAAGGTAATCCTCTTTGTTTTCCCTCTTCTAAAAGTCAGATGTTTATCTTTGCTGTATGATACATATGCCGGTAAGCAGTGATGCTCTCAAATGTAAGAGATCCTAGTAGCAGTCTTGGTTTTAGAAAGTTGACCTTTGAAATTTGGAGGATGTTGTGCATTGGGAAGTTGGGATTGAGGCTGATTGATCAGCATCCACCCTTGTTTGAAGTGGGTACCTCTGAATCCTTCCCATCCAAAACCTTAGAAATGAAAGCTATTCACCTACTGCCTGATACCTTTGGTTTGTGCTGGTGGGTTGCATTTCCAATTTCCTGGCCTTTTAAGAATGGAAAAAAGGAGCCTGCTTAATGATAAATTTTTTATATTCTCATTGAAAAAATATTGGGAAGGAATCTGCAGTTATATGATCCTATGATAAGGAAGAGGAGCCCCCATCAAGTGAAATCTGCAGTTATATGTTGGTACAGGCAAAATTGGGGATGTTATAATCATCTGGATGAAGACAAGGCTAGAGTGGTGAGTGCAAGAAAGAGTGAAATATTAAGAGTTGGGCAGATGAATGTTGTCTTTCTTCTCTCCTTGTGGTGAAATAGGGTTGGGATCAGGGGACTTGCCTTTTTGCATTCGGTCTTTTCACTCATGTTCTCGGGCGTGGATTTCGAGAATCCTACGGTGGTGGTTGGATTCTCGGAATCCTCGCCCGAGAACTCGCGCAAGTAGTTCAAAAAGGCAAGCCCCCTGATCCCAATCCGGTGTAATATTAAGTGCCAATTGCCCTTGTACCATCTAAGTCACAATTCTATCCACATTTTCCTTCCTGCCTTGCTTCTATCTTATCCTGAATGACCATCCATAAAAAGACAATCATCTCATGTTTTGTGAAGGTCTACAGATTCTAAGTTTATTTCAAAATCTCATACTCCACAGCCACTGATGGTGGATATTGAAAAGGCGATAACAACTTCTCACCTATTTGGTTTTCATTATTGGAATTTTTTTTTGATAAGACCAGCATAAATATATTAAAAAGGAGATAGAGAAGATCTCAAAAGTACAAAAGGAACGAAAAGAAACAAAAACAAATGGCTGAGCAGTCAAAAACTAGCTGTCCAACAAAGATTCAAACCTAAACACCATATGAGCAAAGAAGCAATTCCTCATCTCAGGTCATATACTATCCAAGTATATAGAAAAGCCTTAATACTAATTATGGTTTCGCGGAGTGTCCCTTCTCTTTCTTTCCCAGCTAAGTCCCCAAATAATCGCATACGGAATCATCTTTCATAAGAGCTTCCCCCTATGAGAAAGTTTCATTATCGGAATTTTTGATGTACCCCATGTTATCTTTGGAATTTGACATACCCCCATAATTGCTGAACTTTTAAAAGTGAGTCGGGCTCCAGTTACCGCCCTAAAATGATGGGCTCCGGTTACAGGACACAATATGAACCACGTGGCACACTATCAGAGGACTGACTATATGGATGTTTGCCCAATCCCTAGGTGGACCTACAAACCAAAAATCAAAAGAAATTTTGAATGCATTAGAAAAGAGGTAAAGTGAGTTTAATTGTATATTTTAAGATGGTAAAGTGAATGAGGTCTTCTAAGAGCATCTCGAACAGGTCGTCATTTTGGTTCGCCAAGCCAAAATTGACGACAAAACCGACAAAACCCTCCTCCAGCAGGATCGCTAACCTCCTCGCCAATTTGAGGGGTTAGGTAAAACCTTTCTCTCCTGCGTCAATATTGGCAAAATTCTTGCTTCGCCATATCCTCTTGTCGTTTAGCAAGTTACCATTTTACCCCTATCTTCTCTAAATTTCTTCGTTGGATTTTTCTCTCTTTTCTTTGCAAACCAAACAAAAGAAACAGAAACTTCAATCTATCAATTGATTGAAAGAGAGAAATCTTTTTTTTCTTGATCTTGTTCATTTCGACTTGGGTTCTATTATTTTTGAAGGAGACACAGGAAGAGATCCCGTTTCAACTTCGAAGCCTTGTTGATTTCAGGTTCATCTCTTTGCTATTCTTTGCTCTCGCATTTCTCCTTTTTTGGTTTTGATTTTAGAAACTAGTTCGAGTTTCAAATGCCTGATTTTTTCTCTTTGAACATTCGATTTATGGTGGCTGTCAGTTGAATTAAACGAGGGAAACCTTGCCTGGGGTGTCTGTGCTTCGCCCTTGGTTTCTACTGTAATTTCAGTGAAGATCCCTGGTTCATCTGTTCTGGGTCCAAATTCAAAGCTATCATCATGAGGAGGAGGAGATTATGCTTAATTTGAGCAACCCAGATCAATGATTCAGGTTCAATCGATTCTCCATCGATGTAGTCCATGGAGAAGAAGGTCTTTCTCTGTTTTCAATCTCTCATGACTACAGTATAAGTTTTGGATAGCAAAAAAGCTTGAAATTGATCAATGGGTATTTTAGTTATTTATTAGATTTTTTTCAGCTATTTGAAGAAGCTGATGGAGTTCATACCTTTTTTACAAAGCTCTCATCGCTAAAAGAGGCTTATTGTTAGCCAAATACCTAAATGACGATGCATAGCTGTTGGAGATGCCCTAAGTCACCACAAGACTGAATGTCTTGGTGTAGTCGACTCCCTCTTGTTGGTGGAATCCCTTTGCAACCAATCTCGCTTTATAGAATTCTATTGTACCATCTACCTTTCTTTTGACACGAAAGACCCACTTGCGTCCGACGACGTTCATATAGGAATCATAAGGAACAAGAGACCATGTGCATTCTTTAAGAGTGCATTCAGTTCGTTTGCCATTGCTTCACGCCAATGTTGATGTTTGCTAGCTTGGGAGAAGCGGGTTGGTTCACGTTGAGAGTTGGCTTTTGTGAGAAGAGCGTGAGGAAGAGTGTATCTTGGGTTGGGGATGGGCTTAGGTTGTAGAGAGTATTTTGAATGGTGACACCCTTGGGTTGGGTTTCCTTCTTGATTACCTGCCAAATCTACTAAATCTAGACCATTGGGGTTAGTTGGATGGGAAGGGGAGATATGGTTGCAATTTCGTCCGAGTGGTTAATATGGGAAGTAGGAGATATATCAGCATTAATGGAGGTGCTGGTGGGAGATAATTGGGAATTCAAACTGGACCTGGAATCTAGATTTGGTGGACTGTTATGTTTAGAAGGTGATAAAGATGGATTTAACGGTAGAGAAGAATTAGGAAGAGAGAAATTACTAAGTGGAGATACCCTTTCTTAACGAGCATGCCTTGCAATCTATATCCAGCCAGATTTTAGATCTAGGCACCGATATCCATGATGATTAGGACTATAACCCAAGAAAATACAGGGAAGAGAGTGAAAATCGAATTTGTGCTATTGTAAGGTCTAAGATACAGGAAGACTAAGCAACCAAAGACTTTTAGAAAATAATAATTAGGAGACTGATTAAAGAGAACTTGAAGGGGAGATTTACCAAGAAGAACTGTGCTAGGCATTCGGTTGATGAGGTAAGCAGATGTGTCAAAAGCAAAGTGCCAATAATTTTTGGGTATAGATCCATGAGCAAGGAGAGTTAGATTCCACATTTGTCAAAGTGAGAAGTTAGTTTACGAAATTCTCCTCCCAAATCGGATTGGAGCTTCAGTATTTTGGAGTTAAAAAGATGTTCAACTTGGACTTGAAATTTAAGAATTTTTTCACACAAATCAGATTTACGTACTAGTAGAAAGAACCAAACATATTTTGAAAAATCATTAATAAATAAAATAAAATAATGATGTCCTTCGATTGATGGAGTTGGGGAAGTGATGTAGAACACGCAGCAGAGTTCATGGAGCGTTTGGACCATCCAAAGTCCAAATGATGCTAAAAAGGCCATAACAGACATTAATACTAAAGATACACTAAAAAAGGATGTAGTAGTCGTTAACGTAATTATTTTTAGTGTCGGAATTGGGTAGGGTCAGATTCAATCAACTTGTTAGATCTGCCTCGTGATATGAACCTTACATTCTCAAAGATTGTGTGGGATTGATCAGAATGGACAGCTAATGCCTTCCACTTATTGAACAGGGTTCTGGTTGCCAAAGGCGTCCTTGGGGTGATCTTGTAGTTCCTACGGGGTGGAGACAATGGGGTTGGTCCATGGATTTTCCTTCCTTTTGCCTCATTTCGCCCAAAAGGTTGAAGGGGGATAGTGCATCAAGTTGTTCGCAAGGGCCAACTTGATCTTCTTCTCCAGGGATCCTAGATGAGGAAACCCTAGGAGAGCCATCGACTCCAAATCTTTTAGAGAAGAATAAAAACACTAAGAGCCAAAATAATTTTTGAGAGAGGACTCCCCCTTCCAAAAAAATCGTTGCTTATTGCTAAAAAATTAAGATTTTAAGAGAAAAGAAACTCAAATTCTCACCGAAACACAAAACTCCTTCCAACCTTGATGGAGATGTCTTCTTCTTCTTCTTATTTATTTATTTATTTATTTTTTTGGTAGTTAAGCCTGTTTTTAAAGAGATCAGTAACTCGGAGAAGAGGGGTTTTGAACCCAGGTCTATGGTATCATCACCCACCAACTTTACCAACTGAGCAAGCTGGCACCTTCAAGAGAGGTCAGCCACACCATATTGAAACCAATTTTTTATTTTTTTTGCCTAAGCCCCTTGGCCCCATCTAGTCCATTATCCCAGTGATCATCGTCCTTCGGTCTAGACTCTTGATGGTCCTTGCGATTTACATCACACAAATCTTGAAGACCATCCAACGGTTATGTCCATAAAAGTCACTTTCCAACATATGTTTAAAAACGGATGGTGTTAGAATCATCCCTAGTGGCCGCCGTCATCTCTATCGCCGTCCTTAGGTCTAGACGGTTGATGGTTCAGAGGACCTAACCGTCAAGATCTAGGGACAAGACAACAGTAGAGTTATCAATGGATCGGATCAATCCAATTTCTCATTGGATTCGTACCAGATCGGCCTTGTACCAAATCCAATGTCGATCCGGTATTTATAAAATTATATATGTTATGTTATTATATCGGAAAATTTAAAAAAAATATATGAAATTAAATCAATTTATAAAAAATAATATTTATTTTTAAAAATTCTAAAAAAGAATACAAAAGGCCATTTCAATTGGCGTCAACTTTCCCGACAGTTAATTCCTAAAATACCTTCCGTGAAAGCCATTTGAATTGGCGTCAAATTTGATCTGGCGCCATTTGACTTGGCATCAGATTTGGTCTAAAATCTAAGGGTTAGAGATTACCAATAAGAATGATTTTTTGTGTGTACATCCCACCAAGGTGTGTGCTAAACAACCATGCGGTCGTTGGGCCCAGGTGGCAGCGGTGAGTAAAAAAATTGTGCTTCCTCACGTCTAAGAAGGCGTGGTGGTAACACGAGTAAAACTTTGATGACATGGTCCTGTCAGGGAGGTCGATGACAGGACCCAATATGAGCCACGTGGTACATTCATAGAGGACTCTAACCGTGTGGATGTTTGGCCAATTCCTAGGTGGGGACTTACAAACCGCAAATCAGCTTGATTAGTGATTTGAAACCTGTGGATATATCTTTGTACCTCAAATAATGGTCAATAATGCTCAAATTTCCACGGTTAATATCAACCAATGAAAATAATTCAAATCCAATGCCTAGAAATCACTAATCAGGCTTATTTTTAGTTTGTGTCTCCACCTAGGGATTGGCCAAACATCCATACAGCTAAATTCCTCCAGGAGTGTGCCACGTGGCTCAGATTGCACCCTGTCATCAAAGTTTTATTCTGGTAAACAGTGCCCACTCCTAAATATTCGATTCCAAAGCTCGGGAGGACCACTTTATTATGTAACAGCCTTTTCCCAAGTAAAACTACGCTGACCGCCTACGATGACCGTTAGAGGACGCTGACCGTATGGATGTTTGGCCAATCCCTAGTGGGCCTACAAACCAAAAATCAGCCTGATTAGTGATTTCAAAACCTTTGGATCCTTGTACCCAAATAATGGCCAATAATTATCAAATTCACAGTTAAAAGTGTGCCACGTGGCTCATATTGTGAGCGACCACCCCTTTTCCTTTGGATAGGTGGTCACGTGAGTCACGTCACCCTCTTATCTTTTCAAAAAGAGCACCATACAATAAGTATAGGTTGGAAAAGGAGATGTCAACAGAGAAAATATATGAAAGTGGGTGGCAGTGTCACTTTTGCTACCATTTTGTTCTCATTCCCATTGGACCGTTGGCCCTTAATTTCTACAAAGGAATTAAGAAATATTTTGTAACCCCTGTGGCTGAGGGGGTGAAAATACTAGAAAAGGGCCCACTCTTGGCATACTCTCTCTTATTGGGCCCACTGACACACCGACAATTAACCTGATTGGTGATTTATAGCCATTCGAACTTCGAAAAGAAAAACCCTCAAATCGGACGGCTAGAAACACCCCATGAAAAACGCTGTCTATAGATCACCAATCAGTCTGATTTTTAGTGTGTAGGTCCAGTGGGCCCGAAAAGAGTGGTTTTACGCCCCAACAGCCCCCACAGAAAGCTGGCCCGAAAGTGATTTAAAACCTTTTCAAATTTCAAACGGGAGGGAGGCCGTTTTAACGGTTTACCGGACTAGGGAGCGTTACCGTTAAAATAGATTGAAACGGTCGGGCCAAAAAATTAAAAAACGGAATTTAACGGCCGTTAAAACAAAAGCGGCCGTTAAATTCAAAACGCCAAAACGCGTTTGAAAGGTTTTAAGGGAAACGGGGCTTGGGGCGTTACCGTTTAAACGGCCGTTTTTAAGGATACGTGTGGGCTAAGGATACGTGTCTGGCGAGGAAAAGAGTACCCGCGTATAAAGAACACGTCGGATACAGAGGCGTGAAAAACCTTTATATGCCCTCTAAGATCCCAATTTCACAATCACAAATATATGAAAACGGAGGGAGACATTCTTCTTTTGTTTGATTCGGAGGAAGGAATCAGAGACAAAGCAAATCAATCGGTGGGTGATCCTGACCCTTCTTCCTTTTTTCCATTAATCTCTCTCTCTCTCTCTCTCTCTCTCTCTCTGTAGTTAATTTTCTGTAAAAACCTAGAGGATTCATCGATTCAATTGCTAATTGCTAATTGCTGTAGTGATGATTAGAAGCTTCGGATAGTTGCTACTTTTGGAAGGAAATCTTGACTGATTGATTGATTGATTCCTGTATTTGTTTTCTGTTTTGATTCCTATAATCAACATGATGACAAGCAGTTTGATCTGATTAGAACATACGTTTTTCTGATTTTCTCATAAGAGCTGCTGGGCACGTGCACCACATCACCCCATGTGTGCCAAGTACAATGCACCACCCACGAATCCTTCTTCGAATGGAGAGCTGACTTATCTACAAAGTAGAATATGTTTTTTTTTTTTTATTAAGGTTCAATTAATATCTGTTTTGCCCTCTTAAATCATTATATAAATAATCTTAGTTTTCTGGGTTTTTTGTTTATTTTTTTCTTCTTTGGGACAAATTGCTAGATCATGTGATGCAGAGCATGTGCTCCTTTCACTTCTTCACACCATGTTCTGAACTTGTAATATAGAAACCAGGACGCTGTCTTTTGTTCCTTTTCAGCAACTTCATCCCAATTGGTCCATCGTCGTATGTCACTAGTCTTTTAATTCAACTGTACATAACTGAGAAGACTTAACGTAGCGGAAGCACGTACGAACAAGGAAGAAGATCTCCGTCTCCTACCTAAACATAACCTTGAATCCTCAAGGAGAAAAAACAAATGGAAAACCCAAGAGAAACTCAAACTTCATTATTTTCCTCTAATCATCTTAGTAGTTTTTGTTTTTTACCTTGTTTCTGTATTTTGAAGGTCACCTCGACCCCTTTACTGATTTACTTGTTTTCTAGGCTTTTACCTCCTTAATGAAGATTATACTTAAAAAAAAAAAAAAGAAATTTTGACATACCCTTCTTCCAGTGTATCTCGAGGATCCACTTCTTCCAGATAACTCAGAAGCTCCAACAAAATCAACTTTCCTCCTCTTCACGGGAATATTTCCAGAACCCATAATTTTGCTTCCAGACAGATCTACCTATGTAGGAATGCATTAAAGGAATTTTTTGTTGGCAAAATTTTTTTATTGGCAGAAAATTCATGAACTTTTGTGAACATACCCATTAAAGAACTCACGATGGGCAGCCAACCTACTGGAGTCTCGTGGATGGCCGTCCACCACAGCTGTTTGATTTGGGGTAAGGCCCAAACCCTTGGTGTAAGGTTGAAGCTTTGTCCCTTTAAACAAAAATTGCTAGTCAATTTGAATCAACGACAGTCATGAATGGTGGACCGGGTCATAGGGGGGTAAGTCAGCTTTTTCAAATTGTAGGGGGTATGTCAAATTTGAAAGATAACATGGGGGGTATGTCAAAAATTCCCCCAAAAAAAGGACTATCGAAACCTTAACTTGCCCCAACTTGCCCCAAATAGTAAAAATACTAAATCTCGTGAAATTCCTAAAATAACCTTAAACTACTAAATTAAGACTTTACAAACAAACCCGACTCCAAAAACAGTTAAAATTAAGCTAAACCAAAATTTCCCAAAATTAGTAAGTTTTCTAAAAGCTGCAATTTGACCCCCGAAACGACCTATTTTGGCCTCGGAAATCGGCAATGAATATTTTGATTGATTGTCCCGAGATCATAGATCTTTTCGAAACAATCTACGTGCATAAGCTATCATAGATTCATAGGCAATCTGAGTCACGAGCACCAAGTTACGGCCGTTTGAAGTTGACATTCTTTTGACTTGATTTCCTACGATCCTGATGTTCCAGAAATTGCTCAGCAACCCATTCTACATCACGACTTTAATTAAGTTGGGACTTCCTCTCAGAACTGTTACAACAATTAGGGGATTCGAAAGTTTACTTCTGTGAAAATGTCTGAAGGCACCTGTATAACTATCATGAGTTTGGGAAGGGGTTGGATTGTTTTTTCAGTAGTGGCAAGATCAAATGCGAGTCGCTGCAGCCTGTGAATAGCATGGAGTCAACACGTTTCTGTAACATTCACACTTGTCTATTGGTGACTAAATTCTCTGTTGTATGAAGTCTGGAAGAGCGGTGAGGTGACAATTCATTCAGGAGTGGGAGAGGGTGGGCAATGTTTTTCAAAAAGCAATCAGAAAGCAAGAGCTAGTAGGAATGATGTGATTCAGGAATAGCAGTGGCATCTCTTACTGTATGGCAACCGTTTCTTGTCATAATATCACACGTTGATTTTTTTTTTTTATGTCACTTAGATTGTTCATTGTGGTTTGCACTATGTTTTTGTTACATAGAATGATTCACTGTGAACTATTACGTATACGACGACACCCCCCCTACAATCTATACAAACATAAACCTCTTCCTTCAGACCCAACCCTAGTAAACTATAATCAGAAGACTAACCGCAATATGTGGATATTATGTGTGTTTTGTGTCTATATGCACATGCGTATGCAGGCGCAGACACATGCATTGCAAACCATCAATTCAAAACTAATGTTGCTTCCATTTGGGAGCATCATTAGCTTCCGTTCTTCATTGCTTTTTTCATTCTATTTTATACCTTATGGATCTTACTGGTGTGATTGCTCACTCTTGATATGCATCTTTTTTTTTAACAAAACCTGCAATTCAATCTGCAGCTTTGTTCATGATCGAATTAGAAACATGTGTTAAACTTATTGCCCTACTTGTAGTGAAAATAAGAAGAAAAATCTTGACAACAATGTACTTTATGTGTTGAATTATCTGTTTTGACCTGGAAAGTGAAAGTGAGAGACATCATAAATGCCTTTAGAAAAAAATATTCTTGGTCAAACCAAGGAATGCTTTTTAGTTCCAGAATGTGGAAAGAAGTGCAATGGGTCTGTACTCAGGTAGCTTGACAAGCATCTAATTTTTAGTCCCATGTATGTTTAAATCAAGTTTTATATGCCAAGGATCATCTCTAACAGGTTCTTTGTCTGTTAGTTTGTGTAGCATCAGTTTCACGGTGAAGAAAAATGGGGGGTGGAAAGGACGAGCACGATAATTCAGAGTCGAGTGACAAAGGGCTCTTTTCAAACCTTGCATATGGGCTTGGTGGATATCCTCCTGGACACTATCCTCCACCACCCGGAGCATACCCTCCACAAGGCTACCCTCCACAGGGGTATCCCCCTCCTGGATATCCTCCTCAAGGATATCCCCCACAAGGCTATCCACCAGCAGGATACCCACCTCCTCCAGGATATCCCCCACAAGGCTATCCACCAGCAGGATACCCGCCGCCTCCAAGTGGATACCCACCATCCGGTTATCCAGGTCCATCTGCACCACCATATGCAGGTACGGTTGCCAAATTATCTTGTAGTTTTGAGAAGTCAAATGCCGTCAAGTTTCATAATCAGCTAATAGTCCTAAATCTTTGGTAACATGATTCCTCTCTCAAAATGACGAGGTTCAAGTGAGACATAATTTTAAACAGACATTTTCACGTACACCAGGTTATCGTGACTTGAGACAGTTGCAATTTGTATTTGCCCGTAACCTGTAATCAATGCTTGATGCGCTATGAACTCTTCATGCATTTTGAGAGAGATGTTACCTTGATGCCTGTTATGTCAATGTGTTGGGTGATTGGTACTGTATCCTATAATTTTTAAAGATTACTAAGTATTGGGATCTCAACGATACATACTGATCCTCATAATCCCTGAGATTTGAAGAAGACAAGTCAGAAGCCTGTTTGTTAAATGATCTGCCTTTGATTCTGTTGAAAGTTGCTGAATACTGAGAATCTATCTTCAGGGCATGGACCTAGCATGGGAACGATGCTAGCTGGGGGTGCTGCCGCGGCGGCTGCTGTTTATGGAGCCCACCAGCTCTCACATGGGGCTCATCATCTTGCACATGGGTCTTACTATGGGTATGGATCCCACAGACCGCATAAGTTCAAGCATCATGGCAAGTTCAAGCATGGGAAGTTTGGCAAGCGCTTTAAGCATGGGGGCAAGTTCATGAAGTTCAAGAAGTGGAAGTGATATCTGTGTTTTTACAACTGACTGCACCAGTACCAGTAATTGCTTTGTACTATTTACTGATTGTGGGTTTTGAGTTATTTTACTTTCTATTACGGCTCGTGCAGTCGTCATGGGTTGCTTACGCGAGTGTTATTGCCTCAACATACATATACTAGTTTTACTTAAAATGTGACTTCTGTGACACTACTGAATACGAAGGATTTGTGACAAGGTTGATTACAGTAATGACTCGTCTTCTATACGTTCTGCTACAAATGGGCAGAAGGGAGAAAGCTTATAATGCAATGTTTTCATGCAATTGTGGGTTCAAGAGGTAGTAAGTATACAATCTAGACCGTTCAATTGGTGATCCACCTCCTCTTGGTATTTCTAGTGAGCCCGCTGGCTTGTTAACTTGTTTCCCAGTATAGGTGTTGGGAGATTAAAGAACAAGATCATGGTATAAATGATGCTGTCAGCCTAAGAAGAATGAGATAATCGAAAATGAACTCCCCATGGATTTGATAATGGTACCATTTTGATCCTCTTGATCGTCCCTGCAATATGGACCTCAAGGGAGAAAATTTATATTTAAATTGCACCAAGTATCAACCGGATGAGATATTTAAATTCAACCCAACAGAGTACAACGTTTAACCGTCCCTTACAAAACCAAAATAAGAGGAAAAAAAAAAAGCTTTGTTTCCTTTCCTCTGTATCACACTTCTTAATCATAAGGAATTTGGATATAAGCAGCATCACGTACAAAAGGGATGTCCGCATACATGCCCCCAAGAGCACACCGTATGCATTCAAGCACTGTAAACAGGTATGCAAATGAGACTGCCGTCCAGAAGTGCATGCCAATCTTTCCCCAATACACAGCCAGTGGCATCCAACGGCTCACTGTCCCGATCACCTGGAGGGCAATTTCAAGGAGCATGCCCATCACGACATGGAACCTGAAGAAGTGGGGCCATTCCTTCTTCCTCACCACTCCGAGATATAAAGCAAAAAAATATGCCATCAAGAACCAGCTGGGCAACCTCCCAATGGCTCCAAGGAAGGGGTAAGTCATGAATTCAAAGTCTTCTAAGAAGGGGTGGAGATGGTATGCCGTTTCCTGCATACATCCACGTCTCGTGGAGTGGCATGAGATAGGGAAGGCAGGCTAACATCCTCCACCACCACTTTGGCTTCTTGGTCATCGGAGGGTAGCGGAAACTGGAGGGAACATCCTTGGACGCTCTGGGGACCATAGGAGATCTATGTGCCATGCTGTGCCGCCTAGGTAGCACTGGGATTGTGTTTGACAGGCTACCATGATCCCCGCTAAAGAGTGAGGTCGATGCAGCAGAAAGGTGCAGCAATGGCCATCCTGAAGTTAAATAAAAGGATATAAAATAAGAAAATCGAATCAAGAAATAGTCAGTGAGATACCTCTAAGCTTTCAGCCCCATTAGATTAATAGCAGAAGTTGGTAAAAAAAGAATGGAATCACCAAATGAGTTTTAGTGGTTTCAGCATAAAAAACATTAATTTTCCAAAATCTTTTTGTTGAGAAGATTTTGGTCCCTAAACAAGTGCAGGAATTTAGATAATCTGGATTCCATGCAGTGTTAAACCTTTGAAGCCTTAAAACTGTCCAGTTGACCAAACAGACTCCATTTTGATCTTTTTAAGAGACAAAAGAAAATCCCATATTTATGCAACTTAATAATCAATTTAATGGAATCTGTGTCTAAGGACAACAAATATCATAACCAAAAGACTCCATTTTGATCTAACTGCCCATTTGGTAACAATTATGATAAACGATTATGGAGCTGATAATCGATTATCAACACTAAGAAATGCGTTCGGTGACAAAAGAGTAAAAGACAATCCATTCTTTCATAAATCATAATTTAAAAAAAAACCTACTTATATTATCATAAATTGTTCGCTCTCTCTCTCTCTCTCTTCATCGACCACCACCTTCAACTAGTCCCTCTCACCATGCCTAGGGCATGAAATGGGGCGGATCTGACCCAGGATCCAACCCAATTTGAAGCCGTATTCTACAGGTTGGATCTCTAAAACATGATCCAAATAAAAAAAGGATCGGATCTAGAAGAGTTAATCGGAGTCAAGTTTGGGCAGGTTCAGATTTGGATCTTGAGATCCAGGCCTTGGTCTTGGATCCTTATAATATAGTGTTTTGCAGCGGATCAATGCTATCCAACCCATATATCGATATATGGGTCGGATATGGATCCTCTTATATGAATCTTGGTTCGATCCAGACCCCCCTTTTCAACTGTTGTTTGATCTCTTGGGTGATTGACGAGCCGAGGTTTGAAGATGGAGAGAAAAGCAGCAGAAATCTTGAGTTGCAGTGATGGTTGGTAACATTTCTTGTAGAAATGCTTCAGCCAGGAAAGTTTTGGCAATATCTGTCCTAGACTGAGAATCTATTTCAACATAAGTGTTACCAAACAGGCCCTAAGAGGGAGTAAAACAATTCCCATACAAATGTAACTTTGTGATTTACTGGAATTTAGTCTAAGAATCAGAGTTTAAACAACAAATATCATGTATGGTGAACATAGTAGGATACCTCTTGAAGGCCTGGATTTCTGTTCCTGATAAGCTCCCCATGAGCTTCTGATGCTTGGAAATGTCGCCTTGACAGGCACGTGAGAGACGCATGTCAAAGCCGACTTCTGTGTTAAGGGTTTACAGAAAGTGGGTTTCATAGCCATACTCCCGGAGGTCATGGTGCATCCACTTAGAATCATGTCCAAGTCCTGGTTAGAGACCCATTGACAGAACAGCAAAGCAGAGCCACAATTGAAGAACAGAAGTGAGAACCAAACTTTGTGATTGCACATATAATCTGTGCTTAAGACTTTGATTGAATACATAATTCAGCAGAAGAACTAACTGCACTGTGGCTATCTATATACAACATGGAGAATTCTGAGTAAGAGAATCCGAGCTCTTCAGGTGAGAAAGTAATCACACAATCCCAACGACCATGTCTATTATAGATCTATAGCATGCTTCAACACTAGATCGGGAACTAAATTTCTCTTAACAAGTACAGCAAAAGACACTGAAATACAATTATAATATGGCAAACTCTATCATCCTGATTCCATCAAAACTGAAATCTTATCAACACCCACACGCCAATCATTGACCAACAACAATGTTCTAATAAATCATAGGCTTTGGGGCTCCCATTGTTGAGAAATCTTGAAAAGTCTCGGTTGTCAATCCCAAGAATATATATCGCTATGTCACGAATCCGCTGAAGACTGAAGTGTCAAAGATCAAGTGGACTTCGAAAAAACAAATCAAAGAAGAATTAAAGCTGAAGAAAATCAACCCAAGTGTTCAAGATCAACTGAAGACAAAGTCAAGTGATCAAGCTCAATTGAAGACAAAGTCATGCTCAAACATGAAGATTTAAAAGATCAGAGTACGTTCTCACTCAACGAATGTTTAACTATGAAGAATCTCGTGTTGCGGTTACTTACGTAAATCTAAGGGTACACCGCACGTTGCCAGCAGATCAAGATTTCCCTAGATGGTTCAGTGATAATTAGGTATCATGTGCGTGTCAAAAAGAGAAATTTTTAAAAAGATTAGGAGTGTTCGGTGCTGGACTAAGAGGTCCGGCCGACCGGATGTCCGGTCGACCGGCCAAAAAAGGTGCGGTCGACCCCGCCCCTTTCGGATCTCGTTTTGACTCAATCTCTTATGCGTTTTTAAGCACACTTTAGCCCTTCAAACGGCTATATTCGGTTCGGTTCTATTGATGGGAGGCTTATAAATAAGAGTCTTCTCCCCTCATAAGAATTAACCCAATCAAGAGATCTCTATTTTACATTCTTTGAGTCCAAAGATCTGTAATTTGTGAGAGCTTCACCAGAGCAAAGTTGTGTATTCATTGTGAAGGCTCTAAGTGTGTGGAAGAAACTATTTGATATTATTATTCTGCAAGCATCTTCTTCCAAGAAAATGATTAATCTTGGAAGAGTGTCTCTTGGGTGAATTCTTCTTCAAAGGATTTTCATTTGATCGTATTCATCGAAAGGTAAGTGTTTCTATGATCAAAACCTTTTTGATAGAATTCGAAATTTATGAACACTGAATATTTAGTAATTGGTGGATGAGTGAGGACTCATCTAACTGAGTTGAGGATTGTAGATCCATGAGAAAAGAATTTCTCTAAATCAACTACTGGCCTAGGCTGACTCTCTAGGTGAGCGAGAAGTGGATTCTCGTTAGATTAAAACTAAGTGATTCTTAGTTAGTGAATTATTTATTTCAATTGGATATGTTGTAATGCATGATTGAGATAATATAATATTACTCGTGTTAAGTATTGGACAGTGGACGTAGGTGCTGAGTCACCGAACCACTATAAATCTGAGTCTCGTGTGATTGTGAATATTTACACATTGTATCTCAGATTTTTCCATATCTATGTTCTGTGGATGATTCATATTTTAATTGCTTAATCATTTTCCGCTTTGTGTGATCAATAATTTTTTTTAATCCATATAGAATTCGCAGAGGAATTAAAAATTGTCCTATTCACCCCCCTCTAGGACTTAACTTGGTAATTAAAAGGGAATTTCAAATTTTATATGTTCCTGACAAGGATACAAAGTTGTAATATATAAAAATTCTCGTTAGTACATCAAATTAGTGTCTGACATGTAACCAAATACCAAAACTTCCAACCGTGCCAGTTCCCTTCTCAATTACTTCAGAAGTAAAGAGGGTTTGACCATATGATAAGTATGAATCATTAGGGGTGTAAATAGTACACGATTAACAATCGGGCCAGTCCAGCAAATCTTTAACGCGAGTTTTTTTATTCATTACCCAGACGAACCTGTAAGCCAAATTGATTTGGTCAGTTACGGGTCCAACTTTCAGTCCCGACTAATAAACAGGTCGAGTCTGGGTATACTACCATTGCAAGAGACTCATCAAGTTACCCATTCTGTTTCTTTTTGCATGTCATCTTTGCCTCTAAAGAACGTCTGGCACTTGGGCAAAATCTTGACGTTGCTTGGTTCTTCTCCCATTTCTAATAATGAAAGTCTTCTAGACTAGGAATATGCATCTAGAAACAAATATGATAATAAGTCTAAACGGTGTGCATCCATAAAAGTGATTCTACTCGAGACCTAACTATTATCTTTTGCTTCCTGGGTCAGTGGACACCAGAGTTAATTAAAGGAGTTTGGGGATTGTTAGTTGGGGTCGGACAACTTGGATCGGTTACCAGAGGGGGTGTGCTGCAAATCAAAGTTGAGTACAAATGATCATCAGGAGACATTCTAGGCACTCTAGATATCAAGAGATCAAACAGCTTATTTCCTCATTCACTCACCGTTTTGTATGATCTAATATGAATGTAACTAAGAAATAATACCATTTATTCCCCTACGCCTCGAGGCTATAGCCTCTCAATGGTCACTTATAAGGCTTAAGCCTAGCCTCACTTTTACATGTTAAAACCCGAAACCGTAACCCTTTAATTTTCATTTTTTAAAATTTTTTTCACTCTTTTTTCCAAAATACCCTACCAATAATCTTTTATGATAAAAATGACCTAAAAGGTCTAATTTTGTTCTCTAAAACCTTTTATTTTGTGAGAAATCATAAATCTAAGCTTTCATCCCTAATTATCTCCACTTGAAAGAAAATATCATAGAGAGTATAAATCTCATCAGATTTTGATTCCGTCGCTTCCTACGGTTTTCATGTGAGGAACCTCACCAAACTCAAGTAAGAAATCAAAGTATTACAGACTTGCTCGACTATTTTTCTAGTTGTATCTTTGTTAGTATTACTTATCAAAAAGAAGTTAGTTTGTTAGAATTGATATTTTGTTAGTAGACTTAGCTTATTAACTACTTAGATTTAGTAATTTAGTTATGAGATTTGTAATTTTAAGATTTGATCTCAACATCAGGCTTTCAGCCCGAGTGCCCAACAATGTCACTCCTAAGGTAAAAGCTATAGCCTCAGTAACGTTTATGCTTATTTAAGTTATTTTTTCACGTGGTATGCTATCTACAATTGATTTTACTTTTTTCTAGAATTCAAGCATTTTTTTTTTTTGAAAATGAGGCTTATGCCTCAATACCGCCTCGAGGCTATGTCTCGCCTTTTGGAGGCAAAACGCCTCAGTACCTGAACTAGCCTTTTTAAACCTTGAATACAAGTATAAGAAAAGCGGCCGTTAGCAAGGAAGACTCACACCAATGCTCAACAAAATATTGCACAAGTATTAAGCACATTCATCTACAATTACCCCCACTTCAACATAAAGTCTGTGAATTTGAGTCACCTAATTCCCTAAACTCAGCTAGAGCATAGGACCAAACAAACACCAGTGTCTTAATCTTGAAGACTACAGTTTCGAGTTAAGGTGAGAACTTAGTCAACTTACGGGTTGGTTTGTTTGTCGATAAGGGTTTGAAAAGATGTATCAAACTTCATGTCAGCCCCAAGTGAAGGTGTGTCGACCCCGATTGAAGGGAATTGCTCTTTCAAACAGATCCAAAAATCCCGTTAGCATCCAGCAAGGACAACATTATAACTCCAACACTAATAAAGGCATTCTGTGACGAAACTAAATATGATAAGCACACCTTACTAATACAGTACGTAGAGCACGTGATGGAGCGAGTCAGATTTGAGATCCAAACCGCTCCACCTGTATTCTCGAGTATGAACATTAAAAATGACCCATATTTTAAGGTCGCATCTGAATCCACAGCTAAGATACAATCGAAGACCATGAATTCTGCCACTTCAACACTCCCCTTGTAGAAAAGTTCAGCCCAATAGCAGTCTACCATGTGGCAAAAGGAGGCCTACTTCTTTTGCCTTTTTTCTACTTAAAAGAGTTAAAAATTCAATGGTGCAATTTCATAGGGATAAGTACAATGCATGGTAGGGAATAGGCATGGCATGGACAAGGGAACTATCCACGTGGCCAATCCTAAGGGGTTGACTATCAAATGGGTGATCTAGTATAACGCACACACATTAAAGGTGCAAACTTGTTCACAATTTGGCACAATTCTTCAAAATATATATATATATGGGCTGGGATAAAATGACTCATGCTATTCTTACTAATAGAATGACTAATGGACATGGGGCCCACATGCCAATCAGTTAAGGGCTAATTTTTGGTGATGATATTCTTCTCAATTTTACCGTTAAATTTAAGTCTATATTTGATAGGGTTAGAATTATAGAAATTGCTGATTTTTAGTGAGGAGATCATCCTCACCATATATCAGCTCTTCACTCATATGCATGTGGGCCCCGCGTCCATTAGTAATCTATTAGTAAGATTAGCATGAGTCATTCTATCCCAGCCATTTCAATTTCCAATCTGATGCAGAACTGTGAAAAGTAATCATATATGATGATTTGAGATCAAGAATAAATTACCAAGAGCAATTTTAAGCATAAAATATATCAAAAACTTACCACAAATATTTGGAGGATCTAGCAAATAATGAAAACAATGAATAAAAGACCAAGTTCAAAATTTAGCAATACGAACCTCCAAATATTTATAAAAGGGTCCAATGGAAGTTGTAACTTCCACTAGCCTAGGGTTCAACCAACACGTGTAGATTCATTAATTCTTTTTTCAAGGATTTAATAAATAGACTTAGGTTCAAAAATACACTAGTTCCTCTAGTACAGAGGGCAGTGGCAAGGCCAATAAAATGGGGAAAGGAAAGAAGTTCTCAAAGGACGACCATAAGTATGGGAAAAATTAGGATGGGAAGAACAACTCCAAAACAAAGGGAACAACCCAAACAAAACAACAATAGCTTCCTATGTGGAGGACCTCATCGAGTATGTGACTGTCCAAAGAAGGAGCAGCTTTCCGCCCTAGTCACTAAGGAAGATAAAAAAGAAGAGGAACCCACGTGGGAAAAACCTCATCAATTTCTCAATCCCCTTTGATACGAAAGAGTTCTTCGTCGCAATGTACTATTGTACGTTCAGGTAATCATAAATGGACACCCAGTGAAAGCTATGGTGGACACTAGGGCGACCCACACCTTTGTGGCAGATCAACAAGTGGAGCAGTTCGAACTAAAGATTGCACTGAATCCTAGCCGGATCAAGGTACTGAATTTGGAAGACAAGTCCATCCAAGGTATGGCTATGAATGTTGATGTGCATGATGGTTAATAGAAGGGAAAACTAAACCTTATGGTTGTACCCCTCGATGATTTTGAAGTTATATTGGGGAATGACTTCTTTGTACTAGTAAAGGTGGTGTTGCTGCCACATCTTGGCGTATTGTTCATTTCGAGTAGGGATCATCCTTGCTTTGTTCCAGGCAGTGATGAAGACAAAGGCAAAACAAAGAAGGGTCAACAGATGTTATTGGCTCTTCAAATCAAGGATGGCTTACAAAAGAGAAGGGATACTTAGATGTCTGCATTGGTCGAAGTAACGCCAGGTAAGGAAATGTTTGTGGATGATTCTATTGCAGAATTGCTTATTGAGTTCGCAAATGTCATGCCCATGCCACCGGGACTCCCCAAGAAACTCCCTCCCAGGAGTGCCATTGATCACGAAATAGAGCTTTTGTTGGATGCACGACCACCGGCACAGGCATCTTACAGAATGTCCCCTTCGGAACTCGAGGAGTTGAGGAAACAACTCATAGAATTGCTGGTTGTCGATTACAACCAACCCTCCAAGGCCTCATATGGAGCATCAATGCTCTTTCAAAAGAAGCAGTACGGTTCGATGCGAATGTGTGTGGATTACAGGGCCCTGAACAATATGGCCGTGAAGAACAAGTACCCAGTTCCTTTGGTTGCGAATCTCTCCGATCGACTAACATAGGTGACATACTTCACCAAGCTGGATCTTCGCTCGAGATACTACAAAGTCCAAATTGCTGATGGAGTCGAGTCCAAGACAGCAATAGTAACCCAGTACCCAGTTCCTTTGGTTGTGGATCTCTTCCATCGACTGACATAGGTGACATATTTCACCAAGCTGGATCTTCGTTCAAGATACTACCAAGTCCAAATTGTTGAAGGGGTCGAGTCCAAGACCGCAATAGTAACCCAGTATAGTTCATTTGAGTACCTTGTAATACCTTTCAATTTAACTAATGCTCCTGCTACTTTCTATAATTTAATGAGCAATGTCTTTCATGAATACCTCAACCTTTTTATGGTTATGTATTTAGATGACATTGTTGTGTATAGTCAGACCCTAGAAGAGCATGAGTAGCATCTCCATAAGGTAAGAGAATTCAAACTCTATATAAAGATGGAGAAGTACGAATTCGCTCAAAAAGAAAAGCATGTTCCTTGTGGACACGTTCAGATGGATGAGCGTAGGTAAAAGCCATTGTGGAATGGCCTTCCCCGACTAAGGTAGTGGAGTTGCGCTCGTTCTGAAGACTTGCCAACTTCTACCGCAAATTTATATTGGGTTACTGTAATATCCTGAATTTTTCAAGCTATTTTAGAAATTTAAATTATTGTTTTTAATTATGTAAATGATATTTTATAAAAAATAAATTATTAAGCATAATTGATTGGTTGCATGTTGTTTGAATAAAATTAGTAGGGTGGATCTTTTGGACAATTTAGAGACCTCGTAGGCCTAAAAATAATTTTATTTAAAGCCTAATTGATATATATATATATATATATATATATATATATATATATATATATATATATATATATAGGCTATGAGCCCATTTCTGTCCCATACCCAACTTAAAATTAGCCTTTTAGTGTGTTGTAAAATTTACCCATTTTAAAGTTACGAAAATCACTTTTAATTTGAGATAAAATAGAAGTTTATTTCCATAAAAGATGGCAGAGACTCTTTCAACCAAAACCCTAAACTCTATTATGAACTAAAAGATCCCAACCCTTTACTAACTTTAAATCTAATGGTCAAGAATTGACCTCCCAAAAATTTATACAAAAACCTTAACTCTACTCATAATTTATTTAAGAAGCTCTCACAAAAAAAAAAAAAAAAAAACATAATCACCTCTCTTGTTGAAGAAACTTCCTCCTTAAATTTCTCTTATCTCCTCCATTAATCATTCTTCGATTTGGTGACACTTCCAGAAGATCAACAAAGGCTTAAGGTAGGTACCCTTCTCATAATTCTTTCAATACAAGTCATTGATTCGTGAGCATGTAATTATTGTTAAACTATAATTGATGGCCAAGAAACGCCTAAACAACTTTGGCCTAAACCTAGGAGACCTCCCCGACCATGCTTACGCATCATTGGAACATGTTATATTATATTATATATAGTAAAAAAGTTTTCAGATTTGGAAGAGGAAAACTACAAATCTATATATCTATATAATAGCGCGGCCCTGCTGACGTGGCACTCTCAACGCACAGAGAGCCACGTCAGCTTTTAGTTTTAAAACGGTTTCATATCTTTAAACATTACTTCTCCCAACAAACACGTCTTTCCAAACAATGTGTACCCTCTTTCCGAAAATCCTTTCCAAACGGTTTCTACAACCTTCCATCGGTTCTTTCACTTTCCCCACCCTTCCACTTCTATTTAAGAATTAAGACCCATCCTTGCAACCTCTACTCCCTGCTTCTTCTCCGATTCCTGTCTAGATCGTTTTTCAAAACACAAGTATGAAATTTTTTTTTTTCAGGTTATTCTTCCCTCCTTTTTTCATTTCTTTTGAATTGTTTTCTTTCTTTTGCCTTTTTTGTTTTCTTTTTTTTCTTCGCATAAGTTAATATTGAAGGCGAATTTCATTTTGTCCATCAGTCATAGTTTACATCTTTCTTGGAAGTATCTGCGATTTATTTACTTCGTTAAGCATCCTCTCATTTGTTTCTTGCTAGTAGCCTACCATACATAAAGCTTTTGATTTATAATTTTATTGGTCGGATTCTACACATGCTTTGAGAATGGAGATTTATTTTCCATGTCATAGAGAAGATATTTGTCTCCACCACATTACGCTACAAGTCATCCATCTCTCTCTCTCTCTCTCTCTACCATTTTTTCTTAACATAAAATCTGGAGCTAACACAACAAAGTGTTTCTGTTTTGTGAACTGCTAAAAAAAAAAAGCAAGCCTAATCAGAAACTACAACCGTGAAATTGTTGTAATTGTGTCTCCATTCGTTAAAATCGAATCCGAATTTTTTGTCACAGGTACGTGTTTTCATTTTCATCTCAATCAGTTTCGCTTGATTTCAGTTTCTATTTTGAGTTTTTTTTGGCAATCAAGTTTTTCTTTAATGGTGAATACTGGTGGTTTGTTTCTAACCATTGCTGGTGGATCTATAGACAAAAAGTTACCTTGATTGATGATTTGCAGCCATTGGATTTGTATGCTTTTTTATGGGTTGATGTTTAATCCATGGTTTAAAAAAACGGTGTTTAAATTGCCGTTAAAATGGTAACGCCCTATGCCCGTTACGTTAAAAACCATTTTTACACTGTAAAAAAACCATCGTTAAAATCGTTTTAACAGCCGTTAAATTCTTGAAAATTTCGTGGAAAAAAAACGGCCGTTACATCCATTTTTTTAATTTTTTTAATTTCAGAGCCATTTTTTCCGTTTTTTTGTTAAAATCTGTTAAATTCAATTTTTTTAATTTTTGCCCCTGGCTGCTTCAATCTATTTTAATGGTTTAAACGGTAACGCCCCCAATCCGTTACACCGTTAAAATGGCCTCCTTTAAACCTTGGTTTAATCCATTCGAGGGTTATTTGGTGTACACAGATAAATAGTTAGAAATCATCATAAAGGTAATTGGGAGATCTCTTTTGTTTTTGTAAGCATTGATTTGGAGATCTCTTGAGTGGAACAAAATAATACTAAGCCACTATCAGCCATGTATGTGCTAACTGTAAGACAGAGGCAAGGAAGACAGGAAGCAAGATTTTATGATTTGTAATTCAAAAATTACAAACTCGATTTTGATTAAAAAGAAGTGAACAATATGTAAGGGTGACCAACTCTTGGTTTTTGCTCAAGTGACACTTGAATTTTCAAACGCTGATGGAAATAGATAGAGAATCCTGTCTTATCGTGACCAAACTTGCCAATAGAATTTGGTAAGTCTGGGTGAATTGGTTAAGAGTTTTAGAAAAATTCTCTTTCCCCTTGGCTCCATTATAAGAAAAGAAAAGGCGATGAGAATTGGACTGACCAATTAAGAGATCGATCAAACTTGGCAACTTCCAATACTACTTGGATAGTATAATGCTCATATCACATAACAAAGCTTCTTATATCATGTGTAAATAAAGGACGTGTTCCAACAAGCAAAAGGGTCTAAAATCCAAGAGAAACCAACATGTACGGTACTATTGCAACTGATTGATATGATCGTGTTCATTTAATTCAGCATGTGTTACAGAAGTGCACTCAAATGAGACCCTAAAAGGTAAACATATAACAAGAAGCAGCACTTTTGTAAGGACGACGACAGTACACCCAGTAGCACATCTGCAGTCATTGCATACATCTAAGGAGTGCGATACATCCAATTGTAGTTATTCGAATGTGATAGTAGCAGGGAATGTGTGGGACCAGTAAAATGGTAGATCCCAGCCCTCTGCATGTACGTGTGCCATATATACTGGTATGCAATTGTATTATGATTGAACCACGTATTGGATTGATGATGAAAATTCGTTATCCTTCGTGTGTCAAGTCTGTGAGGTAGGGTGCACTGATAATGATCATTTTATTTGCAAAATGAAAAATATATTTCTACATTTATAATTAGAAAATTTGTACACTATCCATTGAATTTGATAATTAATAACACCATTAAATTTGAGTTTTTTGGTAGGTCCATTCTTACGCGAGCTTCGATTTTTTTTTGGAGTACACATTCTATGTTTTAAAAGTTGATGAGCCGTTGACAAGTTTTTACACGTCAACCCAAACAATGGCAATCAAATGAAAATGTTTAAAAGGACAGATCCATAATTTTTATTTTTATTTTGCTTACGAAAGATAAATATGTTTTATAATTTTTTCTGCATGTGCCCGTGCTTTAGCGCGGGGTAATCACACTAGTAGTTCTAAATTATTTGAGTTAAGTGTGGTACTGTATTGCTGGAACCCTGGTACCAGTAGTTGTTAGAGGGAGTGAGAAATATAGAGAACATGAATCCAGACTGGAAATGATGCCTGGATTAGAAGGTTCTTTCTACCATGATACCATCAGTTTCTAATCTTACCAAGGGATCACTGCCTCTTGGCAACTTTAAACAAGTCAAGCCAAGGGAGCTTTACAAGAGTTATTACGAATCCTTGCTATCACTACAAAGTGAACACACTTTTTGATACTCAAAATCAAAATACATCTCAAAAAGAAATATAAGCACAAAGTAGGGAAAGCTGTTTGCCTAAATTCCACTTGAAATATCTTGAATTGGTCTCAACAAGATATCACAGGTAGGGAAAGTATGACCACAAGAGATGAAATTTAGCCACTTAGGTCATCATAATTCACAACAAGGACCCCATTATAAATCAAATAAATACAGAACGAGAAACAAGAGCAGGTAAATGTAAAAACCACATTGAAATAGCATCTGGATAAACTACGGGAAGGCACATTTTTACCTGAAGCTAGAATATCATCGGTCTTTAAAAGAAATAAAAATCACAGTGCAGCCTCACGATTTCTTCAAAGTTTGCATCAAAGAAAAGCAAAACAGAGACAAAGAGATACTTACCTACCGGCGAATCCACCAAGGGACGCCGTCGAGTGAGACCAAAAACCAATGTTGAGGGATGGGGTGGGAGCTGAAAATGAAGAATAAGAGAGGGGAAGATGGATTCATTGACAGTGACATCAGATTCCTCATGAATTTTGTACACATTGATATCAAATTTCAAGTCCGACAATTAAGAGTACAGTTAGCAAAAAGACATTATCTAAATGTAAAAATCCAAGCCAATAAGAACTGCATATGTAAACCTTTCTACAGAAAGATCCAAAGGCTTGCACTATTTTCAGACTTTTGAATTTAGAAAACAGATAAGCTGACACATCCGTACAATTTATTACATATATTAAGAGATATATTTTTTTTTAAATACTTTAGATTCATGAATGATTGTAATTTATGATAACAGGGTATGCATTAAAATTATATAAATAATACTTGAAAAAAAAAAAAACAATTGAATATATTAAAATCTTTCTGAAAAAGAGTTAACGGAGTGTGTCCATCACAGCAATCTATTAAGAAAAGATTATCCTTGTTACAAAGGTATACACATTAAAGACTTCAAAAATTATGATTAAATCAGGCAAAATTTTGTTGTAACAATGCCATCCACTGGAGTGGGATCCAGAATTCCAGATACAAAACCAGACACTATGATATCTTGGCTTATAGAACAAAGAAACAGATAGAGAGGGAGAACAGAAGTAAAGAACAGAGAACAATCTGAGGAGGAACTTACCCGACGAGTCGAGGACGGTGTACGCGATGGTGGATGTTAGGAAGGTGGTGACGATGGAGAACTGCAGCGAGAAAGACAGCGGCCTGCGGTGTGGTAAGGAAGAGGGTGAGGGAAACCCTAACCCTAAGAGGAGCTCCGTTACAAAGACGAGGAGAGTCTTCAGAGAGATTAGATCGGGATGAACTGATGCAGTACTGTTAGAGGAGTCTGACCGTATATTGGCCACGTGGCGCACTCTTAGAGGAGTCTAACCGTATGGATGTTTGGTCAATCCCTAGGTGGACCCACAAACCCAAAATCAGCCCGAATAGTGATTTCTAGGCGTTGGATTGGAATTATTTTCATGGGATTACCGTGTGAATTTGAGCATCATTGATCATTATTTGAGGTACAAAGATCCAAAGGTTTGAAATCACTAATCAAGCTGATTTTTGGTTTATAATTCCACCTAAGGATTGGAAAAAACATCCATACCGTCAGAGTCATCTAGAGTGTGCCATGTGGCTCGTATTGCACCCTGTAATCGGCCTCGATGACAGGGCCCCGTCATCAAAGTTTTACTCACTGTAGTGTACCAAGCCTCAGCCCGAGCCGGAGAAATCTAGTCTGCCTGCATATGTAAGTAAACATTGTATCCACCGTTGAATACTCCTTGAAAAACGTATTTTTAATTGATATTTTTTAAAAACATTGAAATAAACGTTTTTCAATGTAAATCCAACAGTGCTAACAATGTTTACATACTTTTTTAAGTCTGAAAAATAATGTAGACTAGATTTGTCTGCCCAAGCCCAACCCACTTTGATGGTGTTTTGAAAATCTAGGTCCGAGCCCAAATCGGGTCAGGATCCGGGGACTCGCTTTTGTGCACTCGTAATTTCACTCGTTTTCTCGGGTGTGGATTTCAATAATCCAACTGTGGTTGATAGTGTTGAACTGGCATTTATTTTTTGCCAAAGCAAACTACCGTCGGATTCTCGGATACATCTATTTATATATTTCTAGCACCATACATAAGGTCTTGTGAAGGTCGTGTGGTCAAATCGTGCTATCCCACGGATAACCAGACAAAAATGTATGCTTGAGGTCATGTACTATTGGGTTCAAAAAATCCATGGTCTACAAGACAACAACAATTTCATCTTTGCAGTTGTTGACTGGTGGGCCACAAATCTCTTAAATCCAATGGTTAATGGATTGATTGAGTAAAAAAATATCTTTGAAGAATGTCCACCTTGTGCTCCTTCATAATTCCTTGATCGAGTAAAAAAATATCTTTGAAGAATGTCTGCCTTGTGCTCATTTACTTCTGTTGCGCCATTCTAATATCAGAACTGACACTTTTCCTAATTTATGGCATACACTGTCAGTCTTTGAGCATGTCCGTTACTACTACTATTAGGACCTATAATACTAGGGTGTTAGAGGTCTAAACTAACTCTTATCTATATCGAACATGTCGTTTCATAGTAAAGGTGACCTTTATTCCTAGATCTACAAACAATCATGCAAATGAATCAATAAAATATCCTAAAATCGTAGCTAAGGATAAAAATCTTTACATTTACATAATTTATATTTTAAGATTTTATCTTGCAGCTTTTACTTTTCAAGTTCCTAAGACTTTTAAACTTAGTACTTCAAATTTCCTTAAATAGCTTCTTATCTTGTCATTGATGACTTTTATTTTGTTACCCCAAAGAATACATATACTTAAATCTACTTAGACGGATCGACCTACAGCCTAAAGCTCTAATACTAAGTCTGTAACACCCCAAATTCGAACTACACGAATCTCGATGTGTTAGTCATATGTCCTGAATCAAAGCACACAAAGCATACTCACTCTCACATCTAACTGAAGTTATAAATTTCAATGAATTTTTTTTTAATACATGCAGAAGCGCGAACCTATTCAAAATCTGTCTAAAATCTAATTATCGCATATGATAAAGAAAAACTACTCATATTATGACAAAATATAAATTAAGATTGTAAGTGTTTATCATGATAAAATACAACAAAGATAAAGTGTGAAATTAATAATATATATACTTCTAAACAAATAATCTGAACATTCTAATTATAAATATATATTCAATCATGAATTCACAACTTCTAATCTACTTCACTGCAACTGGACATCTCTTCAAAGCAAGCATGAATAAGTCCTTCAGGTTCTTCTCTCCAAGAGAACTAGGGGGTGTGAGCTTTTGTGAAAAAGTTCGCAGGTAACCAAGTATCCTTGAAACAATCATCATAAATCCAAAATAATATAACAACAAAATACATTTCATTTTAAAAGAAACAAAAGTGGAAAATCAAACTAAACAATTTTATTTAGCAATAAATGACCGAATTTAAAACGTACTAATAAAATTAGAAATTAAATAGCATACTGAAAGAAGGGTTTTTCCGTGTCGTTGGTTACGAAAATCCTAAATCAACAATATTTGTAAAATTCGATTATCTGCAAAATGTAAACTTGTATAGCAGTACGTGTCAGATGTTAATCCGCACTCGGTGTGAGTTAGTGCAATCTATTATCTATACTAAAGCTCGGCACTGCTGAGGTGGCACTCACTCTATCTTTTTTACTACATTTTTTTTTCCAAAAACACCATTGACTTTCTCTCAACTTTCAATACGTGTAAATAAAAGCCTTGACTTTCTCTTAACTCTCAATACGTCTCTTCTTCTTTCATACATAAATTAAAATGAAAACATCTTATATTCTATAATAACTCTCCTAACATGTAGTATATCTAACATCTTTCCTTAAATGGATTACCCATGACATCTTTCCATCTTCTTCGCAACCCAACAGTCGTCAAGAAGCATTTGTCTATCTCCCCAATCGATCTCTTTCTTACCGTCATTTCTCTTCCTATATAATCCACGGCCACGGGTCCTCATCCCTCATCCACCAAAGAGAAGAAGCTTTCAGAAGATATATATGAAAAACTAATGAAGAAGATGGTCCCAGATTTAATAAATTGTCGATGGATGGAATTCTCGGTTGTGCAGGAGATTTTTTCCAGTGGGGACGAGTCGGATCAATTTCATCAAGATGTGATGGAGGTAGTGATATAGTTCATTATGCACAATTATGCACGGTCATTCATGATGCCTCATGCAGGGTATTCTAACTAGAAGAAGACTTATGATATATGGGAGGAGGACATGAGGATCCTTCATCAATCTCTGAAGACGTTTTTGGTAGGTATTTAATATTTATTTTTCTTTTTTTAATTTTCATGGATCTGTGTTTGCTTTTACTCTAATTTTTTTTTTATTTCAATATGTTTTTGGTTAATGGGAAATATATTTGTCTCTCTAGATTTGTCCCTAAATTTATAATTTTTATTCTCATATCAATCTGAACCCTAATAAGCGTTGACGAAAGGGTTCAATCTCCTTCTGTTGTCTTCTCCACGAATTTGATTATGAATATTGTTATTGCAGTGAGATTAAAGAAGACTCGAAGAATTCTCAGTGGGTCCAGACTCCGTCACGGGTTACTACATACGAACGGCTTCAAATTCTTCAGCAAGGTTTTTTCACTCGAATTTTCTCCTACACAAAGGAACGTAGCAACGCTCGACTCGCAGAACTAAGAGAGATTACACAAACTACGATCAGCCTGGTCCCGAGTTTGGTCAGACCGTTCATGCCGGATACCAAGAAGACAACCAAAAATCTTTCCAAGTCCCCTATATTCCTTTCTCTCTCTCTCTTTCACTCGACAAAATTCTTGGTTTTAAGAAACCGATGGGATTTATTGAAAAAAAAAATGTTACAGAGAGAACGAGAGGGTGGTTACCAACAAAAAATAAGTTAAATATTTCTTGGAAATGTAGGAAGGTTAAAGGGTGCTTTAAAGATGACTGGACGTGTTTTGTAATTGGGGATGTGGGTGAGCATTTTGTATTTGAGACACAATTAGAGACACGCAGGGATAAGACGTATCAGATGGATCACTCAAAAGAAATTTGAGTTGCATCATCAGCATGTTGTAAACATCTGGAAATTACATGTGTAAATAGGTCAGGTTTAGGCTTGGCTTTTGGTAAATTTTGAATAGGCCCTAGCCTACAAGGCCTACTCTGATACAAATTAAATCTAGGCCCGAAACGTTTGGTCAAGGCCCAATGAATTGGGTGGAACCCATATCCGCATTTGTGCATAAAAAATAATTGTGCATCTATAATCAGGAGACACACAACATATTGAATTTTTTTTTTGTGCATGTGACTCCCAATGCAGACGACGAGTGGCCCTACCTATTGCATTTTTTGGGCCTGCTTCTTGGTATACACACTTAGAATCAGCTTGACTGATGATTTATAGTTGATTCATTTTTTATTGGGCTTGATCATAGCTTTAGGTCCAAATGACATTTACCTTAAGGCAACCAATGTATCAAGTTCATATTGGATCAGGGTCGATCCATGCCTAATCTAATAGTAGGGATACTCTCAGTCTACACCAGAGCTAAAACTGATAAGGTCTGATATCGACCTGGTTGGAACCAATCGGGGTGAAAAAATAATTGATCGTATTCAATCCATGAAAAAATTGTTAAATTTTAAACATAGAAAACATACTCTAATTTTTAATCAAAAAACGTAATCAAAATAATTTTTAAAACGTAATTTTTAATCAAAATTTTTATACAAACATACCAAAAAATTTCAAATGGTTCTCCGTACAACAATTAACTTAAGGTCTAATTATTAGAATAAGAGTATAATTTTTTTAAAGTATATAACATATAGTTGTAAATGCAAAAAAAAATGTTTTTAGTATTTTTAGTTTAGAAATTGCCTGTGCTGAGCACGGGCTTTTGATTCCTAGTAAGGAATTAAAACTGATAAATAATATACAGAAAAAAAATGAGAATTGTGGGAGAGATGAGAAGGGCGAGTCGATTTAAAAATATCATTCATTTGAGATTCAGAACACAAAAATATCAAAACCAAATTGCATTAATCAAAAGAGTGGAGTGAAGGAAATAAAGCTGTAAACATTATTCTAGAAAGCAGATTAAATAAAGCATGTAAAGGGGTTGAGAGAAGAGGGAGTAAGGGAAAGAAACATTCATTGAGATCTCAGAGCTAAGGGCGCTACCGATCAAGAAGACGATCGTCCAAGATTTCGTTGGATGCTTTAATCGAACATGAGAGAGAAAGTAGAGAGGAAAAGAAGAAATTCACATCGATTTACTGGCCGACGAGGTAGATGTGAATTGGCCTATGATGGAATGATAATGTGCCCTGAAAAACTAACCTTTTGCACTTACCGAAAGGAGTCGGCCAAGTAAAGATGTGATCAGCCTGAGGAACTTTAGAGAGATATATGAAAGAGATCTAGAGAGAGAAATCAGGGAAGAGAGAGAAGATTGTTTTTAAAGAGAGAAAGAGGATAGAGAAGGAGATTACCTTATGCGCACTTATCGGAGTGCATCGAAATTGGCCGGGGAAGCATTGGCCATGGAAGATGAAGGTGTGCATGACAGTTGTTCCGAAGATCTAGGAAAGAGTGCTGGCCATGTGGAGCATGATGGGATGAGCCCGGAGGTGGAGGAATAGCCGGTGAGTTGGAGACCTTGGTGACACCCGAAAGGTGAAGATCCAGTTGGCACAAGATGGTGTGCATGGCAGCAAAGTTGGGAGGAAGCTTTTGGAGAAGATGGAGGAGCGCATCAGTAGATCAATGACTGTTTCGTGGATCGGCCATTAGATGCAGGTGGTCCATGGAGTTGCTAGCTGCATGGAGTGTAGCAGGTGCAACAAGTGGGAGTTGTGGAGAAGCTCTTGTAGGTTGTTCACGGTAGGGAGGAAGAATGACCTGCAACCCTTGCTGGTGGTGGCTACTGGAGAAGGAGGGTGGATGAGCCTATGATGGAGAGAGACAGATCGTGGTGGAGATGGGCTGGTCTGAGGAAGAGCCCCATGGCCAGCACATTGGTGAAGGGGTGGCTGTAGGTGCGTCCATCCAAGAGGATGCTACGGAAGAGGAGGAAGGGAGAAGTTGCGGTGGTTGAGGAGTGGTTTGTTGTAGCAACACCATGGTGGGTGGAGAAGAGGAACTTGGGGTGTTGATTGGTGCAGGAGAAACATCGTGAAGGAGCATACCGGCAAGGACCAGTAGTGGTGGAGGCGCTGCATGGAGAAGAAGTGGAGGAATTTTCGGTGGAAGAAAATGGATCTGGTCAGCCGGAGTTGTAGGTCTGCAACTCTGGTAATAGAGGAAAGAAATCTGGCCAACAAGGAGCTCCAGGAGAGAGGTGCAGACCACGAAGTGAGGAGCACGCCTTGCTGTTTGCCAGAGCCCGACAGGAGTTGCAGCGTGGATGGTGCCCGTGAAGAAGAAAACCAAACTGTGTGTTCTCACTGTTGTGAGATGGACCTACTGGAGTTGCAAGTCCGGCCAAAGGAGGAGTCGCGGTGATGAGCAGGTGTTGGCTGGCTTGCATGATGGAGAGGGAGGCAGAGAGAAGAAGTTGTAGACCTGCCGGAGTTGCAGGTCTGCCCAAAATGTGGTGTAGCAGGGTGTTGCCGCCTGGGAGGAGCAACACCATGGTGATGGTGACGAAGAGGATGGAGCTCAGCTTGCTAGTCCGGTGAGGGACGCACCAGCAGGTGTTGTGCAAGCGGTGGCAAAGAGATGGGGGCAGAAGCGCTGGTGGTTGAAGCAAAATATGTTGCTGTAGCGTTGGAGTTCGTCGAAATTAATGGCGGACAAAAGAGAGGGATGACAAAGAACGTGGGGAGGAGCTCATGGCTCCTCTCTTGTTTTTCACCCAAGAGAGAGAGATGGAGATAACGTATGAGAGTTTGGATTCAAAGGGAGATTAGGAAAGAGAGAAGTGAGTCGTCCCGTGTGAGTTGTGATAGAGAGATCTTTTTCTTGAGGAGATTAAGGTGAGGTTTAGATGAAGGGTTAGGATGGGTGAGAGGAGGAGAGATGCGGAGAGATAAACCGTAGGATTTGAGGGATAGAAGATAAGGTATTAGGTAAAAGAGAGAGTTGTGGGAGAGATTAAGGGGTGCCCACGTGAAAGAGAAACCGTGGGTTTCTCTATCTTAATTTATTATTTTTTTCTCTTTCTTTTCTTTTTTTTTTTTTTTTTGGGAAAGATGTGTGTGTGTGTGTGTGTGTTTGTGAGAAGTGTGTGGAGTATGATCGTGTGGCTCTCCATCAAGCAAGACTGTGGGTTTCTCAAGTGGGCCCTTTGGCCATGAGCACTTGGCCGTGGCTTATTTTGAAGTTGTGGGATAGTGAATGAGCGGGCTGGAAAGTGCATGGGCAGTGACTAGGCAGTGCTGGGTGGTTGTGAGATGGTTACTAGGGTTGATGAGTGGATGGCCAAGATTTTGGGTGGATCGATGATGGTAGTCTTGGCCAAGATAGGCGAACCGTCAGATCTAGAGAGATCCAATGGTCTGAAGGAAGATCTAACGGTGGAAAAAGCTATGGAAGATGGGATAGAGCTAGAAGAGAGGAGATCAGAGGTTAGATAGTGGATTTAGACAAATGAAAGAGAAAGGAGATGATCGAATGGTTAGATAAATGATCAAATGGTGAGATGTGGGCAATTAGATTATGGAGAGGTGGATCGGACGGTCAATCTCAGGATCTAATGGTAGGATGAGATGATCTAAGGGTTAAATGTTAGGATTTAGATAAATGAAAGAGAAATGAGAGAGAATTATGAGAGAGGAGAAAGAAAATAATACAAAATAAAGGCAAAAGAGTTGGCGGAGGGTCTTGAACCTTGATCTTCAACATAGACTTCAATAGGCTTCACCAATCACGTAAGCCATCATTTTATGTCATTTGGTGCGGCTTTGAATCACTTTGGTCCGTCTCTTGGTCTTCAGCTTTGCATCTCTTTCGATTCTTGGTCTAACTCTACGATCCTCTGACTTGACCTGTACTTGGCATGTATCTTCTAGTCATAGCATGTTGGCTCTTTAAGCTTTGATAGTGGGCTTCTATTGTGACGCCCCAAAATTTAACACAGATCTCGAGGTGTGAGCGATTCACCTAATGGTCTTCTTATCCATACAATCGTTACACTCCAGAGTTATAATGATAACTCCATATGCTAGTAAGCAGCGGAAATAGGGTCTCAAGTGTTATATGCGACTATATTTCAATTCTCCAAAAATAATTACAATGATAATGCGATAAAACATACTCTAATCATGAGAATTTAGAATTTATAAACGATAATGATCTCAGTAGTGATAATTTATATAATAAATGAGTATCTGATATTTCTAAATAAGAACAGAGCCAAAAATATGCAACAAAACTATATTGAAGCAATACCTAATGACGCCACCTTTCTCTAACAAATATTAGTAATTCTTTTCAATTGACATGCTCCAATCAATCGCTTGATTTGTCGAATATCCTCGATTCTCTGCAAAAGGTCTGGGGGTGGGTGAGCTTTTGGGGAAAAGCCCAGTAGTGGGTATGTGGTTAAAACTACTCATGATTTCATCTCTAGGGAAAACTAGCTGATAAAAATATGAAAACAAAAATCATACGACAGTAACATGCATAGTCCATTGACATACAGTTACAGTATTCGGAAAACAACAATACAAGATCTTGTATTTAAAACAATGATAATAGATAGAGAATAAAAACCAAATAAGCAATGTCAAAATAATATAACTCAAAATCTCAAAGATGCCAACATATAAGTCACTAAAACATAGATAATAGTTTTGATGATGCAGAATTTAAAGAGATTTCACCCTAGGTTACGACCGGTTTACTACCCTGGTTGAGGCTTATCCCAAATTTCACCGATGTGGGACACCATCGTTAGCCCCTTAACACGGGCTGCGCGATCTTTACCTGTCATGATTTTTTTGCCTGGGAACTGCCGTTTGACACCCATCAAACTCATATGGCGCTGGTCATGCGTTGCACCCCACGTTTCCGGCCCAGGTCGCCGTTGGCCTACATTATCACGTCGGCTAAACATTCGACGTCTGTAGAATTTCTATGGATCCAAAGAAAGTTCGGGCAGAGTTCAATCATGCCCCACGTCTAAATGCCTATCAGGCGAGCAGTGTAACCCTCGACTAATCGACTGTAAATAATGCATCATACTGAGTTCGTCAGAAGAACCGAAACTCTGGGTAGTTGCTAATATCCCATATTTTTAATGATACCCATCTTATCAAGAGAACACATATGTACCGCCTCTATCTAAGAATCTACTGACCCTTCTAATTCACCCTGATACATATATAATATATATAATCTTAGTCGATCTAAAACTTTTAGTTCTTATTTAAAAATCTTTTATTATCTTTCAGAAAACCTTATATTTCCATTTCCTTAATTTATTTGATCACCTAATACTCTGACATGTGTATGCTAGTAGGGGCCCCAATCTCATAAACCATCTGTCCAAATCTCATTTGAAACCAATCAATACAAACGAAATCCAATCCACAAATCCATACATCCTCAAATCCGGGGTAACCTAAGCATCCCACACCCTCAGACGTACTAGTGATCACGCACCCCAATCAACCTCAAAATCTGTAATATTCTTCACTTTTTATTTTCTTGAAATTCGAATAGTGCAACTGAATGAAGATCCATCCTTTTCTGATAAACTCATTCTTTAAATAGTTCATGAAAAATCTAACGACTCAAAAAGCTAGCATCGATTAGATCAAATTAGCAAACAGATCAAAATCAAGGCAAGATTCGATAAACCATTCGAATAATTAAAACTTGATAAATCATTGACGAAAATGAACTGGGTGATCTGTCAAAACAAACAAGGTTGGAAAAAGTCGAAAGTCCATTTAAATCGAAAAGTCATTTTGATTCAAGATTCTGAAATTTGGTTATGCTTAAAATATGGGTTTTCAAAATAAGTCTCAGGTTTAATCCCTAATTATCCGATTCCCTTCTATTGTGCGAGAATTTTCCTATAATTGTAAGAAATGGATTTTGATCTCCCGATCCAGAATTGACAAATCCTTACATTCCTTTGAACTTTGTGTCCTACCTGTAAAAACATCATTTACTGACTTGAGCGTCTGAGCGTTATCAACAGGTACACTACCTTCATCCTCAGAGAAATTATCCTATCAGTTGTAGCAAAGAGGAGTACTGATCCTGAAGCTCTGTAGTCAATAGATCAACCTCAAGATACGATTATAGGAAATATGGATTTCGGAGACCATATTTTCCTGCAAATTCCTGAAAGGCTCGTTTGGTTCGTTCAAAGGAAAAAAACGCTGAAAAAAGAAGTAGCTTAATTTAGGAAAATAAATTTGAAAAACCAACCGACTGATTTAAAGTCGGTCGATTGATTTTCCGAGTCGCACATGACTATTTTTTACCCCCATGGAGGAAAATATGCTCGATTCGAAGGTACCTCCTTCATCACGATGCTTCTCCAACTAGGTAACCTTCTTCCTCTTTCATCCCTATATATCTCGAGGATTTTTCTGTCATTGCCAAACGCCGAATCTTTTTTTTTTAGGTTACGACTTTTCTAAAAAAAATCATGACCGGGAAAAAAAGAACCTAGAATCTCAATTTTTCTCGAACCAAATGCATGGCATGTATGATTGCCAAGTGGGAAATTGCAATTTTCAAATGAAATATGCCTTTATTTTCTCACACGATAAAGGTGAAAAGTGGAAATAGGAAGGATCCAAAAATCTTTGCCCGAACAAAACCCCTCCAAGCCTAGAATCCATGCATTTCCCTTCCACGTAGGTGGGAATTCATTTCCATATGAAAATACGCCTTTTTTTTCTCACACGATTGAAATATGTGTTCTCAGGTGCAATCCAATAGCCATTTAAGGCATTTCCCAAGTGTATTTTCTTGAGAAATTTTTTTGTGCAATCAAACACACGCCCTTTGTTTTTTAGGGAATTTTTGACATACCCCCCATGTTTTCATTGAAAATTGAGCTTACTTACCCCCTATGACTTGGTCCACCGTCTAACGACCATCATTGACCATATTGACTAACTAAATATTTTTTAAAAGTCTGAAATACCCCTTTCTTCAACCTTGACCACAACAAGCAGGGTTTTTTGGCCGAAACCCTAACCCCCAAAATTAATGGCTGGATCCAAAACTGCCTTATGGAATGCTTTGAAGGTGATGAGATTGCCATACCCGGGATCCAATATACCATCACTCTAGTATGGAGAATTTGGAAAAGAAGAAACGATGTGACCTTTTAACTCCTTCGAATGCAATCCAATTTCTGTGCTAGAGGAAGTGGAGATTTCTTAAAGATAAAAAAAAGAAGTCAAAAAGTAGAAAAAATGGAACAAGCCAAATCCAAATTGGCACAAGATAAATGTACGGAGCCTAGGACAAAAGAACCAAGAAAGCAAGTATAGTTTTTGTAATTCAAAATGACAAAGGTAACCAGCAGGAGGTTTGGAGCAATGAGATGGGCTTTGGAAAAAAGTGAAGGAGCTGACTTGGGCAAATCATTTTGGAGTCCGAAGCAAAGGACTGGACACAACCAAGGGAAGATGTCCAGACTCTAGACTCATTTTAGCGTATCTCTTTGGTCTTATCATTTGTTGATATTGCTCTTAATTTCTCTCTTAGATAATCAAGATATGTAGCCATGCTGTAGGAAATCGGCAAAACTCTCAAACTAACTTTTGGAACTCCTCCCATCCGGTTGACTGTCTCAGCCGAGTTTGTTAGAATCCGTAGGGGGGTATGTCTCTGTTGGATTATTAGGGATGTGCCCATTACCGACGACCACCTCCTAGAGTCTCTTGGACGGTTGATCACCACAGCCGTTAGTTTTGGAGTAAGGTTTCGGCCAAAACTCTACGTGGTCGAAGATTGAAGAAAGGGGTATTTTAGACTTCAAAAAAATATTTAGTTAGTCAATACGGTCGAATCCTCGAATGCAGACGGTGCGCGCGTACTTCATCCCGAACAGTAGCCATGCGTGCGTATTACGCCAGTGCGTACATTAGCGTTGGTGGACGCCTGAACGCACCACCGCCAGAGAACTAGAGAACTCCCAACTCCCGAGTACCAACACACTAGAAGTAAGAGTAAACCTGTCACCGCCTCTTTCTCATTCTCTTTTATTTCAGTCTCCCTACGTCTGATCGATCGTCTGAAAACCCTAATTTGTTTCAAGTACTGTGAATTCTTGTTACTTTGTTTGAATCAGATTCTCCTTAATCGTCGAACTTTTCTTTGTCACAAACTCACTGTTCTTCTCTGTTAAATCGTTTTCTGCTACGTATTTGAAGCAAAGAGGTTCAGACTCGTCTCCGTCTCAATCTTCTGAAATGGCAGATCGATTGACTCGTATCGCCATCGTCAGCTCCGACCGATGCAAGCCCAAGAAATGCCGTCAGGAATGCAAGAAGAGTTGCCCCGTCGTCAAAACCGGTATTTCCTTCAGATTTCCTAAATTGATTCGTTTTCTCTTGTTCGATATCTGCTTCAGCTGATCAATTTGATTGTAAATCCTATAACATCACGCTTTTAAAAATGAATTTAGTGTTTTTCTTATGGGATTTTCGTGCAAGGACTGAAATTTTATCTCCACCTGTTCGTTGAGGCTTGCGGCATGTAGGGGGTGTTTGGTAACTAAGCTCAAGTGGAATAGTTAGCAAAACGCCCTTTTTTGGAACTCCTTTACTTTCTTCTCATAACCCTTAACAAGACTGGTACGACTAAATCAGGCTAATTATATTCTTGAATGTATTAAGTGGGCTGCTTCACCTAACTCAGAATTAGGGGTGTCAACAAGCCAAGCTTTGCGGAGCTCAGCTTGGGCTCATTAATCTGCTGAAGCCTGGGTCGGCAAGAATTTTCTGGGCTAGAGTTTTGCTCAACTCTTAGGCTGTGTTTGGGGTTAGAAAAAAACTTCCCGTCAGAGAATGTAGTCATGATAGGCACATGACAATGTTTGTAACGCATTTGGCACACACTTGATTTTCTCACTCAATATTCCGTTCGGCTTAAAACATTTTGGAGTGTTGCTCTGCACGATGCACATGTATTATGAGTGATACTTGCTTAAGAGAAATCTTGCCATGTGCCATAGCCTCATCCCACAAGACCTACATGAAGAAAAACGCTAAGAGGCATACATTTGACATACTTGCTGCTATAACAAGGCTTCGTGTATGAGGACAGCACACTAACTATTGTGGTCCGCATGAGGATAACACACTTACTATTGTGCTCTCATCAGCCCTCAACAATCTTCGCATCCCATGTTTTCCTTGACCTAATGCCTTTGTACATTTAACCCGTGTAATGTACATGACCTTAAAATGTACATAGTGTAGATGCTTCAATATGCACGTGCTTACGTGGATGCCACATGAGAAACTTAGAGTCACGTAAAATACCTAAAGGTAGGGCAACGATGCATAGTTAACACTTGGGTGACATAAGAGACATAGGATTGGAGGTTGAGAGATAAGTCTGTAGGACACGATCTTGACGTCATAAGGAGCCACAGAGGCGCCTCGTTGATTTTATCCATTTATCGACATGAGACGTCGACATGACGTCGGCGCATATACATGTCTTGGGGACTGACATACTGAGAGAAAAGAGTACACGAATGAGCAACCAATACCCGTGACCAATCAATATGGTCATAGGTGCCATGTCACTTCCACATGGGACGAGGGTATTTTGGCAATTTTGCCTCTTAGACTTGAGTCTATAAATATCCCCGTAGAGAAAAGAAGGGGGAGGGGCACTTTTCCTGGGGACCGAATACATCTCACTCTCTCTTATTCCCTATTTTCTCTCTATGTCCAGCTGTCCTGATCTCTTATGTTCTCCCGGTCTGACGAAGATGGAACCCGAACGACTAATGACGTAGCTCAAGCGGGTTTCCTGGACTACCTTTCCCCCGTTCATTATACATCTTTCACTTGCCTTATCCTCCGACACTTGCACATAGTTAACGAACTATGTAGACACTAATGGCCTTAAGCTAGTACGAAGCATTATCACGACAATTTTATCATGAAAATAAAGATCCGTTCATATCCACTTCAATGACTTAAAAATAGCCATTAGCCTATCCTATGTCTCAAATTTGTGGGTTCATGCCCCGTATAAGAATAATCTCAGTATAGTAGGGAAATGGCATCTTTTGTCACACATATGCCCGTGGGTTAGTTTGTTGAGAGTCTGAAACAGAGACTATGTTAGCATGTGGAAACAATGTAAGAAATAATAACAACCAATGGGCTATAATATCAGAACTAGAGTATTACTTGAGCAAGGGTATCCTAGGTAGCATGGTCTACGACAATCATTTTTGTGGTATCATCCCACTGGAATCCAAGCCTTCGCAAGTCGTTGATTATAGCGTTGTGCTTTGAATTCAATATTTTCAGTTAGGAACGATTATTATTACTATCCATTTAGACACCAAATCTCTCTCATTGATCACTTCAACGACTTAATGGAAGACATAAAGACGCCAATCATCCTCGGCTCGGTTTCCAGGTACGAATCAAGAAGTGTTTCAATTAAAAGTTGGTCCATTCAGGGTGCATGGGTATTTGATTATACCATGAACACCCATCCATAAAGGATGGAGGGCATGTCCACCTGTGGCATTTATAAGACTTTTGATCCTCAGAGGTAGACCAGAGGAAACTTGGTTGAGCTCAATTGCTTCTACCCAAACACGATTTTTTTATAAGTGGAGAAACACAATGTCTATTGCACTCTTGGAGTCAGTAAGAGTTGAATTTGAAGGATTAGGGTTAGGTTTGGAGAAGAGAGAATAGAGAGGAGAGAAGAGAGAGAGAGAAAGGATGTCTATTGTGCTCTTTCACAATGACTCCATAAATTTTATTTATATAAAGGGTTACATAAAAAGGGCTCTCATAAGAGGTGTTTACAGAATTATCCCTATACAAGATAAATACGTATTTCTACGTATCTGATAATACTCCCCCTCAAGTTGGTGCATAGATATCTTTCATGCCCAACTTGCATAAACATCTATGAAGTTGCCAACTGGGAACTCCTTTGGTGAAGACATTTGCTACTTGCTCATCTGTCTTCACAAAGGGGGTACAAACTTCCCCAGATACGATCTTCTCCCGAATGAAGTGACGATCCACTTCAATGTTCTTGGCCCGATCATGTTGCACCGGATTGTGAGCAATGCTGATAACCGCCTTATTGTCACAGTACAAGCTCATGGATCCCAAGATTAGAAGCCAAGTTCAGCCACCAACATCTTCAGCTAGAGTATTTCACACAAGCTATGGGCCATTGCCCTAAATTCTGCCTCTGCACTGGATTTAGCAACTACTAGTTGCTTCTTGCTCTTCCAGGTAACCAGATTGCCTCCCACAAAGGTACAATAGCCTGATGTAGATCTCTTGTTATCCTTGGAGCCAGCCTAGTTTGCATCAGTGTATGGCTCTGCTCTCATGTGACTATTCTTCTGAAAGAGGAGGCCACGGCCAGGGGCAGACTTGAGATATCTCAATATCCTGTGCGCCGCCTTTAAGTGAATCTCCTTAGGAGAATGCATATACTGACTGATAACACTGACTGCATAAGCAATATCTGGGCGGGTTAAGGAGAGATAGATCAATCTCCCAACCAATTTCTGAAAGCTCCCCACATCCTGTAATGGCGTACTACTCGAGTCGGCTAGCTGGTGGTTCTGCTCTATGGGGGTCTGGCTTAGCTCCCAGCTTGCTTGAGTCCTTCAATAGATCTAGGACATACTTCCTTTGTGAGATGAAGATCCTTTGGTTGGATCTTGCAACCTCTATGCCAAGAAAGTACTTGAGAGGCCCTAGATCTTTGGTCTCAAACTCCCATGTTAGATGATTCTTTAGCTTAATCACTTCCTTTGCATCATTTCCTGTCATAATGATGTCGTCAACATAGACGATGAGGGTCGTAGTGCTCTTCCCTAGTGCTTCACAAATAGGGTGTGATCAGCTTGGCTTTGAGTATATCCCAGCTTCTTCACTGCTAGAGTGAACCTCTCAAACCAAGCTCTGGGAGATTGCTTAAGCCCATAGAGGGCTTTCCTCAGTCGACACACTTTGCTGCTGTCTCCTGGGGGAGTGAACCCTGGTACCATATAGACCTCTTCATGTAGATCACCATGAAGGAACGCATTCTTCACATCCGCTGATGCAAAGGCCATGCTTGGTTTGCTGCTACAGACAACAAAACGCTGATGGAGTTCATCTTTGCCACAGGTGCAAAGGTCTCCACATAGTTAATCCCGTAGGCCCGAGTGTACCCTTTGGCTATCAGTCTGGCCTTGTACTTCTCTACTGACCCATCGACCTTGTACTTCACTGTGAACACCCATCTGCATCCGATTGGCTTCTTGCCTTTTGGCAAGTCAACAAGCTCCTATGTTTTATTCTTATCCAGTGCCTTCATTTCTTCTACCATAGCAGCTTTCCATCTAGGGTGTGCTAACCCTTCTGCCACCGAAGAGGGAGTAGGAATGATGGAAACTGATGTGATAAAGGCTCTGTATGAAGGTGACAAGGCATCGTAGGAAACAAAGTTGCTCAATGGATGTTGAGTACAACTTCTGGCGCTTTTCTAACATCAATAGGAAGACCAGAATCATCAGTAGATAAGGGAATGACAGGAATAGATGGAGGATTGCCTGGATCCAAGGAAAGAACAACTGGTTCTGTATCAGCTGTGACTTTTGCCATTCTGCTATAGACTTTGAGCTCCTTCTGAGCTCCAAGAGCACTATCGATCACACTAGTAGTATGAGTGGGTGGAGACCTCTCACACTCTAGAGGAGATAGAGATATAGCAGGAGGAGGAACAGTTGATGCGGGAGCATTCTACTACGATCATCCGCGCTACACTGAATCTATGACAGTCAAGCAAATGGACTTACTATTTATAGTAAATCTCGTTTTTACTATTTATAGTCAATCCCATTTTTACTATTTATAGTAAATTCTGATTTTACTATTTTTAGATAAGTGGACCCCACGAAGATTTGTTTTAATTTAATTAGGATTTTCAATTGAAATTAGATTTTATTTCTAATTAGAATTTTTATTATTGATTGCAATAGTTGATTTGTATTAGGAGTTTCTAATTTCAATTAGATTAGAATTTGGAAAGTTCAAGTAGGGAGTCTTATAAAAGGTGATGTACCCTTTGATTTTGATAATAAAAAATTACGAATGAAGAAATAGAAATCTCTTTGAGAAATCTCTCTTGTGGTGTGAAGCTATTCTCTCTTGGTGTGAATCCAAGCTAATTCGGTGCGAAGCCGAAGATATCTTTTTATCTCCATTTCTTTCTCTATCTCTTTTCTCTTATTATCTTTTTTTTCTCAATCTCTATTTTTTTTTTTTTTTTTTTATCAATTTCTTATATAAGAAAACCCAAATCATACCACAGCACTGTGAATAGTGCTGTGTGAATAGTGTCACGTGAATAGTGCCGTGAATAGTAACCTTCCCTTTTCATTCCTTCTCAAATCGCGGAATGGTTCTCTTGTCCTGTGTCAAATTTGGTATCAAAGCGGGAGGTCTCGTGTTCGAGACTCCTCACCGGGGGTGATTAATGCAGGGGCATTTTCACACCGGGCTCGAGTGGGGTAGCCTGCATATATGGGGCACACTCGGGGTGGGATGGCCCGTGTGAAATGGGACCCACGAAGGAGGGTTCGACCGAGGGCCTGAATCATGGGCTATGAGATAAAGGAATTTAATTTCACGCTACCAACAGTCGCGGCTTTTGGGGAGTATTGGTTAGATGTCCTGCATCAACAGTCCACCTCTCTTTATTATTATTCTCCCCCTGAAGGGATGTGGGGGAGAAAAAAGACAACTCCTTACGGAAGGTGACATCTATGCAAACAAACTTCTTCCTAGAGGAAAGATGGTAACACTTCTACCCTTTGTGGCTAGAGGAGTAACCGAAAAAAACACACTTGAGCGCTTTGGGATCTAATTTGGTGCTATGAGGACCAAGGATATGTACATAGCATACACACCCAAAGATGCGAGGAGGAATAGAAAAAAGAGGAGAAGTAGGAGAAATAACTTGAATAGGAGATTTAAAATTGAGTACACGAGAGGGCATTTTGTTAGTCAAGTAGGCAGCCGTCAACACAGCATTTGACCAATAGGTCTTGGGGACATGAGAGTCAATCAAAAGAGATCTAGCTATCTCAATCAAATGTCGCATTTTTCTCTCAGCTACACCATTCTGTTGAGAGGTGTAGCTACAAGAATTTTGATGACAAATCCCATGGTTAAGAAGATAGTGTTGAAGACCCCCGAATATATATTCTCCACCCTGGTCAGTACGAAGAACTTTGATGGAAATACCATACTGGGTTTGGATCATCTTATGAAAACCCTGAAAGATGGAATGAGCTTCATCTTTGGTTTTCATGAGATAAACTCAAGTACACCTAGTATGATCATCAACAAAGGAAATAAAGTAGCGGAAGCCAAAGATAGAAGTAGTTGGGGAAGGACCCCATACATTAGAATGCACAATGTCAAAACAAGTAGAACTTCTATTACCTCTGGAGGGATAAGTCGATCTACAATGCTTGGAGAGCTCATAGGTCTCACAGTGTAAATCAGAAAAGGAAACAGAAGTAAACAAACTAGGAAATAAAAGTTTCAAATACTGAAAAGAGACGTGCTCCAGACGGTCATGCCAATTCAAAATAACATCTATCCTACTATTATTACTAGCAGAAGAATGTAGTGCTGTGGGTTCAGGAGGTGTCCATCCAGAAGGTAGAGGCCATTAGCTTCATGTCCAGTGCCAATTGTCCTCCTCGTCTCTATGTCCTGAAAGACACAAGTAGGGGAAAAAGTGACACTATAGTTTAGGGTTTTAGTCAAAGCACTAACAGAAAGTAGGTTAGAAGTAAATCTGGGAACATGCAAAACAGATGAAAGAAGCAATTGAGGAGAGGGAATGATATTCCCTTTCCCAGACACAGAAGATAAGGTGCCATCAACTGTCTTCACCTTATCACAGCCAGAACAGATGGAATAAGTGGAAAATAAAGAAGACAAGTCCGTCATGTGTTCCGAAGCCCCTGAATCAATGATCCAAGTGGGGCTGGATGATGGAAGAGACGCATTATGAGTAGGTCTAGTGTTACCTGACTGGGCAAAGGAGGTGGATTATGTGGCAGAAGGACCATCAAGCTGTTGAAGCAATCGTCGAAGGCCTGCATACTCTGTGGCTGAAAAACCACTAGGAGGAGCTGAAGGAAGAGGACTCGCCAGAGACTGTCCTGGGGAAGGAGCAGAAGAATCCACACTGGCTGTATGAGCACTGGAGGAGGCTGGCTGGCTAGGGCGCCCATGTAGCTTCCAACATTTTGCACGCACATGCCCTAACTTGTCGCAGAAATCACATTTGGGCTTCTCTCTAGTCAAAGACTTCCCAGAAGAAGGTCTAGTAGGAGCATAGGATGGAGTTGAGAAAAGAGTCTGATAAGATGGGCCTCTCTGAGGCTGGTGTGACTGCTGAGGCTGATAAGCAGGAGAAGTAGCTAGCGTTGATCACTCCGGAAGGAGATGTTCACTCTGAAGAGAGATCCGCCTACTCTCTTCACTCTGAAGATAGGCGTACACCTCATTGAGAGAGGGAAGATCCATCCTGCTATTCAAGATCTGAACTCGAGCAAGCTCATAAGAAGGATTGAGTTCAGCAAGGAAATCAAATATCTGGCCATTCTCTATATATCGGCGAAAAGGAGCAATCTTTGTGGGATTAAGAGGCTGATAGGAGTAATAATGATCAAGTTCCTGCCACAAGGTACAAAGAGCAGTATAATAATGAGAGAGGGACATCTCCCCCTGTTGGAAGTGAGAGATAGTCTGTCGCAGCTGAAATGCCCGTCCAGTGTTCTGCTGTTGTGAGTAAGTCTTCTCAGTGATCTCCCAGATCTCTTGCGCTGTGCGCATAAATAAGAAACTCCCGCTGATATCAAGCTCCATAGAGTTGAGGAGCCATGACATGACAATAAGATCATCTATCTGCCATCGTCGATTAGAGGGATCGGTTTTGGGAGGCTCAACTGTATCCCCGTAGTGTGACCGAGCTTCCCACGGCCTCCAATAAACAACCATGCTGCTTGAGCCCAGCGTAAGTAGTTCTTGCTATCTAACTTCACGGAGGTGATCTGTAAACTGGGGTTCTCATAAGCCAAGTGATGCACCATAGGGCCTCCAATACTAGTGGAGGGAGTGTCTGTGCCCACTTCTGACTCTGAAGGAGAAGCCAAGGAGGGTGGAGTAACCACGGGAGGTGGAGGATCTGCCATGAAGAACTACGGCTAAAGAAACTATAGAAGTACCAGATCGAAGATCAAATCAAGATCCAGATAAGGCTAAATCACCACATCAAGGGCCAAGAAACATCCGAATAGGTCATAATAGGAATTTTAGGACTCAATAATTCTCCCAAGTGACCAAGCAAAGAACTAAAAGAAGGAAGACACTCAATAAACACCCAAACTAACCCCGAAAAAGGGAAATAAGGAGCCAAATGAATAAGGTAAGTAGCATAGAGATGCAAACAACCTTCCCATGGCTAACACACAACTGAGGAACATGTTTAGGGTGGATTTGAGGGACTGTTGGACCAAGCCGATGGTCATAGGGGAGAAAAAAGTCACCGGCGGTAACTAGATGGGAGAGAAAACCTCCCACAGATTTCAATACTCAATGAAATCGATCAAATAAGCTACTCACGTGTTACTCAGATTGGGGGGGACTAGATCGAAGCAACAAACCCCCCGAAAATGTTCAGTTTGGGTTCGGAAATTAAACTAGTTTACAAATTGATTTTTTTCAAAAATTTCACAAATAATGACCAAAAAAAGCCCAAATGAATCCAGAAAATTCCCAAAAAATAATAAAAAACAGAAAAAAAGAATCTCTATCAAGTGGTGAAGTTTCAGCCGACATCGATTTTCGTGTCCATATAACTAATGACGTCAGCAGGCGTCAGATTACTCTTGGTTTATCTTCAAGAATGCTCCGGCAAGCCTTGAAGGCGGATGACTCTGATACCAAGTTGAATTTGAAGGATTAGGGTTATGGTTAGGTTTGGAGAAGAGAGAATAGAGAGTAGAGAAGAGAGAGAGAGAAATGATGTCTATTGTGCTATTTCACAATGACCCCATAAATCTTATTTATATAAAGTGTTACAGAAAAAGGACAAGTATACCCCTCATAAGAGATATTTACAGAACTACCCCTATACAAGATAAATACGTATTTCTACGTATCTGATAACAGTAAGCATGTGATAGATGTCCCATCCCTCGACATTAGGGGTGACAATTAGGCATCATTACCCTGACTCATGCTAACTGATGGAGGACTGTGAAAACTAATCCTATATGATGAACTGAGATCAATATGAAATTACCGAGAACAATTATAAGCATAAACTATAGCTAAACCTACCACCATAATTAGAAAAGTCTAGCAAATAATTAAAAGAAAAATTCGAGACCAAGTTAACAATCCAGCACTGCGAATCTCCAATTATTGATTGAAGAATCCAATGGAAGTTGGAACTTTTCACTAGCATAGGGTTCATCCGATATGTCTAGATTTACTAGTTTCTTTACCAAGGATTTAAATAAGAAATTTAGGCTCAAATAGTTTCGATTATAATTAATTTGCGGGGGGCGAGGGGGCGGGTGGGTGTGTGTGTGTGTGTGTGTGTGTGTGTGTGAGGGGTTAGGGAGGGTTGGTGCAGCTAGGGTTTTAAGAAGGGTAGGGTACGACTAGGGTTTGGGTAGGGAAAAGGGTACGTTAGGGCTTTGGGATGGGAAAGGGTTTAATTTAAAAATAATAAATAAGGTGAATAGTAACTATGAATAGTACTCTGTAAACAGTAACTCGCGAACAATAACTCATGAACAATATAGGGAAAGAATGTTAACTAGAATCACTCTAGGGTTTTGGGAATGGGGGTAGGATGCGGCTAGAGTTTGGGGTGGAGATAGGGTACGATTAGGGTTTTGGGTTTAGATGAGTACAGTTAGGGTTTAATTTGATCAAATAAAAAAGAAAGAAAACAGAAACAAGATGGAGAAGAGCAGAGAAGATAATAGAAGAGAATATAACAGAAAATTACCTTGGATTCACACCATGAATTAATGGCTTCGCACTAAATCTTTTCATAGGAGATTTCTCAAGAGTTAAGTTCTTCAAATTTTCATTCATCATTAATAAAATTACAACAATGAGAGTTTTTATATTAATTCTGAAACCTAAAATCTAATTTGGGCCATCCAAAATAACTAAAACATCCAACGACTGAAATAAAATACATCCCACTTAAGTAAATAAGCGAAATTTCAATGACGCCCAAAAGTAATAAAATATTGTTAAGACACCCAAACCAATAATAAAATAAGAACTAACAACTAAAACCAACAAAAATTAACAATTAGGTCCTTATTGCAACCCATACACATCTTTCCAATGTGGACGATCTGATGTCACTCTAGTACCTTCTAGGGTAGGACGATCTGATGTCCTCGTCAACTCTCCCTGACTGAGAACCATCTAGTTGATGGAATGCCCTCCTGTGTGAACGTAACTGCTCATAGCAATTCATATCGCTCTCGGGGAATACGTGCGATCTTTCTCTCTCTCTATTCAAAGATGGTTCCCTTGCTATGTGCTTCATGTGATGCAGTGCCACATATGCTGCACCATAACCATAAAAAGTTGCGACCATCACTTCCATTTTTTCTCTCTTTCCCATTAAGCATTTTCCTATCCAATAATTGATAAAACTACACATGATTAGTCACTAAATATATTTTTGATAGGAATGTATATTCGGGGGCACCAGCGAGAACTACTAAAGAGTGAAGAATTTGTCTCTTATGAATATATAGGTATATGTTAATGAAGGATTATGTGTATTGAGTCCACACAAACCATCTACCATTTCCAAAGAATACAAACATTATATCATTTTACAGCACTAACCATCCCCGATTCAATGCTTATGTACGGTGTACCAACACAAATAGTACTGATATAGAGCAAGGAAATAAATTTCGCGAAATTATCGAAATATTTCCTATTTCTAATAGGTATTATTTCAGTCGAAATGTTTCGAAATCTATGGAAACATTTCTATTGAAGGTAGGAAACATCTCATTTGAGCTCAAAACCACCACAAATCCCCATATTTGATCCATTTAACCCATTTCCATATATTTATTTTATAAAAAAGATCAATCCATTGTAGATTTCTTGGTTCACGGATTGATCGTGAGGATGATTCGAATCCCATTTGGAGTTTTTTTTAAATTCGAAATGTACTTAAGTTTAAAATTTCTTGCTATCATTTCTTGCTACAAATAGATAGTTTAGGTGTAAACGCATCAAATCTATGATGCATTTACACTGGATTGTGCACAGATTGAAGATCATTTAGGGTGAAAATTTGAAATTTAGGGGAAACCCCAATTTCATTGGTTTTTACCCTAAACATCTATCCATGCTTGTGCATAAATTGATAATGTGTTGCATTACTTAACCCATCTACAAGTTGGTTAGGTTAAAGTTTTTTCCTAAAATTATTTGAACATTCAAAAAATTAAGCAAATGTAATAAGATAATAGTAAATAGGTTCTCTAAAATTATATATAATATTAAGACATTAATGTAAGTGAATAAAGATTTGTTAATACTGTGATTTATGACTTTTTTATAATAAATAATTGAATAATAGTTATCTAATTAAATTATACCTTGACTGACTATCAGATGCTTGCCTCAACATATTAAAGATCGTTATGGTCATTCATTTTCACACTACATATGGTTGTATATCTTGGTTTGATAGCTTATGAGTTTGTTTTCATGCTTGTTTTATCATTTTTCAAACTTTCCACAAACATTTTCACAATATTTTCATCATTTCCACATTATTTCCATCATTTCCATTAAAAATGTATTATTTCCACACTGTTCGAAATATTTCCACGAAATATTTCCAATTCCGGGCTAGTCGAAATAAACCTCGAAATCGAAATTTATTTCCTTGATATAGAGTATGTAATCAATGCTATGTCTCAAAAAACATGTAAACAAAATCACATATTCGGTCACCTGACAGATAGGCATCCGAGATATACGAGGGAGAATCTTCAAAATAAATATTTATGATGACCAAATCAATAACAAGTGTTCTACTATCGGAGATAGAATATGACTTGACATGCTAAATGGTAAAATTAATACAGTCGAGAAACACACTGTTATAGTTCATGTTGATGAAGATAAAATAGTGACCTTATTAGGACTCTTTAAAGCACTGTTACAGATCTTCTTGCTTTTTAAAAGTTGCAAATTATATGTAACCTCACAACTCTCATTCTATTACGATATGTGTATGAGATAGGGGTGTTCATTGTCCAATCGACACTGACCAATGAGCACTCCTAATAGCAATAAGAGATGGGATCCAGACATGAATTTAAATGTGGGCACAAAATAGGACTGATGCTGTATGTGTAAGTCGAGGCTGAATCTGTGGGTCACTTGTTTATCCACTGTCCCTTCACTCTTGAAGTGTGGCAAGATTTTTTCCTCATCTTTGGCATTTTGTTGGTGGTCCCTGCTACGGTGATGGGCATGATTCAGGGAAGTACAATGGGAGTTTTCAAGGGGAGAGTGCGTATCCTGTTCCTTCCATTTGCCATTTTGTGGGCGGTTTGGAAGGAGAGAAACTCCCGCATTTTCAAAGGGAAGGAAGAGGATGTGTCGAGGGTGGTGCTGAAAGTCAAAGCCCTGTTATACTTCTGGAGTTCTGTTATATCCGAGTTTAGAGGCTGTTTCTTTGAGTCTTTTGTTTTCAGATGGGATGAACTTTTAGGAGATTCCTCATCTCCTTGAGGTAGTTTTGTTCCTTTTGGTGTTTGTTAGTTTTTCAAGGGGTCTTTTCTTCTCCTACTAATGAATTTCTTACTTACCAAAATAAAAAAGGACAGACAAGAAGAAATATTAGAAATAAATAAGCAGTAGAAAAGCCCTAAATATCGCAACCAAACTAAGGGAAAGCTCCTCGGTTATACTTGTTCAACAAATCAAAATGTAATCAACAGTATGGACACTGATTTTTTTGGGTTTTAATAGCCCAAATATTTGCAATAAACATGGGTTTTTAATAGCCCTAACATAGCTCCCATTAAAGGGGTTTAATCCCCTTCAATACTGATCAGAAGGGGTATTTATGAAGTTGTTTTGTGTGCAACATCTACTGAAGAACAGTATTGTGTGTAAACGTGGTAGTGGGTGTAAACTTGCTGTTGTGTGTAAACATGCTATTGTGTGCATCATATTGAGCCTCAAAGAACTATTGTGTGTAATATGCTCTCTTCAATCTAATCTGGGCATCACAAGAACAAAGAACCAAAACACATCAAATAAACGGACCCTAAAGTCGTTACAAATCAATGATAGATCAATTAAATCCTCCGGCATTTCAACTGATCCACACATTGGTGGTTTACGGAATAAACATTGAAGATCGGCACATATACAGAATTCAAACATGGATTTAGTATACAGAATTAATTAGGCCAATTACAAGAAGAAACATCAGGACATTTGTATTACAAGAACAAAGATCAACACATTTGTTAATGAAGTTTGGAGTGCATCTTTCTTATCAAACAGATGTCCAAAATAAGTTTGGAGCTCATTTATTATTGAAGTTTGGAGCTCATCTGCCTGATCAAACTAATTATACAGATCCTAACCACTTCATACAAATATCTTAACTGCGCTGCCAATTTAGGATTGTAGGAATCCTAACCATTTTCGATCCTGCAAAGGGTTTCAAGAATCAAATAGGGCTGCATCACAGCATTCCTAAAACCCGAAACCCAACTCACATATGGGGGTTTTCTCAACACCTTTGCAGGTAACCAGTCATAATTAGGGTTTTGAAACCCTAAACAGTGCTTCATCACAGCATGCTGAAAACCAGGGCTCACACCCAATCGACTACACTAGTCCCCCACAATTTGACATGAATCTAATCCATTTCGACTTCTTGTCTCAACAAATCCGTAATTCAACCATTGAACTAAAACCCAATCAAAGAACAGACAAAAATGAAAGAAATCCATACAAATGCATGAACTTGTTATCCTAGTTGCCATTCCGGTCCCTCTCCTATTCTAGAATCTTGGTCAAGCTCCGACGGTCCTAAAAAATTTTCATTAAAATTTGTTTGCAATGGCCGCTTCATCACTCCCGCATCAGAGTCCTCTCTCTCACCCACTTTTGCTTCACGCAAATAAGGCTCAGCTTGTTTAGATGGGCTTTGGATCACTTTTATATATACAATTCAACTGAGCCAAGACTTTGTTTAGTTAAACGAGCTTGAAATTAGGCTTGTGCTGACAAGTCAAGCTCGTGAGTGAGCCAAACTAGCTTGGTTCATTAGCAGCCCTATTCAAATTGAAACACACAATAAAAAACTTCGGATGACTGTAGAACATGATCCAACGTTGTGCTACAATATGCTAGTATGTAACAATATATTACTATGAACTAAATGATTGGTGAATGAAGTTTGTGTCACTTTGGATTATTAGTAGTCTAAGGAATGTTTGCTATGTTGCTAGAAACAATTAATGTAATCATTGTTATCATATACGTAGAAATACGTATTTTATATGTATCGGGGGTAGTTCTGTAAATACCCCATTGAGGGGTATATTTGTCTTTTGTATTTGGGACTTACATAAATAAAATTTATAGAGTCATTGTGACCTAAGCACATGACATCCTTTCCTCTCATCTCTCTCTTCTCTCTTCTCTCATCTTCTTCCTAAACCTAAACCTAACCCTAACCCTAAATTACTAATTCAACTTGGTATCAGAGCTTATAATCAAGATCTATAGCCGGAGAACAACCAAAGGGACGCCGGAATAGTGCGGATGTCCACTGACATCATTGTACCGAACAGATGACGTCATCATCCGTACGGTCACGCATCTCGAGGTCTGTCGAAACTCTTCCTTCTTGGTAGATCTCGATTTTTCATGAATTATGGTGATTTTTGCCGAATTTTTTGAAGCCTTCTTGATGGTTTTTGGGACCTTTTTTGACTGAAATTCCGAAATATTGTTCTTTTGCTCTACGAGTGTTTCCGATCTGTGGGGGCTTTCTTGCTTGATTTTGTTGCTTCGATTTGATCCCCCATTATGTGTCCAATCTATTAACACCTCTTTTGTGCGATTCCACTGCCTATTGAAGGCTAGGTGAAGTTTTTTCCACCTCTTTTAGTACCGCCGGCGGTAATTTTGCCCTTATTGGGTTGCGATTTGCTCTCTAACATGAATTAATGCATGTTAATTGTCTCTTTAGTGTTTTTTACTTCATTCTCCACCATCCTAGCCTGTTGTGAGATGTTTAGAGCAAACACTATAGGGTTTGTGGGTTGTTATTTGTTTACCACAGCCACGCATATGTTCTCCAGTTGTTTGAGGGGTTCTTGATGTTGTTTTTTCACCTCTAGTTGCTGTCCATAACCTTTTTTTTGGGTATTAAAGTTTTTTTGGTGGATATTCTTGGTCTATTTGTTCTTTGAGGCCTCATCAGATGGGTTTATGTCCTTTGGTGTGGCTGTTTACGCACTTTCTGGCCATCTATTGATCTTCGGTGTGGTTGTTAGTGTTCTTGTTTCGCTGTAGTTCTTCATGGCAGATCCACCACCTCCCGTGGTTACACCGCCCACCTTGCCTTCTCCTTCAGTTCCCTCCACTGGTATTGGAGGCCCTATGGTGCATCACTTGGCCTATGAGAACCCTAGCTTATAGATCACATCAGTGAAGTTAGACGGCAAGAACTATTTGCGTTGGGCTCAGGCAGCACGGTTGTTTATTGGCGGCCGTGGGAAGTTGGGTCACACTACTGGAGATACAGTTGAGCCTCCCAAGACCGATCCATCTTATCGACAGTGGCAGACAGATGATCTTACTGTCATGTCATGGCTCTTCAACTCTATGGAGCCTGATATCAATGAGAGTTTCTTATTTATGCGCACAGCGCAAGAGGTCTGGGAGATCACTGAGAAGACTTACTCACAGCAGCAGAACATAGGACGGGCATTTCAACTGCGACAGACTATCTCCCACTTTCGGCAGGGGGAGAAGTCTCTCTCTCAGTACTACACTGCTCTTCGTACCTTGTGGCAGGAGCTTGATCATTACTACTCTTATCAGCCTCTTAACCCATCAGAGATTGCTCCCTTTTGTCGATATATAGAGAAGGGCCGAATCTTTGATTTCCTTGCTGGGCTCAATCTGTCTTATGAGCTTGCCCGTGTTCAAATCTTGAGTAGTAGGATGGATCTTCCCTCTCTCAGTGAGGTGTATGCCTATCTTCAGAGTGAGGAGAGTAGGAGGATCTCTCTTCAGAGTGAGCATCCCTTTCCAGAGCGATCAGCGCTAGCAGCTTCTCCTGCTCATCAGCCTCAGCAGCCTTCGAGGGGTCCATCTTATCAGACTACCTCAGCTCCATCTTATGCTCCTACTGGACCTTCTCCTGGGAAGTCTCTAACTAGAGAGAGGCCCAAGTGTGATTTGTGGCAAGTTAGGCCATGCGCGTGCCAAGTGTTGGAAGCTACATGGGTGTCCTAGCCAGCCAGCCTCCTCCAGTGCTCATACAGTCAGTATGGATTCTTCTGCTCCTTCTCCAGGACAGTCTTTGGCGAGCCCTCTTCCTTCAGCTCCTAGTGGTTTTTCAGCCACAGAGTATGTTGGCCTTCGACGATTGCTTCAGCAGCTTGATGGTCCATCTGCCACATCATCTACTTCCTTTGCACAATCAGGTAACACTAGACTTGCTCATCATGTGTCTCTCCCATCATCCAACCCTACTTGGATCATTGATTCAGGGGCTTCGGAACACATGACGGCCTATCTTCTTTATTTTCTACTTATTCCATCTGTTTTGGCCGTGATAAGGTGAAGACAACTGATGGCACCTTATCTTCTGTGACTGGGAAATGGAATATCCTTCCCTCTCCCCAATTGCTTCTTTCATCAGTTTTGCATGTTCCCAGATTTACTTCTAACCTACTTTCTGTTAGTGCTTTGACTAAAACCCTAAACTGTAGTGTCACTTTTTCTCCTACTTCTTGTGTCTTTTAGGACCTAGAGACGAGGAGGACGATTGGCACTGGACATGAAGCTAATGGCCTCTACCTTCTGGATGGGCACCTTCTTAAGCCCACAGCACTACAGTCGTCTGCTAGTAGTAGTAGTAGTAGGATAGATGTTTTGAGCTGGCATGCCCGTCTGGGGCATGTCTCTTTTCAGTATTTGAAACTTTTATTTCCTAGTTTGTTTACTTCTGTTTTTTTTTCTGCTTTACACTGTGAGACTTGTGAGCTCTCCAAGCTTTATAGATCGACTTATCCTTCCAGAGGTAATAGAAGTTCTACTTGTTTTGACATTGTGCATTCTGATGTATGGGTCCCTTCTCCAACTACTTCTATCTTTGGCTTTTGCTATTTTGTTTCTTTTGTTGATGATCATACTAGGTGTACATGGGTCTATCTCATGAAAACCAAAGATGAGGTTCCTTCCATCTTTCAGGGTTTTCATATGATGATCCAGACCCAGTATGGTGTCTTCATCAAGGTTCTTCGTACTGACCAGGGTGGAGAATATATGTTTGGGGGTCTTCAACATGACCTCATTGACTATGGGATTTGTCATCAAAATTCCTGTAGTTACACCCCTCAACAGAATGGTGTAGCTGAAAGGAAAATGCGGCACTTGACTGAGATAGCTCGGTCTCTTTTGATTGGCTCTCGGGTCCCCAGATCTTATTGGTCGGATGCTGTGTTGACGGCTGCCTACTTGACTAACAGAATGCCATCTCGAGTGCTCAATTTCCAGTCTCCTATTCAAGTCCTTGTTCCTGGCTCTCCTCTATTCACTATTCCTCATCGCATCTTTGGGTGTGTATGCTATGTACATATCCTGGGTCCCCATCGCACCAAACTCGATCCTAAAGCACTCAAGTGCGTCTTTCTTGGTTACTCCTCTACCACAAGGGATACAAGTGTTACCATCCGTCCTCTGGGAAGAAGTTTGTTTGCATGGATGTCACCTTCCGTGAGGAACTGTCTTTTTTCTCCCCACCTCTCTTCAGGGGGAGAGCCGTAATGAAAAGAGGTGGACTGTTCCTCTTCCTGCTATATCCTTATCCCCTCCTTTAAAGTTTGAGAGCTCTCCACCTACTCATACTACTAGTGGGATTGATAGTGCTCCTGGAGCTCAAAGTCTATAGCAGAAGGGATAAAGCCACAGCCGATCCAGTACCAGTGGTTCCTACCTTGGATCCAGGTAATCTTCCACCTCTTTCTATGCCTGTCATTTCTCCTTCTACTGATGCTTCTGATCTTCCCATTGCTCTAAGAAAAGGAGTCAGAAGCTGCACTCAACATCCTCTAAGCCACTTTGTGTCCTATGATGCCTTGTCCCCCTCCTATAAAGCCTTTATCACTTCCCTTTCTACTATTCCTATACCCTCTTCAATGGCAGAAGGGCTGCCTCAACCAAGATGGAAAGCTGCTATGATAGAGGAAAAGAGAGCTCTGGACAAGAATGGGACATGGGAGCTTGTTGACCTGCCAAGAGGCAAGAAACCTGTGGGTTGCAGATGGGTGTTCATAGTCAAACACAAGGCAGACGGGTCTGTTTCATAGTCAAACACAAGGTAGACGGGTCTGTTGAGAAGTACAAGGCAAGATTAGTAGCCAAGGGGTACACCCAGACCTATGGGATTGACTATGTGGAGACCTTTGCACCTGTGGCAAAGATGAACTCCATCAGGGTGCTGTTTTCAGTGGCAGCAAACCAAGAGTGGCCTTTGCATCAGCTGGATGTGAATAATGCTTTTCTTCATGGGGACCTACATGAAGAAGTTTACATGGTGCCTCCTCTTGGATTCACTCCACCAGGACATAGTAGCAAGGTGTGTAGACTGAAGAAAGCCTTCTATTGGCTTAAACAATCTCCAAGGGCATGGTTCGAGAGATTCACCCTAGTCGTGAAGAAGCTGGGTTACACTCAAAGTCAGGCCGATCACACCCTATTTGTGAAGCATCAAGGGAAGAACACCACTGCCCTCATTATTTATGTTGATGACATCATTCTCACAGGGAATGATGCAGCAGAGGTGGCCAAACTGAAGCTTCAGTTAGCGGAGGAGTTTGAAACCAAAGATCTAGGACCTCTCAAATACTTCCTAGGCATCAAAGTTGCAAGATCCAGTCAGGGGATCTTCATCTCTCAGAAGAAGTATGTCTTAGACTTGTTACAAGACTCAGGCAGGTTGGGTACCAAACCAGTGGAAACTCCTATAGAGCAGAATCATCAGCTAGCAGATGCTAGTGGTGAGCTACTACATGATGTAGGGAGCTTTCAGAGACTAGTTGGGCGATTGATTTATCTCTCCCTGACTCGACCCGACATTGCCTATGCAGTGAGTGTGATCGGTCAGTATATGCACTCACCCAGAGGTGTTCATTTAGAGGCAGCACATCGGATCTTGAGGTATCTCAAGTCAGCTCCTGGTAGAGGTCTTCTGTTTGAGAAGAATGGCCTCATGCGTATAGAGGCTTATACCGATGCAGACTGGGCAGGGGCCAAAGATGATCGGATATTCATTTCTGGATATTGCACCTTTGTTGGGGGCAATCTGGTCACTTGAAGAAGCAAGAAGCAACCCGTTGTCGCCAGATCTAGTGCAGAGGCTGAATTCAGAGCAATGGCTCATGGCTTGTGTGAGATGCTTTGGTTGAAAGTGTTGGTTGCTGAACTTGGTTTCCCAGTATCAGGGTCTGTGAGCTTATATTGTGACAACAAGGCCGCCATCAGCATTGTTCAAAATCCCGTTCAGCATGATCGTGCCAAACACATTGAGGTGGATCGACACTTCATTAGAGAGAAGATTATCTCTGGGGCAGTGTGCACCCCATTTGTGAAGACTGATGAGCAGGTTGCAGATGTTTTCACGAAGGGAGTTCCCAGTTGGCAACTTCATAAGTGCTTGTGCAAGTTGGGCATGAGAGATATCTATGCACCAACTTGAGGGGGAGTGTTATCATATACGTAGAAATACGTATTTTATATGTATCGGGGGTAGTTTTGTAAATACCCCATTGAGGGGTATATTTGTCTTTTGTATTTGGGACTTCCATAAATAAGATTTATGGAGTCATTGTGACCTAAGCACATGACATCCTTTCCTCTCATCTCTCTCTTCTCTCTTCTCTACTCTTCTTCCTAAACCTAAACCTAACCCTAACCCTAAATTACTAATTCAACTATCATGTAGCTTCCAATGAAAGTTTATACTGTGAAAGCTATTTTTAAAGGGTACATATTATAGTGTTGGTATATAAAACTGTGATGTCAGTTTTATGTCGCACAACTTATATACTAAAAGAAACATAACTTTGAATATTGCCACATTGATAACGTAACAGGATGAATTTTACTAGGCCTATACAGTTGCAGATATAAAACTACAACTCAAGGGGGAAACACCTAAAAGAAATTAAGCTTGTGTGGACAATCATTTCAAAGGTGAACTGTGGTTGAGATACAATATGAATAAGTACATAATTTACTTGCTCTACATCACATTCAAGTATAACAATTAACAAATCTGTTCTTGATCCACCCAAAAAACAGCAAAAAAACTGTTCTTGAATGAGAACAAAAGACACCAATTGGTAGAGTTATTGATAAATTATAATCCCCTAGAGTCTAGGGACAAATATATCTAAAGTTTAAATTGTATTAGTCAAATGTATCTGTAAAATTTACGAAAGAATAATTTGGATATCTGTCTTTTTATAATTTACTATTGCTTTGGGATATTTATGTCAGCTAATTTTAGTTTAAGTAGTATATAGTGACAGTATGCTTCGTATTCACTCCCTCAGTTGTCACTTCTCTGTTACTCCTGTTTTCTAGTCCTTCCTAACTTGGCAATTAAGGGTTGGGATCGGTTTTTGGGTTTTTTTCCCAACAAAAACAATGAAGAACTGTTTCTAGCATGTCACTTTGGTGGGAGAGATTGGGATAAGCTTGTTGGCTGTAAGGAGCTTTCATCGCATCCACATTTACCATTTGGGGACCACGAATGACTCGCCCAGAGAGATTCCCCTAGTCATTTGATGGGCGAGCCACACTTCTAGGGTGCATTGGAGATTTTTGAGTCTCTAGCAAGATCTTCAACATTTTGAAGGGGATTTTTGTATTTGTGCTTGGATGATAAGGCAGCCATCAGTGTGACAAATTAGCCTATTGCAGAGTGGAGCTTCAGGATCTGCGTATTTATGAGTCTCCCTAGTTATGACAGCTGCACTTATTGCATCTTTGACGCTTGGTTCCTTAATCAAGTATCTCCATTTGCCGATCAAATAGAAAAAAAGATACGGATGGGTTATTCATGTGCTTTTGGTGCTACATTATTCATTTATCTTACCGGTTTCTCAAGTTTTTCTGCAGGTAAACTGTGTATTGAAGTCACTCCTGCATCTAAGATTGCTTTCATCTCAGAGGAGTTATGCATTGGATGCGGTATTTGTGTCAAGGTTTGTAAACTATTGCTTCTGCCTTTTCGTCGAGTCTATTGGTTACAGGTGGATGTACTAAATGTGTTGGACTAATATTAGTCTTCTGGTGCAGAAATGCCCATTTGAGGCCATTCAGATAATCAATCTGCCAAAAGATTTGGATAAAGATACAACTCATCGTTATGGCCCAAACACTTTTAAGTTGCACAGGTTAGTATACAGTGTTAGCTACTAGGGGACATGAAAGGTGGCTTTTTACCATTCGAAAAAAGGTGCCTTTTTGTCTTCTTTGATTGGAGATGGCTGAAAAGTTCAATCACAGGTTACCGGTTCCAAGACCCGGGCAAGTTCTAGGCTTAGTTGGAACAAATGGCATTGGGAAGTCGACTGCCCTCAAAGTGTTGGCTGGGAAGCTGAAACCTAATTTGGGTCGTTTCAATGTAATTGCATTGTCTTGGGATCTATTCACTTGTATGCAATCCTTGATACATACATAATGGATAATCTCTTTTGATGATTCGTTTGCAGAATCCTCCTGATTGGCAGGAAATATTGACATACTTCCGAGGATCTGAGCTTCAGAACTATTTTACTCGTATTCTAGAAGACAATCTGAAGGTGCTCCCTTTCAAAATCCAGCATTAAGATAACTGTAATGGTTTTACAATTAGCAGAATCTTCTGGTGAATTTTGCCGATTTTATCGAATTTTGACTGCTCAAACCGAAGTTTACCTGTAATATTTCAGTCAATCTTACTATTTATGACAAAAACTTTAAAATAGATGAGAAGTGTTTAAACCACATTTTCCCCATTTTTTTACATTTCCTTGCTTTTGGGAAGGTTTTAGGTGAAAAAGGAGCACTCCATTAACAATTTTTTGAGTCAATAACAACGTTTAGGGGTTAAAATCAAGATCAAATTCCCATCGGGTTGTGTATTTTCAAGTTGTTCATCATTAAAAACTATTTTTCTCTGTAATTTCATGTTTCTTTCATACATTTAAGTTAAAACAATATTACAAATGTGTAATGCATCATATTACCAAACTTGTCTATGTTGACAATTTTTTTACGAAACGTCTCCAAGTTGAATTGAACTTCTTCGAATTAATTTTGAATTTTGACTAAGCAAAGTTTAAGTCGAAATCAAAGTTTAGTACCTTGACCTGCAGTTCTGCATCTGAATCATTAACATGTGTTGATTTTGTTGGTTCTTTTATTTTTGTGTTTTTACTTTTTCTCTCTGTTTTGTGGTAGCTTCTTTTATTCTGGTCACTCTCATGTTTCACATTTCTGAGTATGTTATCAGGTCCAGAGCTTATGAACATTATCATGCTGTCTTTTTAGAAGTGTGTCATTCTTCTCTGCATGACCTTCTAAATAATATGGGTCAATATTATGAACATAACTAACCCTCTCCAGTTGATGTGTAGTTTTACGCTCTCGAGCGCTGTTAGTATCATTCTATTGCATTTCATAATAAGCACGTCTGTGTTTGTAGATATTCACATGTTCTTTTTCCTTTCATTATATCTGAGTTCATGGTGATGAATTTCTTATATTTCTTCAAGCAGATTCGGCGTTTAATTCCACTATTAGCCCTCATGGTTTCATCACTAGGATGTTTTCTTTTGGACTTTTGTGGTCTTTAGGCTTTACATAGGAGGTCCCAACAGGGTGGAGGATAGTTATTCGCACTTTTGAAACAGATTATAATGTGCATAAATACATAAGAGTTATTGTAGTAACAAATTTGTCTTTCCTATGTTTTTTCCTTTAAATTTAGGATATTGGTTTATTCTTTTCCTTGTAAAAACCATTTTAGATTGCATTCCTTTTCCTTCTCACTAATGACATAATTTAATTTATTCAATAGGCAATAATCAAGCCCCAGTATGTTGATCACATTCCGAAAGCAGTCCAGGGGAATGTTAGGCAAGTTCTTGACCAAAAAGATGAGAGAGAGATGAAGGCTGTACTCTGTAGTGATCTTGATCTGAATCAGGTTATAGATCGGAATGTGGGTGATTTATCAGGTGGAGAGCTTCAGCGATTTGCCATTGCTGTGGTTGCCATACAGAATGCTGAGATATATATGTTTGATGAACCTTCCAGTTTTCTGGATGTAAAACAGAGGCTGAAAGCTGCCCAAGTTGTTCAATCTTTGCTCAGGCCTAACAGGTGTTGTTTGCTTCCACGTTTGGTTGTGCCAAGCCTTCGCACATTCTTCTTGTGATATATTCAAGTTTTTAACCACAACTATCTGATGTTTTCTTCTTCAGCTATGTGATTGTTGTGGAGCATGACCTTAGTGTCCTAGATTACTTGTCAGACTTTATTTGCTGCTTATATGGGAAGCCGGGAGCTTATGGAGTTGTGACCCTTCCTTTCTCTGTTAGAGAAGGAATTAATATCTTTTTAGCTGGATTTGTTCCTACTGAGAATCTACGCTTTCGGGAAGAATCACTTACATTTAAGGTAGCAATCATGCGTTTTGCTTTTATACCTGATTTTCCAGCGTTTGGGTGTTTACAATCTTGCTGTGTTTCAGGTTGCGGAGACTCCGCAAGAAAGCGCTGAAGAGATTCAGACGTATGCACGATATAGATACCCAACCATGAGTAAAACTCAGGGAAATTTCAAAATTCGTGTGATGGAGGGTGAATTCACTGATTCTCAGATTGTTGTAATGCTTGGTGAGAATGGGACGGGGAAGACAACATTCATTCGCATGCTGGTACACTTTCTTATCATTGTCATATTCCTAGAAATGACATCCATGGTTACTCATAGATGTCACTTGAGATATGCATCTTGAACTATTTCTATGTGAAGGGATTTCAGTTTCAGTATGCTAACATCAGATTAATGTTGGTCTGAGTTGCATCTTTTGCCCAATTTATCTTAATTCCGTTACAACTGCAGGCTGGTCTATTGAAGCCTGATGTAGTGGAGGATTCTGATGCAGAAATACCTGAATTCAATGTTTCTTACAAGCCTCAGAAGATCAGTCCAAAATTTCAATCTACTGTCAGACACTTGCTGCATCAAAAAATTCGTGATTCGTACATGCATCCTCAATTTATGTCAGATGTCATGAAACCCCTTCAAATTGAGCAATTAATGGATCAAGAAGTTGTGAATCTCTCTGGTGGGGAATTGCAGAGAGTTGCTCTGTGTCTTTGTCTCGGGAAGGTATGCATTTTTTTGGGTAGTTTAGTCTCACAGTATCTGAATTTGTTTTTTTATGTTTGAATAGCTTTTCATAATTGGTTGTGTGATTCTTGTTTGTTAAATATTTCTACCGATCAAACTGAAAAAAAATAAAAAATTACCGTCAGTTTATTATACTAGGCCAATGAGTTAATTGCATGGATTAACCTGTTAATTCCTAATTTGTCGTGTTTATTCATCTTTCTTAATCTATGACAATGGGTTGAGCTTTTCTGTCTGAAATTGATTTGTTTCAGTACTCTAATACTCTCGTTTTCTGCATTGACTTTTTATATTATCTTTCCAAGCTTCTCTGCTGCAATGGTGGGGGAAGCTAATTTCTTTATCAGCTAGTGGATATTCAAGAAAAGCTACGACACTTGTGCCAAATTAACTCATTTGTGGTGTAACTCTGAGTTTTGTACTGCTACCATTTCCAATTGGTCCAAATCTCTTTTGGATTCAGTTCGCTGGTGGCATCAAAATATATATACCATATAATCATTAGCAATTTATTTTATGACATACCTTTTTGTTTGCGATCTGAAGTAATGGGTCCTTCAGACCAATAATCTGAGAATTGAAGTATGGCGAACTCTGTAATAAGAATGTGTAGTGTGGATGAGGTTGATGGGGTGGGGGGGTTGTTGTATCACAGGCATGGTTACTTACAAGACGAGCTAGCTTCTAGATTTTCTTCGCTTGAACGCAACCTTCCATCTGGCATTCATACTAGTAGTGGAGTGACTTGCTACTTTCAATCAAAAAGGAAGATTGAGCAAGGCAAGGGAGAAAGAAGTGGTCCCCTCTTCTCTGGTAACCCACAGCCGGTCATATAGAGTGGCCTGCTTGCCACTGTATAAGGAAGAACAACCATTTGAATTTGGCACTTGAGGTGGCAGTTTTTTCTTAAAAGGTACGACCCTCCTCTCTCTTTGGCATAGGCGAACTGGCTCATAGTTCAAAGTGGACGGTATCGTTTCAGTATCGTTCATGGGCGATACAAAAACGTATCGTTGGTATCGGCCGAAACCTTGTGAAACCCAAACAAAACCAACAAAACCCAATATAGAGGCTTCGAAAAATTCTAAAAAAATACTAGAAAAATAAAAATTTATGAATGCAAGAAAACTTCATAAAAACTACATTAAATAGCTGATTCATGATCAATTGATTTTAGGGATTTGACACCTAGTTAGAAGATTGTGGATTCGAATCTCATTGTTTGTGTATATTGTAGGTGTGTTTAGTGAGAACAAGTTGGTTAACAATTTAATGGGACGACCCTTAACATAAATTAAGAATATAGGAATAAATAATAATAATATAATGTTTAATCCAAGTTCGACCACGCGACCATGTTTACGATCCATTATCATATGCATCCAAGCCGCACATATATAATGAAATATAGATTAGGAGATCTATCTTTTGTTACAGTTTGGAAGAAAATGGAAAAAACAAAGGAATTATAATTTTTTTCAAATTTATGAAAAATACTTAGAAATAAAATGCTACATGGATCCAAATGACATAAATACGATGAAAGATAGATTCGAAGGAGATCTATCTTCTATTAAAGTTTGGAAGAAAATGGGAAAAAATATAATTTTCTTAATAATTTGTAATTTTTTGAAAATATTGAAAAAAAATAATAAAAAATCCGTCACATGTATCCAAACTACACACAAATATGATGAAACGATAGATCCAAAGGAGGTCTATATTCTAAAAAAGCTTGGACGAAAATGGATAAATATAAATATATTTTTTAACAATATACAAAAAAGTGCAATAAAAAAAATACAAAAATCCATGGATGTAGTCAAGGATGGATCTTTGATTTCTTGGAAAAATTAGTGTTAATTGCGGAGAACAGATGAAATTTTTACCTCAAACTGAGAAATCCCCAAATTTTGTAGATTCATGAAAAATCCGATGAATGTACCTTTGATTTGTGTTTTTATGTGCGACGAAGATAAATTTAGGTAGAAATAGTGTCTAGGAAGGATTTGAGTGGGGTTTAGAGGAACGTAGGAGAAATTAGGAGCTAGGATGGAAAAAATGAGTTAAAGTTCGTGTTTTTAACGAAAAAACCAACTGGTTTGAATCGTCCGAAACATTTTGGACGCAATGAACGAAACTTCCACTTTGACCAAAATTGACCGAAACTTCACTGGAACCCAGTGAAACCCGACTCACACTTGTATCTTGCCTCGTTTTATGGCGAAACCGGAAAAAAAACATTTCGGTTTCAGCCAAAACTTTGCACCATGAACTGGGTTGTACAGATGTTAACTTACCTCCACCAACTAAGGGGAGTGGGTGAGACGTAAGTACTGATTATAGTTCGAACTGTTCCCGACCTTTAGGGGGTGAGGTCTGCAAGACGCCTCCGACTGGTGCCTTTGGTTTATACTGACTGTGTAAACCCACAAGGCGAGAGGTAGGCGGCACTCACCTTAGGCCGGGTTTCTCCAAACCTGTTCCTCACAAGTCCCCATTACGGCTGACATGCGAGCCACTCCACTCTTCATGGGTGGGCAGCTGATAGTGCAAGTGTTACTTCCTAGAGTACTATCTATAGAACGATATAGTGAACTTCTAGAGACCATAACTTTTTACTCTTTGGAAAGCTATTTTTGGACATCTAAAACTGCTATTTGTACACCTTTTGTAAGGTTTTATAATATTGAACCTCAAAACAACGTTGAAAAGTTTAACTATAGTGTTAGTGATGAGATTTAGGGGTCATCAAAGTGTTATTAGTATTAGAATTAAGTTATTATAGATGGATGACTGAGATTCGTTGCATAGTGCCTAAGTGATCCTTTGGGGTTGGTTTTCTTATGAGTACTCGAGATTTGGAACTTTTCAAAAGCTAGTGAAATTGTGATGAATCTGGTTGGAGCGCGGGCGATGGAGTACTGTTTTGCTGGGTTGGGAACTAAAACAGTAATGCTTATGTGAGCTCAAGTCTGTGTTTCCACTCGGACCGGTTCCCTCTGATTCCCATTATGTTATATGGTTGCCATGCATGAACATGTTTAGAGGAGGGGACTCAATGTGGTAAAATGTGACCTTGTATATTCCGACAGCAGTTTTGATTTCAATTTCATAATGTCACATGCATGCATGTCTGCTTGTGTGGGTAGGTCAGCATATGGGTCAAAATGAATGTAGGTGATGGTACAACAGGGTGCACCAAGCCTTGGTATACAACTGCTATGCCATATATTCCTCCCTATAGAGAGGACGAGTGGTCCTGTAACGATTATGAACTTGAACTAGCATTATGAAACTTTCTTCCTCAAGTTACTTTGGGAGTTGTTAGAAAAAAGGAGAAGGGGGGTGGGTGTGGCACAAGGAGTATGAACACTGATGTGAATATTGATTTGTGTTGATATTATTGCGTTTTCTGATAAATTTTATTTAGTGGAGGAATTTCTACCAAGATTAGTTTGATTTGTTCCATGGGTTGAATTATTTTGCACTGTATTCCAATCAAAGTAGTGTTGATTGTGATTGATTTTTGTGGGTTTATTGCTGTGCAATAAATATGCTTCAGCATTGAAGTGATTTGTGTGTCCTATACATTAAAATGATTGTGATGGTGGGCAGTGGGCACATTTCTGCATAGTTGTAAGACGCAGCATTCAGTTATTTACCGTGGAATGCAATTACCATAAATCTTTACATTCTTGTTATATATGGTTGAACTTTTTTAACCCTTCTTTTTGTAACTAAACATGGCTTTATGTTTAAGGTGCTTCCTAATCCTTCACCTAAATTTATTGGCAAAAGTGAACATGAAAAGGGTTATGCTTGGAAATTTCAGCATAGTAGGTAATGTGAACTTAACATGAGAGGAATGTATTTCTAGGAAAGCATCCTGCTCTGTAGTATCTGCAGTTGAATTGTGAATCGGTAGAAATGCTTCTCCTGTTCCAAACACTTTGATATTTATTGTGGTTCGAGCTTCCATGGTGCTTTTCAGATGACGTTTGTTTTGTCATATGCAGCCTGCAGATATATATCTGATAGATGAACCAAGTGCTTATCTTGACTCAGAGCAGCGTATTGTTGCTTCAAAAGTCATAAAAAGGTTTATCCTCCATGCCAAGAAGACTGCTTTTGTTGTTGAGCACGACTTTATAATGGCGACTTACTTGGCAGACAGAGTTATTGTGTACGAGGGGAAACCATCTGTGGATTGTACTGCCAATGCTCCACAGTCCTTGTTGACAGGGATGAACCTTTTCTTATCTGTAAGCTTCAAATCCTGCTACTTTATATTCTTTAGCTTTCTTTGGTCTGATCTTGGTGATTCAACTTTTATCTGATGTAATTTATTGATGAGACACGCTTCATATTCTGCTACTTTATATTCTTTAGCTTTCTTTGGTCTGATCTTGGTGATTCAACTTTAATCTGATGTAATTTATTGATGAGACATTGTTATGGATACTAGGAGACCACAAACGCACACCAGAAAGATATAACAGATGGAGTTTAAAACTGGGACCCTCCATTTGTGATGCTTTTCTGGAGTCCATTACATTAAGAACCTTTTTACCATGGTCCTCTAAAAGTTTTTCTTTCCACTGCAACCGTAGGCTGTGGATTTGTCAGTCCCTACCCTTTTGCCTTAAATCAACATTTTGGCTTGTCATGTCCTCTCTTTTTTAAAACTAGGGTTCAAATGCCCCCTGAAATTTCAAAAACTGATGGTAGTGCTGTCAGAAATGACAAGTATTGTGTCAAAATGGTCATTACAAATTACAATACTCTCTAATGAGTGTTTCTCTGCCGTTAAAGATACATCGCCAACTAGCTACCTTTGGTCATATTATTATAAAAATTTGTACCTTTCGAATTTCCCCTGTACTGATTTATGAATTCGATTTATTATTTTTTAGTCTTAATGAGTTATTAGATTATATTAAGAATTATGAATGTGAACTTGTACTATAGATAATGCATCTGCCATATTTCACACACTATTACCTTTTGATTTTACTGATTGCTCCTTAAGTAATCTTCTCATCTATGTACTTTTGATCCGCTATGTGTAGCATCTGGATATTACGTTTAGGCGGGATCCAACTAATTATCGCCCACGAATAAACAAATTGGACTCTACGAAAGACAGGGAACAAAAATCTGCTGGGTCCTATTACTACCTTGATGATTGAAATAATTTCCGCGCATAGGTTATACTTGTCTTCCCTCTCTTTTGCTGTTATTTCTTTTGCATATATACAGCGACTTAAGTTTGCCTCTCCATCTCCTTTTTGTAGGTATTTTTTTTCCGGATATGTAAGATTAAAACGAGTGCATTGTTCTGCTAATTATGGAGCTCAGACGAGTCATCTGCTGACACCCAGATGTAGGGCCAGTCCTCTGGAGAGATCATGTTTATTCACATGCTTGAGTAATTTCTTTGGAAGTCATGTATTTGTGTCACCCTTACTATTTTTTTGTTCTCTAAAATTTGCTTTCTCTTGTTTACAAGTTCAGGTGAGTGAGTCTAGATTACTTTGTTGACTGCACTTTTCTCCAAATAAATTGAAGTCATGCATACTGGGGGGTGAGAAACAGAGCTTGTAGCATTACAGTAAATTTTGGGTTATATAAGTGCTCACCCTATTGAGAAGAATTTTGATAGATATGTTAAAAGAGTTAAACTTTGCCTTTCTTTCCCATGGATGGTATCTTCTTTTAGCCATGACTTGTGTTCTTATGATACAGAAACACATGGTCATATCTTAACTGCATTAATAGGTTTGGTCAGACATCTATAAACTGAATGTTAGTTTCCAGTCTCATGATGCTTTTGGTTCTCCTTTCTATTCTATGGGGCTTATTCTACTGACAAAGATGTACTATCAGATCCAAAGAAGTGGATATGTTCCATTTTTTGTTTTTTTGATAAGTCAAAGATTATATTAAAGAGATCGAGAAGATCTCGGAAAATACAAAGAGGAAAAAACAGACCCCCTCAAGGGAGAAAGCAAAAACCAAAAACAGCCCACTAACTCTGCAGTAACGAATCAAAACTAAATACCAAATTGCTAAAAAAGGTGCCTCTCCACTCTAGAGGTACTGCCACAACTGTGTAAGAGAGCCTTGATACTAATAGTGATGTCTTGAAGAGAGAGGTACTGCCACAACTGTGTAGGAGAGCCTTGATACTAATAATGATGTCTTGAAGAGAGAGAGCTCACCTCTCCTCTGAAGACTCTCATGTTCTTTTCCTTCCAAAGACCCCAAATGACAGCAAAAGGGACCCTTCTCCAAATAATCCTGCCCCTAGCTGAGAGGTCAATAGTAGGCCACCCACCCAACAAAGAGCCAATCAACTTTGGCATAACCCAAGAGATACCCACCTGAATAAAAAAATAAGACCAAATCTGGGTAGCCAAATCACAATGAAGGAGAAGATGGTCAGTACTTTCTCTACTCGACATAGACAAAAGTTAATCAAAATTCATTTCCTAGCAATCAATTTGTCACAAGTAGGTAATTTGTTCAAAGAGGATGTCCATGCAAAGAAACGAATTTTTAAGGGGACCTTGGTTTTCCAAATGTTGGGGCAAAAGTAGGGGTGGATACTGGGGGTTCGAGACAGGGAATTGTAGAAAGAACTCATTGTGCAAACTCCAGATTTGGAAAAAGTCCAAGACATATAATCCTCCTCCAATGGTGAAATTGTGTAGATCTGCAATAAGTTCATCAAAATTGCCAATTGTTCATTTTCCCAATCGAAGAGATTTCTCCTGAAATCCAAATTCTAAGAAACCTCTTCACTAAGACTGTTCCAAAGGGAGGCGATGAATTGACCCTTCTGTTGTGAGAGAGAATATAACCTGGGGAAAGCTTCCATAAGACAAGAATCACCACACCAACGGTCTTACCAAAATCTAATCCTAGCCCCATTCCCTAAAATCACCCTAGCCCCTTCAAGGACTCTGTCCTTGCCTCGAAGAATACCTTTCCACACTCCACACCCGAAAGACAACCTAAACGATCTAGGAGACCATCCTCCCGGCTCCTCCCCATACTTGCTAACCATCGATTTGCACCAAAGGCTCTGCTTCTCCTTCCCAAACCTCCAAATTCATTTACCAAGAAGAGCCTTGTTCATGTTCCCGATCTTCCTAAGCCCTAAACCACCTTCTTTTTTGGGTCTACACACCTAATCCCAACTCACCAAATGATAACGAAATGCATCATCCTTGTCCCTCCAAAGAAAGTTACGCATCATTCTCTCAATCTTGTTAGTTGCACTCGCGGGGATGGCGAACATAGATAGGAAATAAATCGGCAGGCTAAAGAGCGAGTTTTTCAATAGAACCAACTTACCCCCTTTAGAGAGGTACTTCCCCTTCCAACTAGCAAGTCTCCTACTCATCCTCTCAGTCACCGAATCCCAGATCTTCTTAGCTCTATAGGGGGCTCCCAGCGGTAGACCCAAATAAGAGGAGGGTAAAGAACCAATAGAACAAGAAAGGGTCCTCGCTAGACCTTCAAGATCCTCAAACTCTCCTATACTCATGATCATGCTCTTATTAAAATTAATCTTGAAGCCCGAGTACACTTCAAAGACACTGAGAAGACATTTTAGGAAAGCCTGTTGTCTCTTAGACCCCAAAGTAAAGACTAGAGTATCATCAGCAAATTGGAGATGAGAGATCACTATCCCTTCTCTGTCTACCGGAAAACCAGTCAACTCTCCTAACGCAACCCCCTAGAGATCAGTCTACCTAAAGCCTCGGCAACCATGATGAAAAGGAAGGAGAGAGGGGATCGCTTTGCCTCAGCCTTCTGGAATTCTTAAAATACCCAGCCGGAGAACCGTTAATTAAGATCGAGAAAGAGGGAGACCGCACACACCTTTTCATCCACATTCTCTCCACTTGGGCCCAAAGCCCAATCTACCCAACATCTAATCAAGAAAATCCCAATTGACATGATCATAGGCTTTCTCCATGTCAATCTTGCAAACAATCCCCGGGATCCCAAGGCGACGCCTCGAGTCAATGCATTCATTAGCTATAAGCACTCCATCAAGGATTTGCTTATCTTTAACAAAAGCCCCTTGCTCTCCTGATATAATCTCACCCATAACCTTCCTAAGGCGTGAGGCAAGCACCTTGGCAATAATCTTATACACACTCCCGACAAGGCCAATGGACCTGTAATCTCTGATATCCTGAGCACCTTGAACTTTGGGGATTAAGGCTATAAAAGTCTGATTGCACCCAAACTCGAGATAATTCCTAGAATGAAGCTTCGCAAACTCCTTCATGAGATCTCCTTTTATAATCTCCCAACACTGTTGGAAAAAAGCCATCGAAAAACCATCAGGGCCTGGAGATTTATCCCTAGACATCTCAAACACCGCATCACTCACTTCCTCCTCATTAAACTCCTTTTCTGCCCTGATACAATCGAAATGGAGCCCATCTAACTTAGGCCTGTCCATGTTAGTTTCCGAGTAAAGTTTCGAATAGAAGGAGACAATCTGGGATCTAATTTCCTCATCATCCTCAAAGCATTGGTCCCCAACCTTAATGGAGGATATGCAATTAGAATTCCTTCTCACGTTGGCGATCTTGTGAAAATATTTAGTATTATTGTCTCCTTCTTTGAGCCACTTCACCTGTCTCCATTTAATCTCCTCCATCAAAGCCCATTTCCGAAAAATCTGCTTAAGGTCTTCTCTCTTAGCTTGCTCCACCATGTCCAATCCCCTTTGCTCTTCCAAACTGTCAAAATTCTTAATCTGATCCAAAATGTTCTTCATCCTCTCTTCAACCTTACCAAATTCCTTGATGTTCCACTCTTTAAGTTTCAACTTTAGGGCCTTCAGTTTATTCCTCAACACTAAGCCTGCACTTCCCTCATACCTGAAGGACTCCCACCGCCGTTTAACTTTCTCAGAAAAAACCTTCATGGTTCAACCACATGTTCTCGAATCTAAACTGTAAAGGTTTCTGAAGAAAAGCCCCACAATCTAACATGATAGGAATGTGGTCAGAAGTGACTCAAGGTAAGCCCTGTTGACACACCCTAGGGAACAATTCCTCCCACTCTCTATCAACAAGAAATCTATCTAATTTGCTGAGCCTCGGATTCAATTGACCATTAGACCAAGTAAACTCACTCCCAGACAATGGAAGGTTACGCAGAAGGTTCCGATCGACAAAAGTGCCAAACTGCCTCATTCCACAATTTCTAGTCGTACCTTCACTTCTTTCGGGATAAACAAAACTTCATTAAAGTCGCCTCCTAAACACCTAGGCGCATTCCACCTACCCCTCACATCATCTAGTTCCTCCCAGAACTGCCGTTTCTCAACTAGAAGAACCAGACCGTAGATAACAGAGATCACACACTCCTTGTGAATGCCCTTGATCTTACCATAAATCGAAGCAGAGAAAGCCCCAATCAGGGTGTCCAGAGCTTCCACAAAGTTAATGTCCCACATAAGGATGATCCCTCCTGACGCACCATTAGAAGGAACAAAACACCACTCTATGTCTTTATTCTTCCACACTTGACCAACAACTCTCTCATCCGCTATAGACAACTTAGATTCTTGAAGAAGCACAACATGGGGCTTATACAACAGAAGCACTTTCTTCACGCTAGCTTTCTTATCCCTATTCCCCAAACCTCTCACATTCCAAGAAACCATTCTAAGAGACATCAGAGAGAAAAAACTGCCCCACACAACCTACGCCTCTACCCCAAACTAGAAGAACCCCAACTAGCCTCTAAACTTGCGTCTCCCAGATCGTCTCCTAGCTCCCGACCACATGAGGATATGTTCCATTGTTGAAAGTATATGCAAGGATGTCCTGCTGTAGTGCTTCTTTCCTTGAATCTGTAAGATTGCATCATGAGCCATATTGTTAGTATTTGTTTATTTTGGCTCCAGGAGCTTAAGGCATAATCTAATGTAATAAAAGTACCCATTGATCAGTTGAAAAAGAGTCTTACTACCACAGAAGACTTGGGCAACTCACTGGTGCTGGTTTGTTTGGTTCCAAGGGCTGCGAGCCTAGTCCCTATCAAATGTTAGATAGGGTTGGTTCTATCAGGACACAGCATTGACTTGGCTGATTGAGGGGGTTGTGTATGCAGCTTGAATTGAACGGTTCTTTACGGGTCTGTTTGGTATGCACGCAAACCATTACGCGTGCAATGGTTTGCGCACCCATACTATTTTCTTGCGTTTGGTTCACACTAACTTTGCATATGTAAATTTCAAAATTTACGCATTGTTCATATTTACCACCATTTGGTTCGCGCACATGTGCAAATGGAAAATTTTCAAATTAAATTGCATATGAACATGTATTAAGACATGCTCACTTAGGAAAGTACAAAATATGTGGGTCCCACATATTAAAACAACAAAATAGGTCCCACAAACATCCCAAGCACGTGTGGACTCACATTCTTTTCAAACAAAATTACTGGTATGACATTATATTTTTTTTCTTTGTTCAGTTCAGCAACATTGATAATGAACCACATAGGCCATGTGGCACTCTTAAAAGAGCATGGACTGCATAAATATTTGGCCTTGAGAGGATGTACATATGCGAAAAATCAGCCTCATTAGTGATTAGTTATTTTCATGAGTTTTTCAATTGTGGGATTCAAGCATTATTTGGGGTACTAGATCCAAATGTTAGAAATCATCCATCAGGCTAATATTTGGTATGTAGGTCCACCTACAGATTTGGACCTCCACTTTTACGTTATGTACCGTTAAAATGCTAAAAAAATAGCGGCTGTTATTTTTTGTTATTTTTCCCTTATAATGAAAATAACGACCATTGTTTTTTGAAAAAAATTGTGGAAAAACAAGGGTGTTATTTTTTCGTTTTTTTCCATTATTTTTTTCGTTTTTGAAAATTTGGAATTTGAATTTCAACGCCACTTTTTCCTTTATTTTGGGAACGATAGGCTTGATTTGAGAAAATTTTGGCTTTTGTACCTTATGAAATCATTTGCACAAGGAGGTTGTGTAAACGATTGCTGAGGGAGTGAAATAGGTTTTTAATTTCTAAAGAGGGTGAGCATTCATTTGCCCGTGTGCATGTGCAAATTGCCGAATGCACGCGTTCTAAACATGCGTGGGAAATGATTGCACGCGTAAACCTATTTGCAGACCCAATTTGCATGCGTTCCAAACGCACCTGACATTGAAACTTTTTCATTGCTGGATGATACCAACTTACCTACCAAAAATATAAGTAAATTAGTTATTGAAATGGTTGGTCTTTCATAGTTCATCCATCCAAGCCACAGGCTTTTCACGCTCACAATAACGGGTTATGTGCTTGGATAAAACAAGTGTGATCTGTTCTGTTTTTTCTAGTTCTAGTTCTGTATTCTTCTATTGTGGGGATGGGTTTTCAGGAACACCACCCCAGACACAACTCTTTACAGGAGTTGCAGGATTTTCTTACTGGTTGCTGAGATGATGGGTCCAATGGGTTCCATGAGTTTGCCACATCAGCATCTCCCCATCTGATAAGTTGCAGACCAATAGGACTCTGCAATGTGGCTGAAAGTTGCATTTTTTGCTTGTTCTAAATAGAAAAAATTAATAAAATTCAACTGGCTGCCGATCCGGATGATTTGTCTATCAGATAGTTGGACTAAACTCTGCAGTTCTCCCATCTTGTTTTCGTCGCGCTATCTGGCATCAAGTAAATGATGTGATTTTGATCGGCCTCTTTCGTTATCATGTGTGGTTGGTAAACATTGGAGAAAAGAAAAAAAAGAACTCGATTTTATAGCATTTGAACTGCAAGACCTTCCTACCTTAGAGCATCTCCAACTAAGGGGCTTTATCTTCGTATTTGATGAAAAAGTTATAAAATGCAACTCCAACCGAGCTCTTTCTCTAGCTTCAAATTTGAAGACAGGGTTTCTATCTCTATACTTGGCTTCAAATTTTATCTTTTTCAGGTCTTTTTATAAAACTTTGATACATTTTGTATCTTTTTGAAAAGCATCTACTTTGGAAAGCATCGGAGAGTAAACCTTCACTGACTGCCTACGATGACCAACTCCAATGACTGCCCGCGATATGAGCCACTTGGCACATTTTTAGAGGATGCTGACCGTATGAATGTTTAGCCAATCTCTAGATGAGCCTACAAACCAATAATCAACCTGATTGGTGATTTCAAACCTTTGGATCCTTGTACCCAAATAATGGTCAATAATGCTCAAAATTTTTATGGTTAAAATCAACCCATGAAAATGACTCCAATCCAATTGTAGACGTGGCTCTATTGTAGACGGTCATCGGAGGCAATCAGCGTGCGGTGCTTTTACAATTTGTTAGGTGCAAATAAAATTTCCCACCTGATTTATACTAACAAATTTTAAATACTTTGTGTCATTTTCCAAAAACTTTTGTGTTTGTTTTTTTAAAAGATGTCTGATTGAAGCTAGGGCTGGTTGGAGTTCCACACTTTTTGGAGGTTGTCACTACTTTCAAAATTGAAGAAGATGCTTTTTTGAAGACCTAATTTGAAGACCCTGGTTGGAGATGCTCTTAGTTAAGGATTGTCTTTGATGAAAAGCAAGATGACGGGGAATTTGATTCAAGAACTTTTTCACTAACAAAATGCCTTGATTTTGTTAATGAAAACTGATGGCAAAGGTTTCTACATGTATGGATCCCTGATTATCCGAGTCAACCAAATCTGACAATGTGGTTCCTATCTGGACATCCAGCTACAATGCTGGTGGATATACATAGAGAGAGAGAGAGAGAGAGAGAGAGAGAGAGAGAGAGAGAGAGAGAGAGAGAGAGAGCTGTTTTAGCACATTTGCATATAGTAAGATCTCCCACTCTCCTGATTCATAGCACATTTGCCATATGTACAATACAGGAGAGCTGTTTTAGCACATTTGCATATAGTAAGATCTCCCACTCTCCTGATTCATAGCACATTTGCCATATGTACAATACAGGAGAGCTGTTTTAGCACATTTGCATATAGTAAGATCTCCCACTCTCCTGATTCATAGCACATTTGCCATATGTACAATACAGGATCCCAATGATGCATGAGTGGTTAGCACGAGAGAGAGAGAGAGAGAGAGAGAGAGAGAGAGAGAGAGAGAGAGAGAGAGAGAGAGAGAGAGAGAGAGAGAGAGAGAGAGAGAGAGAGAGATGACTGTTTTAGCACATTTGCATATAGTAAGATCTCCCACTCTCCTGATTCATAGCACATTTGCCATATGTACAATACAGGATCCCAATGATGCATGAGTGGTTGGGGGAAAAAGTACTCACAAGTGAGATGAATCAGGGGAAATCATTCTCAATGAACACAAGTTTCCACTTGCACCAATTAACCAACCCTATCATCTTGATCATTGGAACAATTAAGAGTATGTCTATACAAAATTCCAAGCATGATGTCAAATCAATCACTTGGTCTCTAGAATATTAGCAAATTTCCATCCATCATCTCACTGTATAGGTCTGCCAAAGATATTGCACACAAATTGCTTCTCCTTCCACCTTCTCAGGGCACTAGGAAAAAGATGAGAACATCACCTTTCAGATACTAGTACATGTAATCGGTCATTCACCCCAAACAAACATCAATGAGACTACGACCTGGTGGCTTTTTTAATCTCCTATCTTCAATCATTCTCCTAATCTCCATTGCATCACTCCACCTTCCAGCAGTTGTGTAAATGTTTGATAAAGAAACATAATACCCCACATTTTCAGGTTCTGAGTTAAAGAGATGTTCTGCAACTTGTTTCCCCATCTTTAGATCGCCATGATAGTTGCAAGCACTTAATAAAGCTCCCCAGACACCTGTTGCAGGTCGGGTTGGTATCTGGTTGATAAACTCGTAAGCCTCATCAAGCTTCCCACCTCGACCAAACATATCAACCATGCAAACATGATGCTCAGTAGTCGGTTCCACCCCAAATTCCTCTGACATATGTTCATAATACCAGCAGCCTTCTTCAACCAGTCCGGAATGGCTGCAAGCGGATAAGAGACTCACAAAAGTACTCTTAGTTGTTCTAGTGCCAGACTCGCACATCTCAAGGAACAGTTCAATCGCTTTCCTACCGTAACCGTAGAACCCATATGCAGAGATCATAGAATTCCAAGATGCAACAGACTTCTTAGGTGAATCTTGGAATATTCGAATAGCAATGTCCAATCTTCCACATTTACTGTACATATCCACGAGGGCTGCCAATATAAACGAATTCTGTTGAAATCCAAAACGGAACACATAGCCATGGATTTGTCTCCCATGTCTTAAAGCTCCAAGTTGAGTACAAGCGGATATAATGCTAACAATGGTGATTTCATTAGGTTCAAATTCAAGATGCTGAAATAATTCTAAGGCTCTTCTACTGTCCTTATTTTGAGCAAAACAAGAGATCATGCAATTCCATGAGCACAGATTACGATAGGGACTGGTAGTGAACACTGATATCGCACTTTCGATGTCCTTACATCTATTATACATGGTTAGCAGTGCATTATTCACACGAATATCTGATCCTAACGTTTTAAGTGCGAGCCCATGCAGAAACCTCCCCTTGGACACCAACTCGAGATTCCCACATGCTGATAGAACGCTTACAAGGGTGATAGAGTCGTGATTTATATGGAGGGCCCAACGCATTTGGTTGAAAGCTTCTAAAGATTCTTGGAAGTGACCATTCTGCGCACAGCCTACTATGATAGTGTTCCAAGAAACAACATCTGCTACAGCAGAAATACTCTGGAACAGTGAGAAAGAAGCTACCAAGTCTCCACAGTTAGTGTACATGAACATGAGGGCGTTAACTGCCAAAACATTGTTCGAGAACCCCAATTTAAGTTGCCAACAGTGAATTAATTTCCCAAATTGAAGCTCTTTGGGAGAATCACAGGATGGGAGAACAGCCAACAGAGTTGACAAGCTGCACTGAGGACTTGATCGAAGCAATTCCCGGAACAAAGCTTGAGCTTCTTTGGAGCACTCATTCTGGGAGTACCCAGCAATCATCGTATTCCATGATACCAAATCTCTTTCTGGGACGGTCTTGAACAAGAGCTCTAGAGACTTGATATTGTTGCATTTTGAGTACACGTCCATTATGCTGTTTGTCAACAACAAATCCAATCCCATTTCTCTCCGGACTACAAACCCGTGGACAGCTCTTCCTTCATGCAATAGGTTCAACCCTGCACACAGTGGAAGAATAGAAACTAATGTTGCAGAGTCTGGTTGAACAGTCCATGTTAACTGCATTTCATGTAAGAGATCAAAGGCTTCTGAAATCATCCCATTCTCGGCATATCCATGAATCATTGAATTCAATGAAACCACATCCTTACGAATCATTTCTCTGAACACCATCTCTGCAGCCTCAATGTCTCCACATTGCGAATAGAACGAAATGAGGGCATTCGCAATGGAAGTGTGGGTGGTCTCCCCATATCCTAATTTTATCCCCTGGCCATGAGTGGCTTGTCCAAAATGTAGCTCTCCCAAACAAGAACATGCTGAGATTGTACATGAGAGACTCATATTATCTGCTTGTACACCGGAAAAACCCATTTCCCTAAAAAACCACAAAGATTTTCCAGCAAACCCATTATAAAGGCATCCACACATCATCGAATTCCACGACGTGGGGTCTCTATGTTCCATACCCTCAAACACACACTCCGAAGAGCTCAATTCACCGCACTTTGCGTACATGTCTATAAGAGCATTACACAAAAAAGAATCAGAGTACATCCCTTGCTTCAAGCTTAAACCATGAAGAACTTCACCTTGTTTCAAGTCATTCATACGAGATAAAGCTGATATGACGATTAGCAGAGTCGTGGAATCGAACTGAAATCCCTCTTCTATCATTTTCCTGAACAACTTCAATGCAACTTGGAAACGCCCATTATGAACAGATGCAGTGATCATCGCGTTCCAAGAGATCACATCTCTTGTATGAATTTCATTGAATATATCCAACGAAGAATCAAAATCGCCGGCTCTCGCATAGAGAACAAACAGAGAGGTAGAAGTGATCAAGTCTGCTAAAGCACCTACTTTCAAGGTTAAGCAATGGAACGTGGTGACAGTTACAATATCAGGTCTTATGGTGGAGGATCTGATGAGATTGAGGGTATTGGCCAAAGATGGTTCTCTTTGAGGACTTTTGGTAAATGGTTGGAATGCGGTGGTGAGAGAAGAGAAGTTCTGCAGTGAGGCTGGAGTTTTGATAAGTCTTAACACTCTTTGCATCTAGTTTCAGTTCAGTTAGTTCTAAAATTTGAGTATATCCGTTATATAAAGAGAGGAAACGGTATTGGCTCAAAATTTATTCAAAAAAATAAAAAATAAAAAACCTCACACAGTCACACCTCGCCATCATCTTCTAGTATTCCTATAAACCTCTCTCGCCTCCACCTCCTTCCCCTTCGAATTATCCAAAATATCAGAAAATTAACAATTATCATGACGCGATTGTATACCAAGAAGCAAACAACAACCCAATTCAGGAATAACAAAAAGGATTAACCTGTAAATCGTAATCAGAGATAGTCTGTGATTCACGAGGCTCCAAGTCGATATCGATAGTAGAACTCTTCTGGCCGAAAGCACTAGACAGACTCGATGGAGGATGCCATAGCTGCCTGCTGCATCTCTCCACCCTAAAACCGACCTTTAGTTCCTGCATGAGAAATCTATCTTCCAAAATAAAAGAAAATGCGGGAAGATTAGATGAAGGAAGAGAAACGGATATTCACACCCGCCTTTTCACTCACTAAACCCACCCACTCACTCACTAAACCCACAAAAAATTAACCCCTAACTAGGGGTGTCAATCCAGCCCTCTTGTAAGGGGGCCCGGCCCTACCCTACCTTTGAAAACCCTAAGGGCTTTTTGTTTATAAATTTCAAGCCCTTAGAGCTGGCAGGACCCAAATATGTAAGGTCCTTTTAAATAAGGGCTGGACTAAGGTCACATTCAAGGGGGCCCGGCCCTTAGCAAATCATCTCTGTTATATTTATTTATTTTTAAATTATATTCTATAAAACAATGGGCATAGTGCATCTTTTTTTTTTTTTTTTAAGAAAATAGCACACTAAGTTATCTAAAGTGTCCAACTATTAATGAGAGTTCCAAGCTACCTAGAGAATTAAACCTTTTTTTGAGAAGTAAAACATAATAAAAAAAAAGGGGAAACCGGTTGACATGGTCTCCTAGTTTTCTTAGGTACATATGTCACAACGTTATTAGTGTTGGACACTACAATTATTCTAAAAAAGATACAATTTTGGGCAATTTTAAAACAATTGAGCCATTTCAAAAACTATGACCAACCCAGAATCGTTCTTATTTTTAAAAATCTAAGAATGATTCAAAATCATTCTAAAATGATTTTTTTCTAGTGTAAATTTTATAATATATCATTTATTTTTGGGAATTTTTGACATATCCCCCCATCTTATGTTTAAAATTTGACATACCCCCCATGATTTGAAAAAGCTGACATACCCCCCTATGACTTGGTCCACTGTCATTTGACTAGTGTTGACCCGAGTTGACTACCAAATTTTGTATTAATGGACAAAAATGCCCTTGTCTTCAACCTTAGAACAAGGGTTTGGGTTTGGGTCAAAACCCAAACCCCAAATCAAACATGAAAAGAGGAGATTAAAAATAAAAATAAAAATAAAAACCATATTGGTAAACTTGAAATTTTTTATTTTATTTTTATTTTTATGAATTAAGCAAAGATTGAAAATAAAAAACCATAAAAGTAGATAAAACTCATGAGAGAATGCGATTTCTTCTTAAAATTGAGAGAACCCACATTTCCAAAATCCATGTATCAAAAGCTTAAAATCTAAATTGCTCTTATTCTTGTTTTTCATTTTTATTAATGAAATTTTTAGAAATATAATTGTATGCTTTATTTTTTTTTTTCTTCAAAACTGAGTGTTAAGTTCTTGCTGGAGTAGTAATCGGCCGGCCATGAGACTCCGGTGGGTTGGTCTCCGGTTATGGGCGGCCAACCCATTGGAGTCTCTTGGTTGGTCGTCGTCCATAGCCGTTCGATTTGGGGTTTAGGTTTTAGCCCAAACCCTTGTCCCAAAGGTGAAGACAAGGGCGTTTCTATCATTTAATACAAAATTTGGTAGTTAACTCGAGTCAACACTGGTCAAATGACAGTGGACCAAGTCATGGGGGGGGGGGAGTATATCAAATTTTCATAATAACACGGAGGGGTATGTCAAAAATTTCTTTTATTTTTAACGAGGTTTTTGAAAAGACTAGAAAGCTCATTTTCAAAATTATGATCATTCAATGAAAATTCTATATAGATTAAACCAAGGAAACACGTTACCAAGCTAGCCAAGTGCATTATTAAAACTTCCACTCTTTCTACTAAAAAAAATTATATTTTTTAATACTTTTCTTCTTGGCCCTGGCCGTACCCTGACCCGGCCTTTGCCCTTGAGGGTAGGGCTAGGGTCGGACTAGGCCCTACCTTGACCCAGCCCTTTGACAGCCCTACCCCTAACTCTTCACACCCTAATGACTCTTCACACCCATCCACCACCCCGACAATTTGAAAAAGTTGACAAACCCCCCTATGACTCGGTCTACTGTCATTTGACCAGTGTTGACTACCAAATTTTGTATTAAATGACAAAAACACCCTTGTCTTCAACTTTGGAACAAGGGTTTGGGCTAAAACCTAAACCCCAAATCGAACGGCTGTGGAGGACGACCAGCCAAGAGACTCCAATGGGTTGGCTGCTCATCAGCGGCGACCAACCCACTAGAGTCTCATGGCCGGCTGACCACTACTTCGGCAATAATTTAAAACTCAAGATTTTGAAAAAAAATAAAAATAAAGTTTACAATTATATTTCTAAAAAATTCATTAACAAAAATGAAAAATAAGAACAAGAGCAATTTAGATTTTAAGCTTTTGAGACATGAATTTTGGAAATATGGGTTCTCTCAATTTTAAAAAGACATCGCATTTTCTCGTGAGTTTTATCTATTTTTATAATTTTTTTATTTTCAATCTTTGCTTCATTCATAAAAAATCCACCAAGCAAAAAAGCACGATTAAATCAGGCGAAATTTTTTTCTACGGTCAGAAACGACCAACGTGCTCGTAACTACGACTTTTATGGTAATTCTTGCTAAATAAAATGATTTTCGTATTGAAGTTTCGAAAAGCTTGACATTTTTAGCACTATTATATACGTCGATTCAGGTTCATATCAGCTTCGATTCCAATTCCGATTCCGATTCTTGTTTGGTTACTAGTTTCTAGCTATTGGTTCAAAACTGAACCAATAGAATGGGAGTACGAATAATGGAACCTATTATATGCTTCGGTTCGAGGTCTTATTGGTTCCAGGTCTTTTTAGGGCTGATTTTGAAATAGTTAGTCCTGGAATCAAAATAATTGGGCCAGTTTCTATTGGATAGTGTGTCAACTACATGTACTCAATTAATCGATACCCGATAGGAACCGGTCGCAATTATCTCAATTTTGGGAATGGCTACTTCAAAACTGAACTCCCAAAGACTTAGAACCAAAGTATAAAGTAGGTTCCGGTTCTTGGTATACTAGTACTCGGATCAAACCGGAACCAAAACTGGTAGGAGCCGTGAACAAAACGTACATAGGGTTGTAAATGGATCGGGTTATTAGGGCGACCCAAGCCACATGACAGCCCTAGACGTATATAATAGTGCTAAATTTGTCAAGTTTTTTTTTTCTAAACTTTACTATGACAATTATTTTATTTATATATTTTGTACACAATTTATATAAATATGGGTACCCGATACCCAATGAGAGACCCGGATACTTATCAGTTCTGGTTCTAGATCCACTTGTTACGGTACCCGCAATTGGAAACGAGAACCTGAACCGTCATACATAATAGTGAATGCGGACATGCAGTATGGATGTTTTGGTAGTCCCTCGGTGGACCTGCAAACCAAAAATCAGCCTGAATCGCGAATTACAATCTTTGGATCTTTGTAGCCAAAAAAAAGGCTCAATAATGCTCAAATTCCTACGGTTAAAATCAATCCATGAAAATAACTTCAATCCAACGCTTAGAAATCACCGATTAGGATGATTTTTGGTTTGCAGGTCCACCGATGGACATGCCAAGCATCCATACGGTCAGAACCCTCTAATAGTGTGCCACGTGGCTCGTATTGTGGGTTGTGAAGTGACAAGTTTTACTCCGCCAAAGGAAGCTCGTGATTGAGTAAAACTTTGATGACAGCGGAATGGCCTGCCGATGATAACAAACAATAAGAGCCACGTGGCATACTCTAGGATTGGAGTTATTTTAACCGTGGGAATTCTAGCATTATTGACCATTATTTGGGGTACAAAGATCCAAAGGTTTGAAATCACTAATAAGGCTGATTTTTGGTTTGTAGGTCCAGCTAGGTGGTAACTGGTCATCATCTTTTCATATTTTTATTCGTGGCGTAGGAAATCGATCTCCGGATTGAGCCGCTAGCTAGACCGGAGGAGGGCTTAGTAGCTAGGGTACGGTCACCGAACGAACCTTATTTTGTAACTACTGTGAACTCCTTAGACAAGCTGACAATTAAAGGTATAATTACAATGAGATAAAGCCCAAGAAACTTATCTTTGGATTTACGTTCGGTGCTCATAGATTTCTATTTCCATGATTCCATCAAGGACACTGAACACACAGCCTACCTGTACGTGAATCCAATCAGAACTGTTCAATTAGTAGTACTGGGTCATCTCTTAGGTGGGCCACCATTGTAAACTTACATCAAGCAGCTTAATTAGTAGATATCCCATCTCCAGACGTTCAATCTGTGGGCCAACTTGGGTTCTTGTTTCTGCCCACTTGAGAAACCGCCACTCGATCGATCGACAATAACCTATTTTGCTTGCAATAAGAAAGCCTAACGACAAAACAAGAACATTTCAACATGGAATTTTTTCCAATCGAATCCATTCACGTACACTAACGTCCAGATCCGTGAATCTTCTCACCTACGTACGTACACTTCACCTAGCTACCACCTCAGCTCATGCATTTCTTTTTCTTAATTAGCTGTGTAGTACGTGCACACGCAGGAAGAACAACACGCGAGTATAGTATGTGGTTCCTAGGATTCTCCACCACTAAACCAAGACATTTATGGATCATAGCAGCAATTCTGCTTGTGATTATTGGAACCATTGTCTTGAGGAAGTGGGTTTTCTATCTAGAGAGGAGAGTGGGAAGAAATGAGAACCACAAACACAATCAGGATACTTTTAACTTTCAGACCAGTAGTTGTTCTGGTGTTATAAGAACTTACGCGCTCGAGGAATTGAAGACCGCCACAAGGGATTTCAGCGTTCGAATTGGGGTGGGTGCCACTTCTTTCGTCTACCTAGCAGAGCTCGGTGATGGTCGATTCGGTGCTGTCAAGCGTGTGTTGGAGGAGAGAGGAGGTAGCAAGAAGATTTTTCTCGACGAAGTTTCTGTTTTGCTAAGGATTTCTCACCCCAATTTGGTGGGATTGATGGGATTCTGCTTGGAAAAAGGTAACTCCTCTTAACAATATCAAAATATGTTTTGTAGATGGGCTGGGATTAGACCAGGCTCTGCAGTTTGTCCATGTTTGGCCTGTCTGTCCTGGCTCGTTACAAGCTGAAATATAGTATACCACCAAATCTTTACCAGTTTCTATATATAGCAGTTTTATGATGAAGTGATCTATGTACACACAGGAGAACAACTTCTACTATTGGAGTATGTACCGAACAAGAGCCTCTTCGACCGAATGCATACATACCAAGGCCAATCATCTGGCATACTCTCCTGGTCGAACCGCTTAAGCATAGCCTTAGACATTGCACTTGCTCTGAACTATCTACATTCGGAGGCTGATCCACCCATCATACACAGAGATGTTAAGTCTTCCAATATTCTCTTGGTTGACAATGATCACGCCAAACTTGGCGACTTTGGGCTCTGCAAGTTGGGGCACGACCTTAGCATTCAATCTCCAAGTGTCGTGAAAGGTTCGCTTGGGTATACTGATACCAATTACTTGAGAACAGGCCATGTTTCGTCAAAGAGTGATGTCTATAGCTTTGGGATCCTGTTGCTGGAGCTAATAACAGGGCTCAAATCAATACAAGGCTCCGCAACGCTTGCAGAATGGACCGAGGATTGTCGTCAAAATGATAACGTTTGTGTTATGGTTAAGATGTTGGATCCAAAGCTGAACGGTGATGCGAAGTTCGATCAACTCCGTGTCGTAATTGACATTGCCAACTTGGCTCTACTTGAAAATTCTGAAGGGCGACCAACCATGAGCGAGATCGTAAATAGGCTTGTTTGTTGTATGGAACTTCGACTCCAACCTGATTTGCCTGTGTAAGATTGTTGATTCTTTCCCATTTGTTAGTATTCTTTGATTCGACCAGCTAATACCATGGTTTAAAAAACCGCCGTTATAACGAAAATAACACCGTTATAACAGATTCAGACTTCCCCCGTTACTCTATGTACCGTTAAAATGCTTTAAAAATAGCCACGTTATTTTTGGTTATTTTTCCGTTATAACGAAAATAACGACAGTTATTTTATGGAAAATCTTGTGAAAAAAGGCCTCTATTTCCGTTATTTTCCGTTTTTGAAAATTTGAGATTCCAATTTCAACGCCATTTTTTCATTATTTCCCGTTATTTTCCATTTTTGCCCGGAGCGTTACAATTCGTTAAAACGGCTGTTATAACGGAAAAAATGGTAACGCCCCCAGTCTGTTATACCGTCATAACGGCCCCTTTTAAATCTTGGCTAATACATCAGAAATCCGAGTTATTACATGTTGGAGCAATCTGCTACATACACAACCCAAGTGAGTATATAACAAAACACTGGTTGTCTTCCCACGTATACCCCCTCTTATAGGCTTCAACAAAGAAGGGCCAAGATCTTATCCCCAAACTGGACGGTGGATATCAGCTACTCACACCCGATCTTGACAAATGCTTTGTCAGGGAGAGCCGTGGGCACGGGCCACCCACTATCTATATAATAAGGGAGCTCAGTTGTCTCCCCCTCTTATAGGCTTCAATAAAGAAGGGCTGAGATCTTATCCCCCAATTAGACGTGGATCTCAATCACTCACACCCAATTTTGACAGATGCTTTGTCAGGGAGTGCAGTGGGCACAGGCCACCCGTTAAAATCCGTTAAATTTTCGTTAAAATCCGTTTAAATCCGTTAAATTCCAAATTTTTTTTAATTTTCAAATTTCAAAATTTGAATTTCAGCGCCACTTTTTCCGTTTTTTTCCGTTAAAATCCGTTAAAATCGTTAAAACCGTTAAAATCCGTTTAATTCCATTTTTTCCCATTTTTTTCCATTTTTGCCCCCGACCTTTTCAATCCGTTTAAACGGTAACGCCCCCAGTCCGTTTAACCGTTAAAACGGCCTCCTTTAAACCTTGAGTAGTACAACTCAACCAACTATAGTCTAAGGACAAAATGCCCCTACTACATGGATCTCGAGGGGACATGTGGATATATAGTGAGGGTGCATGCCATTTTTTGGAACACACATTCACCCCATATTCCCATTGTTTCGAGGAGTAGCTTCTCAGGGGGAGTTGCTTTTCAAAGGGGTAATACAGACCAACACATTAAATGATTCCACGCGCAAGCCCAAGGCCCAAGGCCCAAGGCCCAACTGTGATGGGAGGGAAAAACACACGCATGCCATTTCGCGGCTCGAAGGTGGCACGATTAATTGAACCTCGACATTTAAAACTAGGATCGGGCTCCGTTGATAGAGTTTGGTGTATTTTGAGATCTCTTCAATCTCCTTATATCAATATATCTTGGATTTAGCAAAAAAATAAATGACAGGATTCTGGACAGGGACACAATATAAGCCACGTGGTACACTCTTAGAGGAATCTGACCGTATGGATGTTTGTCCAATCCCTTGGTGGACCGACAAACCAAAAATCAGCCTGATTAGTGATTTATAGGCATTGGATCTTTGTAGCTCAAATACTGCTCAAATTCCCACAGTTGAGATCAGGCCATGAAAATAAGTCCAATCCAAAGCCTATAAATCACTAATCAGGCTGATTTTTGGTTTGTAGGTCCACCAAGGGATTGGACAAACATCCATACGGTCAGATTCCTCTAAGAGTGTACCACGTGGCTTATATTGTGTCCCTGTACACAATCCTGTCATTTAAACTCTGTCAACGGAGCCCGACCCTTAAATCCAAGGTTTAAAGGGGACCGTTACAATGGACCCTTAAATCAAAGGTTTATAGAATTATCCATGCGAGGTCGCCAGTTTAAAAGACTATAGTGTGGTTGGACTTTGAAGGGTAGGTGGGCCTATTGGACTTGGATCTAACATGTTACGCCCAGACTTGCCCAATTACCTAACAGTAGGGGTAACCGAAAACACCTGTTCCAATTCCACATTTTTGGGAACTGATTAGAAAAGAACTGGAAATGAACCAAAAATAATGGTTCCTGTTCTTGGTATTTAATATGGAACTGAAACCGATAGGAACCGTAACTGACAGAAACCAAATAATCGGCTCCGGTTCTGGGTCCATTATTTTTGAGAACCGGAACCATTAAGAACCGAAATTGATAAGAACAGGAACTAAAGGTTCCGGTTCTAGCCACCTTAGGAACCGAACCGACACTGACCTGTTGACACCCCTACCTAACAGGTCTCCTTATGTTACTATGTTCCGTTTTCTTGGAATAAATCTCTCAACAGAATGGGATAAGCGTATCTCCTTTGAAGTAGGAATGTTGCTGAATTTTAGTAGGAAAGTTGTTGCTTGCTGAGTCAAGTCGTTGGGTTGTTTCACAAATCCGGGAGAATGGATTTGGTGAGAGCCTATATAAGTTGTAATTGCTGAGTTTGAAAGGAGGAGAATTATTTTAGTGCTATAGTAGTCTATATAGTAAGGTAAATAGTCTTTCTTTAACGATAGGACAGTAGATCTTATCATTTTGGTATCAGAGCGTTTTACGTCCTGCGACCATGGCATATCCAGCAGGCTTCGAAGTACCCGTTGATAATGAGGTTCATCACATCCGATCAGAAATAGCTTCCACGCGTGACAAGGTTGACAATGTCCAAGCAGAGATGACTACTACCAGTGTTAGTGTTACCGATCTTCATGTCAGAGTCACCGAGCTAACCGATGCCATACTAAAAATTCAAGACACCCTCGCAGCTCGATTAACACCACCGCCACCACCTGCGCCTAACCGAGGGCTACCCCAGCTTCCGGACCCTGATGTCCGACCCCCTCCAAATCCAATTCAATTTCAAGGTTTCCAAGGGCGACCAATCAGGTTAGATTTTCCTACATTTGACGGTCATGATCCTGAGGGTTGGATCTTTCGGACCCAACAATTCCAGCGTCTTAATGGAATTCCCGATGATCAATTGGTTGATGTGGCTTCCGTACATATGATGGGTGAAGCTATACGATGGTTTCAATGGCTGAGCAAGACGATGGGACGACCTTCGTGGGGTGCATTTTGTCAGGCTTTATGTTGCCATTTCGGTACACCTGAAGATGAGGACCCCGAAGGATCATTGGCTAAGCTTCGTCAGACATCAACAGTAAGGGATTACCAGGCCAAATTCGAGCATTTGGCGAATAGATCGCAAGTCTTGCCTGAAGCGTTTCTCATCCGTTGTTTCATCTCGGGACTTAATGATGACATAAGGCATGGCGTCAAACTACTTAATCCCATCTCCTTGTCCCACACTTATGCCGTTGCCAAGCACCAGGAGGTCGCTGTTGCAGCCATTATGTCATCAGTAAATCGAAAGTCTACATTTAGAACTGCACCATTGCGCTCATTTTCGCCTATCCCTCCCTCGACAGCTGCCACTCAAAACCCCCATGTGCCATCATCAAAACTAGCCCTTCCGGCCCCTCCGGTACTCTCTAAACCTCTTAGTCTGCCCTCCGGTATTCGCCGACTAAGCTTGGCTGAACAGCAAGAATGTAGGGAAAAGGGTTTGTGTTTCAATTGTGATGAGCAGTTCCGACCTGGATATCGTTGTCAACGTCCTCAGTTACTATTACTTGAAACCGACGATGGACTAGAACCTGAGGCCACTTTGGACGAGTCTACTCCTTCGATGATGGAGATTTCATTGCACGCTCTCCTAGGTACCCAAAATCCTGCCACAATGCGTTTGTCGGGACTGATCAAGAGGCATCCAGTGACCATTTTGGTTGATTCAGGTGCCACGCACAATTTCTTACACCCAAATATCGCTAAGCAATGTGGATATTCAGTGAGCCAGGTTGACCCCATTACGGTGACTGTCGCCAATGGTAGTGTCATCCAAAGCCCAGAACGTTGCCACAATGTTACAGTGTCCATGCAAGGTTATGCGTTCATGGGGAATTTTTTTGTACTACCCATTTGTGGGTACGATGTTGTGCTAGGGGCAGAATGGCTCAAGTCCTTGGGGACGATCACGTGGAACTTTTGCGACTTAACAATGCAATTTCGAAGGGGACAGGACGAGGTCAACTTGTCTGGCATCGCATCTGTTTTTAAGATGGCCAAAGATAGTGGTGAGTTTAATAGACTTCTATCCCGACAACGTGGTGGCATCCTTGTTTATCTCATGCAATCGACTAAAGATGTCAATACTTCTCAGCACCCCTTGGTTGAGTCCTTACTTCAACGATTTGTTGATATTTTCGAGGAACCCCGTGGCCTACCACCATCAAGAAGCCATGATCATAACATTCCACTCCTACCGGGAAGTGCACTTACAAACGTTCGACCCTACCGCTATCCACATTTTTAGAAAAATGAAATCGAAAGGTTGGTACGTGAGACGCGTGACTCAGGTATAATTCAGCCCACCACTAGTCCATTCTCGTCTCCTGTTTTGTTGGTTAAGAAGAAAGACGGGTCCTGGCGCATGTGTGTTGACTATCGCGCCCTTAATGGAGTCACGGTTAAAGATCGTTTTCCCATTCCCATTATAGATGAGCTGTTGGATGAGTTGCATGGAGCTACTGTGTTTTCAAAACTAGACTTGCGATCTGGTTATTACCAAATTCGGGTCGTCGAACCTAATGTACCTAAGACAGCCTTTCGTACACATGAAGGTCACTACGAGTTCCTCGTACGTAATGCCCTTTGGTTTATCAAATGCCCCAGCAACTTTCCAAAGCTTAATGAATGAGATTTTTTGGTCCTTCTTGAGACGGTTAGTGTTGGTATTTTTTGACGATATACTAGTCTATAGCACTAGTTTGACAGATCACCTAGATCATCTCCAATCTGTATTCCATCTTCTCTCCACTAATCAACTTTTTGTCAAGCGCAGTAAGTGCCAATTTGCACGAGCAAAGGTTGAGTACCTTGGCCATGTTATCTCTCATACAGACGTTCAGGTGGACCCTTCTAAAATTGAAGGAATGCAACAGTGGCCTAAACCAACTTCTCTTAAGGCTCTTAGGGGATTTTTGGGCTTAACGGGGTATTACCGCAAGTTTGTACGAGATTATGGAAAGATCGCTGCCCTGTTAACAAACATGCTACGCAAGGATTCCTTTCATTGGTCATTAGAAGCGGAGATTGCTTTCGAATCACTCAAACAAACACTCACCACTACCCCAGTGTTGGCCTTATCGGATTTCTCTCAAGAATTCGTTCTGTAATGTGATGCTTCGGGCTCAGGCATCGGAGCGGTTCTTATGCAAAGTGGTCGTCTATTAGCCTATCTCAGCAAGGCCCTTAGTGGACGCCATCTCTCCTTGTCCGTTTATGACAAGGAAATGCTTGCTATCATTTTTGCAGATTCTAAATGGAGACCTTATTTGTTAGGGCGACATTTCAACATCCTTACCGATCATCGGACACTTAAGTACTTTATGGAGCAACGGTTAACTACTTTGGAACAACCAAGGTGGCTTGCCAAGCTGATCGGTTATGATTACGAAATCATCTATCGTCCAGGCAAGGAAAACATGGCAGCTGATGCTCTTTCACGACAAGGCGAATATGCCACTCTCCATATGGTTTCTCAACCGATATTCACCGCCTTACCAGCTATCATAGCAGAGTATTCAAATGACCTGGAACTTTGCAAGGTTCGTGCCAACTTATAGCAGAATCCAACGGCCATTCCACACTACAATCCTTGAAAACGATGTTCTTCGTTATCAAGGGCGCATTGTTATCTCAGCAACTTCAGTTTGGTGCCATCAAATCTTTCATGAGTTCCATACTTCATCGATTGACGGTCACTCTGGGTTCCTACCAACGTACAAAAGAGTATCAACCAATTTTTATTGGAAGGGCATCAAAAAGGCGATTCGAAAGCTAGTAGCCGAGTGCGACGTGTGCCAACGTGCCAAATATGAAACTATTGCTCCCCCAGGACTATTGCAGCCCTTGCCTATACCTTCAGAAGTATAGATTGATCTCTCAATGGATTTTATTGTCGGTCTGCCACCTTCGGAGTGAAAAACGTCCATAATGGTGGTAGTGGATCGTTTTAGTAAATATGCGCACTTCTCGGCATTGGCACACCCCTACACAGCCTCCTCTATCGCCACAATCTTTGTTAGGGATGTCGCTAAATTGCATGGTATGCCTCGATCCATCGTTAGTGATCGGGACCCCATATTTCTCAGTCAATTTTGGGAGGCCTATTTTGTTCAACAAGGTACCAAACTATGCCATAGTACAGCTTACCATCCTCAATCAGACGGCCAAACTGAGGTAGTTAACCGGTCTATTGAACAATACCTTCGGTGTTTTGCAAGTCACCATCCCCATAATTGGGTTCAATGGCTTCCCTGGGCGGAGTTTTGGTATAATACTTCCTTCCACAGTTCTATCAAGATGATCCCTTTCCAAGTTGTTTACGGTCGGCCCCCTCCACGCATTGATACATATGTTCCGGGTTCTACTAGTGTACATTCAGTCGACACCGCATTAAGGGACTGCAACACCATCCTTAGCATTCTTCGTGATAATCTCCAATCAGCCCAGAATCGCATGAAGGTATATGCTGACTGTAAGCGCACGGAGCGAAATTTTGACATTGGGGATTGGGTTTTCCTTCGCCTACAGCCATACCGTCAACACTCCATGGGAGACCGTGGACCACATAAATTGTCTCCTCGGTTCTATGGCCCATTCCAAGTTATTGCTCGTGTGGGATCAGTAGCGTACTGTTTGGCTTTGCCTTCGCAGTCAAAGATTCACCCGGTCTTTCACGTATCCGTCCTAAAGAAAAAATTGGGAGATCGTACCTCAGCTTTGGCCACTCTTCCACCAATTTCAGATCTCGGTAAGCCTGATTGGATTCCATTCAAGATACTCAACCGGGGGATGTTCAAACATAAGAATTATGCCATTACCAAGATTCTAGTGCAATGGGAAGGTCTGCCTGAAGAGGACGCCACGTGGGAGGTTTACCAAGATTTTGTCACTCGCTTTCCATCATTTGCAACTTGAGGACAAGTTGCATTTTGAGGAGGGAGTATTGATACGGTGCTAGCTCTCTTCCCTCATGCCACGTATGGACTTGCAAGCTGTTAGCAAGCTGTTACTATGTTCTGTTTTCTTGGAATAAATCTCTCAACAGAATGGGATAAGAGTATCTCCTTGGAAGTAGGAATGTTGCTGAATTTTAGTAGGAAAGTTATTGCTTGCTGAGTCAAGTCGTTGGGTTGTTTCACAAATCTGGGAGAATGGATTTGGTGAGAGCCTATATAAGTTGTAATTGTTGAATTTGAAAGGAGGAGAATTATTTTAGTGCTATAGTAGTCTATATCGTAAGGTAAATAGTCTTTCTTTAACGATAGGACGGTAGATCTTATCACCTTACCTGGGGGTAGGGGTGTACATTCGAGTTGCATAGATCGTCCCAAATTTAGATGGGCCGAAACTTGAGGGCCCCTACTCGTGCCCAGACTGAAGCCCAAAAAATCTGAGTGGGTTTTGTGCTCAGTCCTAGCTTTAGGACCGGGCTCGGGTACCACGACTGAGTTCGGTCCGGTCTCAGGCGGTGAAATCCGGGACTGGAGTCCTGGACCAAAAATTTTTGGGCCGGGGTCGAGTAGACCGAAAACCAGGTTCGTGTTATTGATCGGATGTACTACTTGGAGTGCTGTGCAGTGGTGCCGCCGCGTGCACCGTTTATAGTTGGCATGTCGAGGGGACAGGGAGGGCGTCCTGCATTAATAGTTGTCATGTCGAAGTTCGTTCCAGTAAAACTTGCCTAACCACCGACCGTCAGATATGCCCTGACCACCCATAATATGGGACAAATCTAATATGAGCCACGTGGTATACTATTAGAGGACTATGACTGTATGGATGTTTGGGCAGTCCCTCGGTGGACCGGTACACAAAAAATCAGCTTGATTAGTGATTTCTAACTGATTCTATTGAAGTTATTTTCACGGGTTGATTTTAACGGTAGGAATTTGAGCATTATTGAGCGTTTTTTGGGTGCAAAAATCCAAAGGTTTTAAATCACTAATCAGACTGATTTTTGGTTTGTAGGTCCACCGAAGGACTGGTCAAACATCCATACGGTCAAAGACCTCTGATCGTGTGCCATGTGTCTCGTATTGAGTGCTGTGACCGTGTTCCGTCACAACATCTTGTGACAAGTTTTACTCGTATGCAACTATTTAAGTATGCAAACATTGTATCCACCATTGAATGCTCTTTGAAAAACGTGTTTTTAATTTATAATATTTTTTTTTTGCAAAAGTCGAAATAACACATTTCTCAAGGGACATCCAACGGAACTGACAATGTTTGCATACTTTTAAGTCTGCAAACTAGATTTGTCCCGAGTAAAACTTGTGTCACAAGATGTTGTGACGGAAGGCATTCAATATGAGCCACTTGGCTTACTATTAGAGGATGATGACTGTATGGGTGTTTGGCTAGTCCCTCTGTGGACCGGTACACAAAAAATCAGCTTGATTACTGATTTCTAACGGATTCGATTGAATTTATTTTCATGCGTTGATTTTAACGGTTGGAATTTGAGCATTATTGAGCGTTATTTGGGTGCAAAAATCCAAAGGTTGTCAATCACTAATCAGGCTGATTTTTGGTTTGTAGGTCCACCGAGGGACTGGCCAAACATCCATACGGTCAGTACCCTCTGATCATATGCCACGTGGCTCGTATTGAGTGCTGTGACCAGCTTCCGTCAAAACATCTTGTGACACAAGTTTTACTCCTTTGTCCCCATAGTATGAGCCACCTACACTGTTAGGACTCTGACTGTAAGGATGTTTGGCCGATCTGATCTACAAACCAAAAATCAGCCTGATTAGTGATTTCATACCTTTGGATCATTGTACCTAAACAGTGGTAAATAAATCTCAAATACGGACGGTTAAAATCAACCCATGAAATGACTTCAACTAACGCTTAAAACTCACTGATCATGTTGATTTTGGGTTTATAGGTCCACATGAGGATTGGCCAAACATCTATACAGTCAGTGTCCTCTAAAAAGTTGCCACGTGGTTTATATTGTAGGTGATCAGGTAGCTACCTGACCACCAGCGTTGGTCAGGTAAGATTAGTCCCGAAGTTCGGACGCCACTCTCTCAAGTGAAGTGGACGTTGGAAAATGTAGAGCAAGACTTGCCTGACCACTTACGATATAAGCCAAGTGGAAATTTTTTAGAGGACACTGACCGTATAGATGTTTGGCCAATCCCTAGGTGGACCTACAAACCCAAAATCAACCTGATCAGTGATTTCTAAGCGTTAGTTGAAGTCATTTTCATTGGTTGATCTTAGCCGTAGGAATTTGAGCATTATTTACCATTATTTCCGTATAAAGATCCAACGGTTTTGAAATCACTAATAAGGCTGATATTTGGTTTATAGGTCCACTTACAGATTGGTCAAACATCTATACAGTCAGTGTCCTCTAATAAATTTCCACATGGCTTATATTGCAAAATCAATCATATAGGTTTTGAGGCCCATTCTCTTTCCCTACCCATTCCCTTCCCTTCCCTTCCCTCTCAAGAATTCAAGCAGTTGTTGCAATCGGAGCAGCGAGAGATGGAGAAACACAAAAAGGTTAGATTTGAAATTTGGTTTTCTTAGCTTGGTTTTTGTTTGTTGTCATATTTCTTCTTTAATCTCTCTGTTTCTCTCTCTAATAGAAGATGACCCCCTCCCCCTCATTGAAAGAAGACGGAGAAGAAGAAGTCCATAAAGAAGAAAATGAATTCTCCTTAAAAGAAAATAACTATGAATTATCTAAATCTCAGTCTCAATCTCTCATTGCCGCAACAAAACGCCCTGCTGATATCAGATCCGAAGAGAGTGAAGAAGAATTTACAGGCATTATATGATAATATTGCCAATGAAGAAGCTGAGGTTGAAGATGAAGGTGAGGAGGAGGAGGAGGAGGAGGAGGAAGATGAAGATGAGGAGAACAGTGAAGACAACGTCAAGGTGATCAACGAAGAAAAGAGTGTTGTTAGGCACTTATTTCAAAGGCTGTGGAGTGAAGAAGATGAAATTATATACTCATGAAAGGAATGCTTGACTACTACAATAAAGGATTTGACATTCCCTACAATTGATGTGGATCAAACTCAGTTGTACAACAAGATTCGGAAGTTGAAAGGAAAATACAACAACTTTGCAAAACAACACAAATTCCCTTCTTCAGCTAATGTTCATCAAAATGAGTGTTACAGACTATCAAAAGCAAATATGGGGTGGGAAGAAAATCAAGGAAACTGAAGATGAGAAAATGGGCAATGTGGTGGGATTCGATTCATTCGAATACCCGTATTTGAGTGAGATGCTGCAGTCTCCAAAGAGTTCGAGCATGAATTATTGTGACAGAAGGATTTGGATTAATTAGGAGCTTAAAGGCAAATGAATTAATTGGGAGTCTTGGACGATACCCTGTGAATCAGGTTTTGGCCCCAATACTTAAAACCATGGTTAGGTTGAGGGCCATTTGCTTATCATTGTATCTGATACCGGCCACCAAGAAAAAGTTTAAGTACTTTCTTACTATAAACCCCTTTTCATTTTTATATCCTTTGTGTTCATGAGATGCATGTATTTGCAGACAACGTAAAGATTTCTGAATTGTAGATACAGAAAGTAAAGTTGTTTGAGTTTCTACCTCATTCTTAAATAACTGTTTCTCTAAGGTGATTCCCGGTCTCAAGATTTGTAAGTCTCAGAGCTTCACCTCATAGATTCTCCAGTCCCCAAGAAATTTATGATACTTACGAACTCCATGATCAGCCCCTTACGAACTCCATGAGTTCCTTACAAACTCCACTCTATGGGTTCTAACTTCCTTGGTATGACCTGTCTTAATATTGATAATCAAGCTACGAATATAGGCTCTCCTTAGTGATGATTTAGATAGAACCCATCACAGGAATTTAGCATAATGAGGACCAAATCGCTAGTGATGATTTAGAAAAAAATAACCATGGCCTAACTTTTGTGCCAAATAGATGACTTTGTTATAGTGTGATTCTTGTGCTATTCCTGTGAGTAGTTTGAGTCTTCTTTTAGAACTTTTAAGTTGAAGTTGAACTGGGAATCTGGGATATCTCCTTCCCAGTGCAGAGAACTATGGTGTAGATTATAATATGACTAATGTCCTTACATATTAGTCAAGTCATGATATCGATTACAGATCAACAGACCACCAATTCCTCCAATCAATGGTGGAGAGTCCACCCTCCAGTTGGGAATTGGCCCATATAAACAAACACAAAGAAGAGAGAAAGGTAAGTATCACCCTCCACAATGTTTTACATATATTTGTGTCTCATCCTTTGACCTTGGTCAATGGTGTAATTCTTCCCAAATGGAGAAAAAAAAAAGACAGAAGATATGTTCCTCTATTCCAGTACACTCTGGCACGTGTGGAAGGGGTGACTATCGTGCCCCCCGGGGGATTATTGGGGTGCTCTAAGAGGCCCGGATACCCACGGTTTCACAAAAACAAAAACAAAAACAAAAACAAAAACAAAAACAAAACAAAAATCTCTGTTATAGCTTATATAGATTATACAAGAAATCTTGAAAGGAAAGCTTCAATGCATGCCCCAGGCAGACTGAAGTTTGAGTATATCTCTTGAGTATACCAAAGTCCTCCATGCTCCATCATATAATGACATGCAATTTTGTGAAAACAGTACTCGCAATGAATAACAAAACATTTACATCTTAATCTCGACGTAGAGGACAGGGATCGTATCTTCGAGTACGTTCCGGGGGACTAGTCGGGTGAGGACCGGATACCCACGGTTTGAAATCGAACTTCATTCAGCCTTTTATCTATAAATTTGCTTAGAAGAATCAAATGATGCTCCCATATATTGTAAATAACATATTTTTGTATTTTTTTTTTTATATATAAAGTCAATACAAACATACATTTCTTCTTCATGCCAAACATAAAATATGTACATTAAACTATTAAAGGTAGGGTCGTGATGTAACAAGGTATACCTGAGATCTTTTCAAATGCCGGAAGCAGCATTTTTGGTAGTCACCACGGCCGTCTGGGCCCACTGACCGCATGGATGTTTAGCCCACCCCTTAGTAGACATTCATACCCAAAATCAGCTTGTTTGATGATTTTTAGCCATTGGTTTTAGTACTAAAAAAATGGTGGCATTCAACGGCTATAAGAACGTCTTAATAAGTGTTAAAAAAGTGCTAAAATCTAATGGTTGTAGGTTACCAATCAGAGTGATTTTTGGTGTGTATATCCAGTAAGGGGTGGGATAAACATCCATGCCGTCAGTGGGCCCAGATGAGACTGGTGAGTAATAAAAATCGTGCTTCCGCATTTGAAAAGCTTCAGGCATACCTTGTTACATCTTTTTCCTTAAAGGTATATACAATTCACATTAGCATGTACATGGCATGCATGCATACATACATGGGTTCATGATAGATTTATTTGTATGCATGGAATTGGGTTCCCGTCAATGATTCGGGTCATATTTATTTAAGTTATTTGGATTAATCTAATCTATAAAGTCTTAGGGGGTGTTTGGGAACGAGAAGTAAAAGCACTTCTACTTGTAGTAGAAGTTACTAATTGATTTTTTTCCTAAAAAATAGTCATAGAAATTAAAAGGGTCGGGAGGCAGTAATTTCTTGTAAAAGTTAAAAGCTAAAAAATTTAGCTTCAGTTCCAAGTTAATTTTTTAGCTATTTGACTTATAAAAGTCAATAAGTTACTTATTTTTGTGTTGCCAAACGCCCCCTTAGTCTGGTGCTGTAGTGGATATAGCCTTTCATGGTCCTATAGTTGGAGGATCCGATCTTTCGGTTGTGCAGTTTACTTTTTGAAGATCTAAGCATAAGAAGTGGGATTTATATGCCATGCTCTACTGCGTGTAAAGGCAATAACTGATTTTTGTTAGGGACCAAAAGCTAAGATGATGTCAATTTGACCCCCCATTAAAGAAATCTTGTCTTTTGCTTTGTGGTGGAGGTTTTTTTTTTTTTAAATAAAATCCAACATTTCCGAATCTCCAAAGATGGTTCGAGCATCAAAAGTGGATGTCCAGTTCAAATATCACGTTATGGGTGCGATCGTATCAGCACTAATGCACCGTATCCCATCAGTTCAAATGTCACATTAGTAAATGGTTAGTGAATGAGTAAACCTTTGATGAACCACAAAGTTCTCAGCATGTATAGCTGAGTGCTTTTTGCCACTACCTAAGTGTGTTTTTTAAAATTTCTTTTTACAAAAGCAAACGCAACCAGAACTCTCTGGTAGTCAGCGACTTTGCTGACAGCCCACTGTCATCTTCGGTTCATGCAAAGAAACAAGGACGGCTGTAACTAAGTACTCCTCTAAATGGATAAAGCAATCAATCAATATATCCCAAATTGACTTGCTTTAAGTCACTTTTTAGGTATTTTTCAATTTGATGGTGTAGGGTAGGGAGGGACAAACTTTACATTCCAATCATAGTGAAATTAAAACCTGATTATAGTTAGTGTTGACCAAGGTTTAAAGCGTTATAACGGTATAACGGGCTGGGGGCGCTACTGTTTTTTCCGTTATAACGAAAAAAAATTCTCAGGGTCAAAAAATGGAAAACAAATGGGAATAAACCGGAAAATGACGGAAATAATGGGAAAAAACGGAAAAAATGGCACTGAAATTCAAAATTTGAAAATAGAAAATAACGGAATATAACAGAAAAAAACGAAAATAACGGCTGTTTTTTTCCACAAAAACAGTCGTTATTTTCGTTATAACGGCCGTTATTTTTTGGGCATTTTAACGGTCCATAACGTAACGGGGTAGGTCCGAATCCGTTATAATGGCCGTTTTTAAAACCTTGGTGTTGACATCACTCAAACCCGCATGTTAATTATAAAACTAGGCCTAGCTAACAGACAACTTGCAGCCATTTCATAAAGGCTATAAAAAAAATTGTAATTTTAGTGGCTTAAGATTCGATTAATCTTTGGGAAAGCTCCACTATCCATGAATTTATAGTTTATGTACCAAATGCTGCTCTTTATCAGCCAATAATCAAATATTATTGGGATACAACCCACAAGATCAAACTTGAAGGTGTCAGCTTGCTCAGTTGGTAAAGTTTGTGGGCGATGATACCATAGACCTGGGTTCAAAACCCGCCTTCACCCAGTTACTGATCTCTTTAAAACACAGGCTTACCTATTAGAAAAAAAAAAAAAAAACCCCACGAGATCAAACTGAGATCTTCTAAGAAAAACTCGGTACCATCGACTCAATCAATTCGTAGCTAGAAATGAAACCCTAAATCAATCTCACAAAGAGGATAACCATAGTATGAAAAACTCACTGTCCGGTTGGATTGTAAGAAAAGGGTGTAGCTCTAGACATAAAGGGTCAGGCTCAGCGGATACATTTTCACACACAATTTCACACAAAAAAAATCGTGGGAGGCCAATATATAAATTAGAAGTTTTGGAATGGGATGATTTTTGGTGAGGATGGTCTCTATGGCGAGGAGATCACCCTCACAAAAATTCAAATCATTATGATATTCATAGCATGGTTTTACAAGTTGAAGAATTATGGACCGTCTAAATTTTACCGTTACCTTGAAACCCGCGTTTGATGGGGTTAGAAATTTCAGAATGGGCTGATTTCTTGTAGGCGTGAACTATATGGTGAGGAGATCATCCTCACCAAAACTAAGCCATCGATTTATCTTCCATGTGGGTACACCAAAATTGTGTGTGAAAATATGTGTCCGCTGAGCCTGACATTCTTATCTCTTACCCTTTTAAAACTTCTCTCAACCCAATAACCGGCTACCAAAATGGTTCTCATTCTTCCTCTCTTTCACACGTCTTCAGCTTAGTATATATATTAGGTATAACAGCCATTATTTTTTCCGTTATAAAGAAAATAACGTCGTTTTTTTGGAAAATATTGTGAAAAAAAGGCTGTTATTTCTGTAATTTTTGTATTTGAAATTTTGAATTTCAAAATTGAATTCCAGCACCATTTCTTCCATTTTGTTTCCGTTATTTTCCCATTTGTGCCGCTGAGCGTAAAAATTCGTTATAACGGCCGTTATAATGGAAAAAACGGTAACGCCCCCGGTCCTTTATACTGTTATAACGGCCCCTTTTAAACTTTGGTTTAACCATCATTTGACTAATGTTAAAATGTGACAAGCATCTTGTGCCTGTTAATGCACCTTTGAAAGGACCATATTATTGCTAACAGCGTGTGATTCAAGTCTGTTTTAACACAAGTCAACCACTGTTAAACGAGGTCAAGGGACCTAATCCTAAAGTTTGAAAATATAAGGTGGTATTACTAATTACTTTTGAATTTCAGGGAGGTGTTACTAAAATACCTTAAAATTTAATAACACATTTTTCAAGGTGCATCCAACTGTAAATACAATGCTTGCATATATACTTCAGTCTCCACCACAGACTAGTTTTATTTAAATATGATCGCGGATGCTCAACTGTATGTGCGTATTGTAGGAAATATTTTAATTACAGTGTTCTTATCTCTTGTGCTTTGTTCTGTCATTTATAAGCAAGAACGTGTAAAGTTTAGTCTCACACTGAAAATGGAAAAGTGAAGAGTTTATAAAGTAGAAAGCTCCCCAAACATATTTTTTTAAGAGACTCATGTAAAGAGAAAATTTTGTGTATGGTGCAAAGCACCACCGTGCACACATGCAAAGTGCGTATGGGCGCATGAGGTGCACATTGCACTTCAGATAATACAAAAAACAACACCACTTTTATACGACAAAGAAAATAACAGAGTTCTAGGTACCATCAGTTTCTGCATACATAGAATGCTCAGGTTGCAGTCAGATTGTACAAATCTGATATCAACCACCGCTGATCAAGTCTTTGATTAGAAAGGGAGAAATATCGTCTAAAAGGCATTGATATTCTTCGAGCCTTGGAGACTTATTGATCATCAATGTTTCTTCTCTTCTTTTATCTTTTATTGGTGTTAACATTATAAATTATTTTTCAACAATGTTAGACCTCCGTCGTATATTTTCTTTTTGTGGTTTGATCTAATTAGAACAGATTGTGGAATACAAACAAACAATCACATTAGACAAGAGAATTTTTTACGTGGAAACCTTAGCCAAGGAAAAACCATGGGAACACGTCCAAACGGAAAGTATCATTAACTGAAAAGTTAAATGAAACAAAGGTTACCTACGCATCATCGTTGCAAATACAACTTCCAACCTTAGCCAAGGCCTACTGCCGATGCGTCCACATCTTCTGAATCAACTCTACGAATCCACGCGCGCCCTTTTAGCCAAAAAGCCTTATCCGCTTGTTCAGTTTGGTACACCCCAAACCTACCGTCGATCAGCTCCTTCGATCTTAATTCTCAATACTCCCGCCTTTACAGAAGGTGAAGGATTCAGTACACCCTGAATCTCAAGTTGCTCAAATAGTGTTGAGTCACATTGGTACACTCAGGCTACTAGGTCGAATATAGAAGTGGAAGACCTAGCTGAGGAAAGGATCAATCTCTTGGCATTGATCAAGAAGAGAACAATCTCACAAGATGTGAATGTAAAACAAGCTTCTTATTGTTTGAATGGACACTCTAATAAATAAACCTTCGCTTCTCTCTTTCGAAGATTGAGTTACTCTATGTCTCTGTGTGTGTTTAGAGAAGACATAGAATGGTTCTATTTATAGAATTCCAAGACCTTGAGTCGTGTGGAACGTGGGATGATGGAACCAAGAATTTCGGATATGAGAAAGACCAATTTTGTTCAAGGTCCAATCGATTGTACACTTGGTCCAATCTATTGGGCCATGCCCAATCGATTGGGGATAAGTGTCCAATCGATTTGACTCAATAAGATTTTTATTCCGAAGGCACCGATCTATTGCACAGGGTTCTCCAATCAATTTGACTCATAGAACTTTCTATCCCGAAGACTCCAATCGATTTCACAGAGTCTCCAATCGATTGTGCTCAGATAGATTTTTGTTCCGAAGGTTCCAATCGATTTTACAGAGTCTCCAATCGATTGTGCTCAGATAAGTTTCTGCCTCATAGTCCACAATCGATTACACAGTGTCTCCAATTGATTGGGCTATGTCCAATCAATTGGGAATACATGTCCAATCGATTGGACTATCCCATTAGTCAATATAATTGACTTAGACTTGGGTCTGTCCAATGACTAAGTTTGGCCATTATATTTTGTTCATTTTAATCAACTCCTATGGCCACTAAGTCACTTACATTCCTAATCGAGCGTACATGATCTTTAACTGACAAATCGGCAGTTACTCAGATGACTCCTGTCGTCAACCGTCTGATTCTTGCTTTCTCTGTCTTTTAGTCTTTACGTAGTTAGCGAAGTATGCGTACCACGACATCTTCACACTACACTAGTGCTGATAGGAACGGTTACAAGAATATTTTTATGTCAAACGAATCTTTGCCAAATTGAATATGAAAATATTCCTTACAGATGAGAATTGACCAAGACAATGGACCAAGGCGCGGGCCGAGTTAGCAGAAATAGTGGGACCTTGATCATGGACCACATCATCAAGGACTGATCCTGGCACATCCAAAAGTAAGTCCAAGGTGATACATGGAACCAACACAGTCGTTTGGACAATGGATCATTGATCAAGTTGTTAGATCGATATGAAGCATGGGTGTCTATACAAATGGAGAGATGAGGTAGCACGGAGTTGCTTTGTAAAATGTTCCAAGTGGATGAGCCAGCATGTCACATGGGGCAAACTACCAAACAAAGTGAAAGATTGATCGGCCAATCCAAAGAGCATGCGATGATGTGGCAAACTATGACATGAAATGCATGTGAGAGAGACAAATTTATGTTGGTTATACATTGCATCGTAGCCACTCTTGATCTACAACAACCAACTAATGAAGGTGATCCGTTCCAATGATCATGAGCCACCCATGAAGAGGAGTCCAATCATCGATAGACATATCCGTTCGTGGCTTCTAGTTGATTGGCTCACCATCACCACACGTGATCCCCATGTCCACCTACTCAATTGTTGGATCTTGTCCGGGGTCATACAAGAACTAGAGACACAACAAGGGTGTAATCGGCCCGCATATGAAGAAGGCCCAAGGTGGTAGATGCTTGAGTTAATACACACTGGTGGACCATGTGTATAGGCTATTAAACAAAAAGTTGATGATTGGGATCCACGGTTAGTGCATGAAAGAGGGAGGACCAAAGCACCTCACATTTAACCACGTTGAGAGGACTTTGTCCACTAATCTATGACTCACCTATCCCACACCATATAATGTCGAAACTACCCCTTTAACTCTCTCAAAAAAAACCTCTCCTATAATCCCAACCCTTCATCTCACTCACATATTCTCACCCTAAGCCCTAAACTCAAACCCATATAAGAGGAACCCAGCCGTCATCTTTAGACCTCTCTATTCATTCCACGTTTCAACCCAATCTCCCTCACCACGTCTCCCACAATAGTAAGCCGTCATCTCCTAAAAAATTCTCCAACGTTGCTGGTGTTGCAGGTAGCAACACCAAGCAACCCACCTCCAAGCTGTCAGTCCTCAACTCCTGCTCCTCTATTTCAAGCCGCCCTCTCCTCTCGCCGCTACTGCAAACGCCCCTCTCTTCCTCTCTTCTCTCACTCTCCAATATTGTGCTGTCTCTCACCAGAAAACAACGAGAAAAAAAAAGTAAAGGGATAAAAGAAAAGAAAGAAGAGAAGAAGGATGGAAGGAGGTCTGCCTTCGACCACTTCCACACTTCCATGAGCACTGCCTCCTGCAAGTATTCTTGCTGGCATTGAAACGGCGCCAATCAGCGCCTTCTCCATCCACGCCTCTCTCCTCCTTCTCTCCCTGGTTCTAACGGCCCCTTATCCATGATGGGAACTAGCAGGAAATCCTCCATTGCAGCCGCGTCTACCACCAAAACCGATCGGCAACATCACCGCTAGCACCATCCACGGTTTGAACCTGTAACTCGCGGGCCTCTTCACCTACTACACTGCCTGCAAGTCACTCCAATAGCAACGTTCGTCCCACCACGTGCTCCTCGTACCATGGTAAGAAACCTCTCCATAGCTTGTTAACCATGGGTTGAGATCTACATCTCTCCTTAAGGTTGGAATCACCAAACGACATCCAGCACCGATTGTCCTCTCCACAGCATTCACCCACTGCTTCTTCTTGGCCGTGTGATCCCATTGTTGCCACACCATTCCTTTGGCCGTGATCAATTATCAAGGTAAGTGATCTAGGGTTGAATCTCACCTCACTTTTCAATCCCTAGATCTCACTTTCTTTCCCATCTCGTCTTCTCTTTCTAACTCTACTTTCTCTCTTTAGATATTTCATTGCTTATTAGTTAGGTTTAGTTTGTGTTTCTTAGAGTGCATTGTAATTCTTATTTGGAATTCATGAATAAAAGTTTTTATTGTTTTTCATTTGTCGACTCTTTGATTAGTTTTGAACCATTGGATAATGCAAGTGCTATTTCTCACAAGAAAATCATGCTTTCAACTTCGTGATCATCATTCTCACCCTTCCATCTTTTTATTTTTAGCAATTTCTGAGAAATTTATGTGTTTGAATTGCCCAAACTAACCTCGAGTGCGGATCGACATCCGACATGAATCCCTATGCTAGAATCTCTAAATTTTGTAGGATTTAAGAACCAGATCAATTTACAAATATGTTGAACTTAGGGTTTTCGAATCTAACGACGCGGAAAAATCCTAGTTTCAGAGAAGATGAAGAGAATGGAGGAGATCTCTAAAGAGAACAATGAGCTTCGGAGAGAGCTTACTTTCATTGCCGAGACCAACGGGGTGATAGCCCATTCTGAGGGGTAAATCTCATAATAAATCAGTTTATTCATCCCATCCTTACTCAAGCAAGATGGGCTCAACCATCAACTACAGTGACAAGAGGCATGTTGGGGTGGAGAAGATCAACCACCTTGGCAAAGCTCTTGAAATTGAGCATAATGAGGAGTCCGAGGAATTCAAGCATTTCTCCTCCTCAAAAGCTGCCAAACTTCCCAATGTAGAGACTATCCAGCCATCGACTCGATGGCGTTCGCTTGGATCAGAGTCATTGATTTAGGAGAAAGTAAAATTTGAAATCCAATCCATCACCAGGAAAGGCAATGAGGAGTTATCCACTCTTCTCTCTCAATTGTGGGGTTGACCCAAAAATGCCTAACTTATTAGCTATCATGATATGCATAACTCCACATATAAGGTATATTTTTTAGTGTTGGTTAATTTTGTATGACAAAACATGTTCATAGTCTTTCCTAGTGTGTTTTGGTAGGTTGTGTGACTGTTCAGTGTCTATATCACTCAAGCCAGCTAGCTAGAAGATTCAAAAGTAGTGCAGATTCGACTGAAGAACAAGATGGTTCGGTTGATCACACTCAGGATGGTAAGTGACTTTGAGACCCTAGAATATAGGTGACAAAATGATTTACTTTAATCTCTAAGTGACCTTAGTTTTCTGGTTTTCGTGCTCAAAAGGAGTCTTGATCATTCAAGAAAAATCATAGGCTTTTTCAATAAAATCAATGATTTTGGCCTCTGATTGATTAGGCATTTTAATCGTTCGATCGATCAGAGAACAAAATTGTCAAAATCATGTTCTCTAGATTTTTTGTCGATGGTTATATCCGAGCGATCGGGGTGAGGCATTCGATCAATTGGAGATCAAAATTCTATTCTATATTTTTGAGAAATTTAAGCCTTCGATTGATCAGGCTAATTAATTCAATATCGATCGGACTTTGCATGAACAAAACTTCTAATTTTATTAGAACTCTATTTTGGACCCAACTACCATCTATTTTGGTCAGAATCTTGTACCTAATATATATACCCATGTCAATACAACAACCTAGGAAGAAGAACACCAAGAACTCTAAATTGAGTTTTTGATCTCAAGAGCTTGTAGGTTGCAAACCCTAACATAGCCAATATCTTCCAAGTTGAGATCACCGTAAGAACCCATGATCTATTCTTATTCTTAGAGGAGTATTCATAACCACCATAGCTTAAATGTTTTCTAATATGTTCGAGTGGTGGGATTGAGGCTAGATTGAATCAATTTGTGTGATCATGATCGTATGACGAAGGCAATTGTGTGACTCTACGCTTGGTGAGTGGAAATAAGGTGTAGATGCATCGATAATTGGCTTAAGTGATTTGAGTCTGAAGACTATGGTAACGTTATTGCGTGGTATCTTTTTGTACTCTGTTAACTTCTCATAGTGATACTTTTAAATCTGGATGTGGTCCTGAGGTTTTCTTGTGATATGTTTCCGCATAAAAATTGTATGAGTTATTTTTTGCATATTACTCAGTGTAGATTAAACTGAACAAATCAATATTAGTATATCTTTATTTATTTAATTTGAGTAAGTTAAGTTAATTGTCTTATTATAAATAAATTGGTTAGGATTATTTTGCATGCGATTAGATCCCTGGACTGCGACTATACACTAGAACTCAAGTCCATTTCGGAACCTCGACGTCCAAATCTGCCAAACGAGGTCTGATTCTTCCGAAATCTCTTCAAACACTTCAAACATGTTGAAACAAATGTGTTAGAAGAAACGGGGTTAAAATCCGAGGTTCGGTTGAAAAACGGTAATCAGTTGTAGTTTTAGGCATTTAAGACTTAGAACTCAAGTTCATTTTGGAACCTCGACGTTCAAATTGGGCAAACGAGGTCTGACTCTTCCGAAATCTCTTCCAACACTTCAAACGTGTTGAAACAAATGTGTTAGAAGAAACGGAGTTAAAATTCGAGGTCCGGTTGAGAAATTATAGTTAGTTGTAGGTTTAAGCATTTAAGGCTTAGAACTTAAGTCCATTTCGGAACCTCGACGTCCAAATCGGGCAAACGAGGTCCGACTCTTTCGAAATCTCTTCCAACACTTCAAACGTGTTGAAATAAATATGTTAGAAGAAACGGGGTTAAAATTCGAGGTCCGATTGAGAAACGGTAGTCAGTTGTAGTTTTAGGCAGTTAAGACTTAGAACTCAAGTCCATTTTGGAACCTTGACGTTCAAATCGGGCAAACGAGGTCTGACTCTTCCGAAATCTCTTCCAACACTTCAAACGTGTTGAAACAAATGTGTTAAAAGAAACGGGGTTAAAATCCGAGGTCCGGTTGAGAAATTATAGTCAGTTGTAGGTTTAAGCATTTAAGACTTAGAACTCAAGTCCATTTTAGAACCTCAACGTCCAAAATGGGCAAACGAGGTCCGACTCTTCTGAAATCTCTTCCAATACTTCAAACGTGTTGAAACAAATGTGTTACGGGGTTAAAATCCGAGGTCCGGTTGAGAAATGGTAGTCAAGACATTTAAGACTTAGAACCCAAGTCTATTTCAGAACCTCGACGTCCAAATTGGGCAAACGAGGTCCGACTCTTCTGAAATCTCTTCCAACACTTCAAACACGTTGAAACAAATGTGTTAGAAGAAACGGGGCTAAAATCCGAGGTCCGGTTGGAAAACCGTAGTCAGTTGTAGGTTTAGGTTTTTCCAAGTTAATTATAACTTAAACAGCTTATATTTTATATTTTTTGTTATTATTATTATTCTAATTAGTTTATTATTTTTTGTTTTGCAGAGACCAGCTGATGATTGATTGACCTGATGCAGTCATATCTGTCTTTTTTTGCTTTTTCATTTCTGAACTTTGGACTGTAATTATTTTTGTTTTTTGAAGATGTTGAATGGTATAATGTTTTAGTTAACGAATATTTTATTATATATTTGTTTCGTATATCATTTTCATTAATTAATCGAACAGGTTACAGGTTAAAGTATTTCATTTATATTATTAAATTGTACAGGTTATAGGTATAAAAAAAAAATTTAAAAGAAAAAAAAATAAAAATTAAACAAAATTACATTTAGCGGTGGCCATACACCTGACCGCCGCTACAATAAAAGTTGCCTTTAGCGGCGATTTTTTTAGAACGCCGCTAAATGTCTCTTTTAGTGGCGGTTTTTTACCGCCACTAAAAGATATATTTAGCTGCGGTTGAAGACTAGCACCGCTAAAACTACTTTTAGCGGCGGTCGTAAAGCGCCGCTAAAACCTTAATTGACCGCCACAAAAACAGAATTTACAACAACATTTGGTTGTAGAATTTGGGGACTTTTAGCGGCGGCCAATTTTGGGATGGCCGCCACTAATACTTTTAGCGACGAGGTCTTTAGAGGCGGTGGCTAGCTGTCGCTGAAAATGCGGGTAAATGTATTAGCGGCAGTTTTCTAGTGTTTTAGGGGCGGTCGCGGCCGCCGCTAATGCCCTGTTTTCCCGTAGTGATAGTGATTAGGTTAATTTGGTTAATTAGACTAAATTTTTTACATAATCGATTCACCCCCTCTAGGTTTGCATCCCACTGATAGCAATATTTTTCAATTGGGAAGGGTTGTATCTTTATACGCCGTCAAGTAGATGTCGAAACTTGTTGAGAAGGATGAGTACTTGATGTCTCGAGAGCTCATTAATCTTGATAACACGTGTTATTCTCTAATACATCTGACATAATGTGAGAAATGATGGGCTTAGCTTTTCAGTCGTGACGGCTAGGTACTTATGCTCATCTTGAGTGCCACATGTCACTATCTCATCCACTGTTTGTCTTTTGATATTGCCACATGTCAACATCTCATGACCTGAAAAATACGGTACCCACACAGCCCATGTAATCTAGTAATAAGTCTTGTTACAAATCCTAATTCAAATGCACCGTTCACCTAATATCTATATAACAAAACAGGGAAGTTGTCTCCCCACTTATACCCCCTCTTATCTATTTTGACAAAAGCCGGCCAAGATCTTATCCCCCAAATGACGGTAGATCTCAACCACTCACACCTGATTTTGGCAAATGCTTTGACGGGGTGCCGAGGGCACGGGCCACCCACAATAAATATAACAAGTGATGACTGTGATTTTCTTATACCCCCTCTTATCTTATATGGCTTCAATAATGAGTGGCTGAGATCCACTATGCTTCATATCGATGGCTGAGATTAACTCTCACACGATTTTGACAAACACTTTGTCGAAAAGTGCCACGGGCAGGGGCCACCCACGCATATAACAAGACAACTCCGTTGTATTCTCTTATCTTATCCATCCATCTAATGTGGACGGTTAGATAAAGATTGGTTGAGATCAAATCCATCGATCTAATGTGGACGGTTAGATTTCAGCCACTCAATCCACCTCATTTGACCTCAATTTATTTAAAATTTGAATTTCAACACTATTATTTTTTGTTATTTCTGTTATTTTTCCATTTCCCCCTCTATACGTTACAATCCGTTATAACAGCCGTTATAATGTAAAAAATGGTAACACCTCAGTCCGTTATACTGTTTGAGTGCCGAAGGCACCCAATTTTTGCAAACGTTTTTGTCGGAGATCGAGTGCCGTGGGCACGGGCCATTTACTATTCTATATAACAAAATAATTTAGTTGTCTCCCTACTTATACCTCCTCTTATAAGCACCAACAAAGAAGGGCCGAGATCTAATCCGATGGCACGGGGCACCCACTAGTACAATATAAAGTGAAGAAGGAATAAAAATTTGAAACATAGTGAGTAAACGTTGCACTACCATCTAAAGTTTCAACAACTACAGATCTAGCCACCTCCTTTCTTTGAATCCACTACTTTAATAACAATTCTATGGCTCTCTTGAATCTGACGGTCACGGCTCAACCGCACAATTCTTTTTTGCAGTTAAGCATGGGATAGTAGATCAAACATCTATACAGTTAAAAAATCACTAATCATGCTAATTTTTGGTTTATATGTCCATCTAGGGTTAGCCCAAAAATCCATACAGTCAGAAAATCACTAATCAAGCTAATTTTTGGTTATACGTCCATCTAGGGTTTGGACAAACATCCATATAGTAAAAAAATCACTAATCACGCTAATTTTGGGTTTTTATGTCATGAACAAACATCCATACAGTCAAAAAAAACTAAACAAGCTAGGTTTGGGTTTGTATGTTCGCCTAGGGTTAAGCCCACACCGTCAGAAATCACTAATCAAGCTAATTTTGAGTACGTATGTCGCTATAGCGTTAGGCCAAACATCCACACAGTCAGAATCAGTATTTAGGCCAATTTTACGTCTATATGTTCATCTAGGGTTAGGCCAAACATCCATAGAGTAAGAAATAACTAATTGGGTTTTTTGGATCTATATGTCCATCTAGGGTTAGGCCAAATATCCATATCTAGACGTTGGATTTAAGCATGTTTTAGGTACTAAATCCAATGGCTACATATCATCAATCACCTAATTATTAGTGTGTATATCCATCAATAGGTGGACTCAAGATCCATGTGATCAGTGGCTCAACGATAGGTGGACCTACAGGCCAAAAATCAGCTTGATTACTGATTTCAAACCTTTGGATCTTTGTATGCCAAAATAATGGTCAATAATGCTAAAATTCTATGGTTAAAAATCAATCCAGGAAATCAACCACTCCAATCCAATACTTAGAAACCACTAATCAGGCTAAATTTTTGGTATGTATGTCCATACCGCTGCTATTTGGGCCCACTGACCTCATGGATGTTTAGCCCACCCCTTGGTGGATATACACACCAAAAATCACTGTGATTGGTAATCTCTAATCATTAGATTTTAGTACTTTTTAAGACATGATTATAGATGTTGAATGCAATATTTAACCATTTTTTTTAGTACTAAAACCAACTGCTAAAATCATTAAACAAGCTGATTTTTTGTATGAATGTCTACGAAGGGGATAGCTAAATATCCATGCGGTCAGTGGGCCCAGATGGCAGCAGTTAGTAACAAAAATGGTGCTAGCTCATGCCATGAGCTACAATACACCGCGACCCTATTTGGCCCGACATCCAACGGCTAGATATTTTTAGGTGGACCAGCAGAAATTACTAATCATGATGAATTTTGGTATGTAAGTCCACCAAGGGATGGGCCAAATATCTCTATGGTCAGTGCTCTCTAAGAGTGTGCCATGTGGCTCATAACATGGCCCATCATCAATGGTATCAAAACTCAATGTTTGCAAAAAAAATAAAAAATACAATTTAACTAATTAATTAAATATCCCACGTACATGTCCCATTATGAAAGAGTAATGATCACATGATCCAAGGTCCATTGACTTGCATGGTAGTGTCGTTTTCTCATTGGCCAAATAATGCTCAAAATCCACGGTTAAAAACAAAACATGAAAATTACTCTAATCTAATGGATAGAAAATTATTAAGCAGGTTGAATTTTCATATGTAAGTACACCTAAGGGTAGGCCAAACATCCATACGGTCAGTGGTCTCTAAGACCGTGCCGCATGTAAGCGGCTGCCATGGGTAAGATGCATGTGCATTGCACGTAGCGGCCCCTAGTATATTAAATATAAAAAAGGCTTTATATAGATTTTTTGCCTTAGGAATCAACTTGCATGGAGACATTCTCACGTGTCGCATTTTTAGAGGACATTGACCGAATGGATGTTTGACCAATCCCTAAGTGGACTTAGAAACCAAAAATCAACCTGATTAGTGATTTCTAAGTGTTGGATTAGAGTCATTTTCATGGGTTCATTTTAACGGTGTGAATTTCAGCATTATTTCGAGCCTAGGTGGACCTACAAACCAAAAATCAACCTAATTAGGATGAATTTCTAAGTGTTGGATTAGTCATATTCATGGGTTGATTTTAACCGTGTGAGTTTGAGCATTATTTGAAGGGTCGGGCTCGGGGGACACCCATTTTTGACCCCCATTTTGGCGTACCCACATAGAAGATGAATCAATGACTGATTTTGGTGAGGATGATCTCTGTAGTGAGGAGATCATCCTCACAAAAATTCAAATCATTCTGATATTCATAGACTGGTTTAGAAGCTAAAAAATTATGGACCGTCGATTTTTAACCGTGGAACTTGAAAACCAGATTTGATGGGTTAGAAATTTCAGAATGGGCTGATTTTGTGTTGGGGTCATCTATATGGTGAGGAGATCATCCCCACCAAAAAACACCCATTAATTCATCTTCTATGTGGGTACGCCAAAATGGGTGTCCCCCAAACCCTACCAATATTTGAAATACACACAAAAAATCAACGTAATTAGGTATTTCTAAGTGTTGGATTACAGTCATTTTCATGGGTTGATTTTAACCCTGAGAATTTGAGCCTTACTTGGGGACATGGGATTTCTAAGCGTTGGATTATAGTCATTTTCATGGCTTGATTTTAACCGTAGGATTTTGAACATTATTTTGGAACAAGATCAAAAGGTCTGAAATCACAAAAAAGGTTTCAAAATGAAAAAAAGTGACAAACAACACAAATATAAAAGGGTAAGGATCGATGGTGGCGTATCCACATAGAAGATGAATCAATGGCTGATTTTTGCTGAGATGATATCCTCACTATATAGATCACTCGTACAAAAAATCAGCTCATTCTGAAATTTCTAACCCCATCAAACGTGATTTTCAATTTAACGATAAAAATCGACGGTCTATAATCCATCCGACAATTATGTTGACAAATGATAGATGTGATTTTTTTAGACTAGATAGAACTTTGATGACAATGCGTAATATGAGCCACGTGGCACACTCTTAGAGTACTCTGACCGTATTTATGTTTTTCCAATCCTTAATTAGGTGCACCTACAAACCAAAAACCAAAAATCAGCCTGATTAGTGATTTCAAACTATTGGATCTTTGCACCTCAAATAATGGTCAATCATGCTCAGATTTCCATAGTTAAAATCAATCCATGAAAATAACTCAAATCCAACGCCTAGAAATCACTAATCAGGATGATTTTTTGGTTTGTAGATCCAGCTAGGGAATGGCCAATCATCCATATGGTCAGAGTCCTCTAAGAGTGTGCCACGTGGGTCCCTGAATGCTTACATGAAGTTGCACGCGATGATCTCAAGTCTAACTTGTGGAAGGCATTTTCGTTTTGGAGCACTTTGTCGTGGAAGGCATTACTGCTTTAATCAAAACTAAATCTACCAAGTACGCCCTTGACCTCCCCTCCACGTCATGATAGATGAGTGGGAATTGAGGAGATGCCTCGAGCCAACAGGGTGACCCAAAACAAGACAAAGTGTCAAACTACCCATTTATAAAAGGATCAGGGACAAAAGTTTTGACAACAATTTTGGCGTAACAACGTAGAAGATGAATCAATGGATGATTTTTGGTGAGATGATCTCCTCCCCATATAGATCACTTCTACAATAAATCATCCCATTTTGAAATACGGTAAAAAAATGGTCAAATAAACGGGAAACGAATAAAAAGAGTACGAAGAGAGAGAGAGAGAGAGAGAGAGAGAGAGCTCTATGCTTTACATCAAATTTTAGTTTTTTTCAATATGGTTGATTTTTCAACCATGGGATTGGATCATTATTTTAGGGTGGGTACAAAGATCCAATGGCTAAAAATCGCCAATCATGCTGATTTTCAACCGAGATTTGAAATCGCCCAGATAAAAGAAAGTCATATTGTTATTGATCATTAAGAATGTATGTGTTAATGGACTTTTTCCTGCAGGTGTCGAATTTGAAGTATTATTGAAAAAAAGAAATGGAAATACGTGTTTTAATTGGTTTTAGAGAAAAAATGAAGAATGATTGTACAGTTCAATGTGTACAGTCGTTTAAAACTTTTTTTTTTTTTAAAAAAAACTTGCTATTCGGGTGTAATACGCGTATAGTACGCAGAGTTTCACACCGGCTTCACAAGAACTTTGATGACTCAGGTCATCATCAACATTTATGACAGACAGCAGTGTGAGCCACGTGGCAATTCTTAGAGACTACTGATCATATGGATGTGACCTATATACCAAATATCAGCCTGATTAACTACTTCTAAGCTTTGGATCTAAATTCTCAAAATCTAAGGTTAAAAATAAACCATGAAAAAGACTCTAATCCAACGTATAGAAATTACTAATCCGGTTGAATTTTGATATGTAAGTCCATCTAGGGATGGGCCAAACATCCATACAGTCAGTGGTCTCTAAGATTGCCACATGGCACAAACTGTGGTTCATCATCAAGGTTGATGAGGCCCATACAATCACTCACGTGCAATGACTATAAAAAGGAAGATGCTCGTACTTAAAGTCTTAAACACCCCCATGTCTTAAGATTAAAAGGCCTCTTTCCTGGTCACTAGAGCTAGTCTCGCTCAAATGCTCTCAAAAACATGAGCTGGCGAGAGATTCCGCAGGTGGGATCCCATTCCCAGCTGTAATTCCTATAAATACGCCCTCGAACTTCACTTCTTTGCTTCACACTTCACAAATCATACGTTCAACATATATATCAAATAACATGGATACCACTACCACCATGGTTTCACTTCTTCTGTCACCCGTCTCTCTCTTTTGCTTCTTTGCTTCTCTCTTCTCCTCTTCCTCCTATATAGTCTAGTCCAAAGGCTAACCTTCAATAGGCGGAAATTGCCTTTGCCACCCGGGTCGTTAGGTTGGCCATACATCGGAGAAACCTTTCAACTATACTCTCAGAACCCAAATGTCTTCTTTGCTTCCAAGCAAATGAGGTTTGTCAATTCAAATTTTAAAACCACCACAACCCAATTTCTGCTGTTGTTCTTATGTTTCTAATTGTATATGGTGTGTGTAATTATTGATTTTATAGGTATGGGTATATATTCAAGACCCATGTGTTGGGGTGTCCTTGTGTGATGATCTCGAGCCCTGAAGCTGCAAAATTCGTGTTAGTGACTCAAGCCCATCTTTTCAAGCCTACATTTCCTGCAAGTAAAGAGAGGATGTTGGGTCCACAAGCCATCTTCTTTCACCAGGGAGAGTATCACACCAAACTGAGGAAGCTTGTTCTTAGAGCATTCATGCCTGAGGCAATCAAGAATGTCGTATCTGAGGTCGAATCCATTGCTGTCGACTCTCTCCAATCATGGGATGGGAAGTTGATCAATACTTACAAAGAAATGAAGACGGTGAGCTTCGAGATTCAGCTCCATTGAATTCCACTGTTGACATATGAAAACAGGGAACACCTCTGTTTTTCTATGTTTATTCGATTAGGAATTCATTATGTACTAACATGGGATATCTGAGATTCTTATGGGCTACAAATTCCACAGAATTGAGATTACTGAGACTAATTTAGCACTCTCGAATACCTTTCTCCCAATTAATTAAACGAGTAGAATTTAATCAAATTTCACCTTATTTTGTGGATAATTGATATGGTTACTCATGATTTTTCAATTTTACGCCAAACTGAAAATTATATGTATTCATTTGATTCTTGTTTTCCTTGCAGTACACTTTCAATGTGGCATTACTTTCCATATTTGGAAAGGATGAGGTTCTCTACGGAGATAAGCTCAAAAGGTGCTACTACATTCTGGAGAAGGGCTATAATTCAATGCTTGTTAACCTTCCTGGGACTCTCTTCCACAAATCAATGAAGGCAAGGAAGGAGCTGGCTCAGATCCTTGCCCAGATCCTCTGTTCCAGGAGGCAGATGAGGGAACAAAGCAATGACTTGCTTGGATCTTTCATGGGAGAGAGAGAAGCTCTCACCGATGAACAGATCACCGATAACATCATTGGCGTCATCTTTGCTGCTCGGGACACCACGGCGAGCGTACTTACGTGGATAGTCAAGTACCTCGGAGAGAATCCCCGCGTCCTCCAAGCAGTCACTGTAAGGATCTTAGTCCTTCCCTCCCATCAACACCATCTCAATTTCTTATCAATTTCCTTTTCATATAACAAACAAATTAGAAAAGTTTATAATAACCCCAACTGGGTTTCTGTGTGTGACTGTGACTTTACAGGAAGAGCAAGAGTTGATAATGAAGTGTAAAGACAAGTTTGAAGGAGAGAAGTTTTTGACTTGGGCAGATACCAAGAAGATGCCAATAACTTCAAGAGTGATTCAAGAGACACTAAGGGTTGCTTCAATCCTATCTTTCACTTTCAGAGAAGCTGTTGAAGATGTGGAATATGAAGGTTCAAACCCAATCACTTTATGACAAAAACTAAAGTATCCCACATCTTAATTTTTCCACTATAAGGTTGCTTGATCTGCTCATAGTTTCAATATTTTTCTTTCTGTTTTGTTTTACCTCTTCAGGGTATCTTATACCAAAAGGGTGGAAAGTATTACCACTGTTCAGGAACATTCATCACAGCCCAGACATCTTTCCAGATCCTGAGAAGTTTGATCCCTCAAGATTTGAGGTATGAAAATTAAATTTACATTTACTCTAATACCCAAAGGCTAAATTTCAATCTCTCCAATCAACAGGTTTCTCCAAAACCTAATACATTCATGCCATTTGGCAATGGGACCCACTCCTGCCCTGGGAGTGAGTTAGCCAAGCTGGAGATTTTGGTCCTTCTGCATCATCTGACAACAAAGTACAGGTAACCCCATCTAAACTCCAAACCACCCTTTGCTTTTTCAGCTGTGGGTAAAGACCAGTTTCCTAAAATAGAAAGTCAATCTGTCTAATTTAGTTATGGAAGTCTTCATCTCATTATATGGGCTTTCTTATTTTCATCTATAGGTGGTCTATGATGGAGTCACAGACTGGAATCCAGTATGGCCCCTTTGCTCTTCCCCAAAATGGGTTACCCATCAGATTATCTCTTAAGACATGAAGTCCAAAATCAGCCAGAACGCTGGGTGGTATCCATGTCCTTCCCTACTATAGAAAACCCTCCCAAAAAAGGGTTAATAAGACTCTGAGGGACTGGCCAAGAAGAGAGAAAAATTACTCCCTATTTTGGCCAAGAGACACCCCCATGTATGTTTGGAAAGAAGATTGTTTTTTTAAAGAGAGCCTTTCACACCAAAAGAGAAAAACAAGTGAACATGTGATGCAAACAACCTCTGTTTTGATTTTGTAATCAATGAAGGAAAAATCCTCATATAGTAAGTGGATTTTAGTTTTTAGTTGGATTTCAGGATTTTGGGTTTGACTTAAATAAAAAAGCAAAGTAGAAGAAGAAAAAAGATGAAAAAGGCAAATCTGTTCTTTGGAGGAGAGATTAACAAAATGTTAGAGACTTTTGATACAAATCCTTCACACATCCTCTAACTGTCTTTTCTCTCTTCCCACAAATGGATGACATGAAGTCTTGGTTTTACCAAGGTCTCTATGATGAGAATTTCATGGTTCTTAAAGCTTGCAAAATGGACCAGGAAGTTGGATTTTTTAGAATTCAAAAATTTTGAGAGTTTTGATAAGCACATACTTATTAGACTGTTGGATTCAAGAGATCCATGCAGCTGTTGCCTTGTGGACTGTGGATCTCTTGAATCCAATGGTAAATGGCCTCAAACCGCACATATTTTTGTCCGGTTATCTGTGGGATAGCATTTTCCTACTTATTATGCGTTGAGGATGATTAGCTTGATTATTGTTGAGATTCCACGCAACAACTTTGTCCTGTACCATAATGTATTTCTTAACCAGAGAGTTATTCCCTTAATCAGGCGAGGGAATGCTAGATATTCTGTGGACTTGCTTTCATAAAGGAGATGTGGACCAATACAAGGTCGAGTACGTGGCTTTATAATATATATATGCCTACGGCTCAGCCACCGATTGATCCGTAGAATCGTGACATCTGCACAACTTTCATCAGTTGTTAACTCTATAATACTGTGTGGAGGACTAGTTCTTTCTCCTTGAATAAGAAAATTAAAAAATGATTGCTTCTATCACTATTTTATATCACCACTGGTGACCCCGACATATCGGCCATGGTGACATGTCATCTCTTCTGGTTTTATCCTCATATGATTGAAACAGTTGTAACAGCCTCATTGGTCTATATGCAGAACACCATTTCGACGCCAAGTTTTTTTTTCTATTAACACCAACTATACCTTCTTAGTCATAATAAATACAGTCAGACAACCACCACAGCAATGCCTCCATCTTCTGCCATAACATCTATCCATAAGTAATTATATTGGAACATCCAATTCTTACAGTTCAAGATCGGTGACTTCACGTATTTCAAGAATATATCCATTTCATGTCGAAACAGATCCTTTATTTGTACATTGGATCCTTCAAAGAGTCCCGTTTTAATTTGGAAAGACTATCTTTGTTTCTGTTTATGTCTCGAGTTGGAACAAATTACTATATCAGTTCAAGCTCCCTTAAATCGTGTTTTCCATTTCAACACCTAGTTAGGATGTGAATTGATTTGGCATAAGGTAGAATGGAAAAGGTGTTTTAGTATTTTGGTTGAAAAACGGGTACGTGGGGAATTTTGTGTAAAGTCTACAGCTGGGATCTGTTGGGTTGATCCGGTGCTCATGAATTATCCATGGGTTTGGGTTCTCTATAAAAACCCTTAGTGTGAGAGGTTAGGGGAGGTCTTGAGTTGTGTTTAGTGAAGAAGAAACAAGCTAAGCTTCCTTTCATAAAGAGTTGAGGTGAGCTTGTGATTCATAAAGTTTGCTATTATATAAATAAATTGTTTTTGTCTTAAGAGGGTAATGGGTTTTGAACCCATTTTTCCTTTTTTTGTTTTGTTGAATGATGATCTATAATAAAAAGAAATGGAAATATACAAAAGAGAAAAGAAAAGAAGAAGAGAGGAGTTTTGCATCAAGATAGGGAGAGAGTCACAATATGCACACTCACCCACCTACCAATCATATGCAACCCATAGAAAAGAAGCTCAAGAAACAAATCTGAAATATGTTTTGGAAGGATCCTCAACCGACAAGAGGAAAGGAAGCCTTCCAACTAGCCAACACCTCGAATCACACTGAAGATTAGAAGCATGCTTAGCATCACAGTCCACTCCAAAATTAACCTCCTTCCATGTAGAACTCATCCAAAACCACTCGAACTTGGTTTTGATAGAGTCCCATTTGGCTCTCACTTTCCAGCAAGGAACTTCATCTTTAAGGAAGGCTTTGACGGCAGCTTCAAAATCTGACTCTATATATCTAGTGATTCGGTGTATCCCATGCCTTTTCCTAAATTTGCATTGATCGACTTGAGTTGGAACCTTATTGGTTATGTTCGACCATTTTGGTGTCACTTGAAAACTCAATTAATCCCATGCCTTTTCTTAAATTTGCATAAATCTCAAATTTTTGTGAAAAATCCAAATCAAAGAATTCTTCCGTGATCGTCTTTTCCTCACAATTTATATATTTTCTTCATTCGAATAGTCATCGTAAATTGGAGTAGAATCCCAATTAATGAATTCTTTTAGATAGTACAACTTCAAGAGAACATCTCATTCTCTTTCTATAGGCTCTTCGCGCAGAGCACATACATGGAATGGGTTAAAAACATCCTCAGAGGTGAGACCATCATCTACATGACTCCGATTCTTGAAACATTCTAAACATTTCGTGAGTTATTGTACTTGCCTTTGTAAATCCTCAACTTTAACCTCTTAGATATCACACTCTCGTGGAGGGGGATATCAATCACCATAACCACCTCAACCACATGCACGCACCATTGGGTCTCTTTGCAACTTGCTTAAAGAAAATCCCAAAAGAACGAACGATATCCAACTAAGTCAGGCCAAAATCCTCCCTCAAGATCAAGAGAAGAGTTAGTTGCCAATCTAATCAGTTGGAAGGAGGTGGAAGGAAAGATCAAGTTGCAAAATAATGCGTTGATTTAATTTCAAGAAAAATCAACAAAGACTTAGATGTTTTAAGTGTAGAAACAACTAAACTCAATAAGTGATTTCCAAGAGAACACAAAAGAGAAGCTAAAAGCTTTCAATCAAATTATATAATTATCAAAGGTTATTTTTTCCTTGATCCATAGCTACATATTTGTAAGCCTCCAATTCCTTAGTCAGTAAAGGCAAACATTAAACACAAAATGTAACTCCTAAGTTTGACTAACAAATTCCCATAAGTCCAAAGCCTAACTCCCATCAATTTCATATGCAAGACTACCATTTTCTCATACAAACTAATAATTCCCATACACCCACCTAATAAATCACTTTGACAACTTTCAAAACAACAAAGAACTAAATAACCAACTAACACTAACACTTTCCATGCCTATTAACTCCATTTTCTTTTCCCAACATTCTGGACCTCAATATTGGGTTACTCATGACAAGGCATACAACGATGAGACACCGAATCACTTTCCAAACCTTGGAAAGAGAAAGATTAAAATGCCCATAAGGTTCCAAGACTAATTATTTGTATTTGGTTCATAGGGTCAATAATAGAGTTAATATGCATGGAAATGTGTAGTTAGTTGCCTTGGAGGCCAAGGAATCGGAGGCCTATAAATATGTAGCTATGGATAAAGGAAAACACAACTTTGAATGAATATAGAATTTAATTTGAAATCTAGAGCTAGAAGGGGTGTGGGACACCCCAACCTTTCTCTCTTGGTAAATTTGCAACTTGATTTTTCTTCCTCCTCCCTCCATCTTTTCTTTTGGAAACTAATTCTTTTCTTGATCTTGAGAGAAGATTTTTGACATGCATCAAGTGGTATTAGAGCATCGCTCGTTCTTTTGAGATTTTCTTGAAGCAAGTTGCAAAGAGACGGAGCGTGCACATAGTTGAGGTGGTCGTGGCGATCCCCCTCTATGAGAGCGTGACATCCAAGATGTTGAAGTTGAGGATTTACGAAGGCAAGTGCAACAACTCACGAAACGTTCAAAACATTTCAATACTCGGGGTTGCGAAGATGATGGTCTCACATCTGAGGATGATATTAACCCTTTTCATCTTCGTGACCCGCGTGAAAATTCATATGAAAGGGCAATGGATGATTGTGCGGATCGATTTCATGATATCAACATAAAGGTGGATATTTCATAATTTGAAGGTAAGATTAAATCCGATGAGTTTATTGATTGGTTAAATATTGTTGAAAGAGTTTTTGAGTATAAAGAAATTCTTGACTCTCGCAAAGTTAAAATTATTACTATCAAGTTGACAAAATATGAGTCGGCTTGGTGAGAACAATTAAAGGTTAGAAGATAAAGAATGGATAAATCAAGAATCACCACATGGGCTAAGAAGAAGGAATTGAGAAAGAAATTTACCCAAAAATTATCTTCAACAATGATTTGTAAAGATGTATAATTTTCAACAAGGAAACAAATCAGTTGATGAGTTTACCGAAGCGTTTGATTTGTTAATGGTTCGATATGGAGTGACCGAACCTAAAGAGCAAACCATTGCACATTATCTAGGTGCATGGGTTGTGAAAAGAGATTAATGATATGATAACATTGCAACCTTATTGGACCTATATTGATGTTTATAAATTGGCCATTAAGGTAGAAAGCAACAAAAATATAAATTTTCTTATTCGTCACCTAGTACCATTGTTTGTGATCTCAAAAAGAGGCTTTTCCTAAGTAAAATCAATTGGTAGAAAAGCGACTCATGAAGAATTTTGGTTCTAACAATACCAATCAGAATGAAATCGGTTCAAGCTCGGGACGACAAGGGATTCAAAACAACAAGTCATTGAAGTGCTTCAAGTGCTTAGGCTTTGGTCACATATATAGCTTCGGAGTGTGCAAGCAGAAAAACTTATCAATCTTGCAATTTAAGGAGGAATCAATAAAAAATGATGATATGGCAATTTTTGATGACAACCAAGAAAATGTGGTGATGATGAGGTCACTTGGAGTGATCAAAAGTCTCATCGACGTAGCATGAACACCACACATGTTGAAGATGATGATTGGCTATGTAACAATATCTTTCATACAAGATGTATCACTTATGAAAAGACATGCAACTTAATCATCGATGGTGGAAGCTGTGAGAATGTAGTCTCACAAGACATGATCAAAAAGTTGAAGACTTAGGAGACGCCACTACGTACAAGCTTGCATGGTTCAAGAAAGGCAATAAGGTAACCGTTGACAAACGTTGCTTAATTAGTTTCATTTTCCATTGGCAAATCCGATCAACACTACAACAAAATAGACTTTCTATAGCGTTCAAAAAACGCCATCAAATACTTTTGATGGCGTTCATCGAACGTAACAAAAAACGCTGTAATAGGCTATGCCATGCTTTTTATTGTTAAACGATGGTGTTTATTGAACGCCATGAATTTATGGAGTTCAAGGAACACCATTAATTGATAACATTTGCGAATGCTATACGCCATTGTTTAATACATTACCCGTTGAGATAATGGACTTGTGTAAAAGCATGACATTTACTGAACCCATGATTGAAATCTTATAGTATCATGGCATTGTATGAACACTATTGTTTAGCTTTTTGTTTTTTAAATTAGACTTTCATAAATCTCTCTATTAATGTAATAAAATTACCCGTGAAGATTCATACACATTCTAAAATATCCCATTCACATTTCACATAATAAAAAAACTGATAATTCTAATATTTGAAGACAAACACAATATTAAAATAAAAAAATTCACAGTTTGATTCGAGTGTTAAATACAACAAGATAGTAACTCTCCCTGCTATCCGCTTTTTTATTAGAATACATAAGAGGACCCAATGGCTCCTTTCCCAACCCCCACCCCACCAAAAAAAAGTTAAAAGATGTTTACATTGGCTTTTTTCTAAGTAAAAACATTGTTAATTCGCCCCACTTATTTTCATAAATTTGATGAGCATGATTCAAAGCTAATTCATCTTCTTGAATCCATGCCCCCTTGTTTATAAGAGAATTAAGATGATTATACCAGCTGAAAGTCAATATTAGTTAATGTAAGTAGGAGTGTAGCATATATTTGTCAACAAACAAATAATAAAACAAAAAATTAAAGAAAAGCAGACGTATCATAACAAATTGAGATATAAGAACCTAATGGGGAGTTATGTTACTAATAGGAGCACACAAAACCTAAAGCACATTTGTTGCTAGCTACAAATATAATCAATCCTTTACAGATGATATGAAGAGCATCCACAGGGGAATGACTTCACAATCAGAATATAACAACTATAAGTAACTGAAAAAAGGACATCAACTATGAGAACCTAGCCATGGCTAAATTAACATGATGGGACGACCTTCAGACAAATTATGAAGTGAACAAGCATATAGGTAAGCTGACATCCAGTTGTTAAAAAGAATCTATTGAATGAAGAAGATATCTAAGTTAAGCATACAAGGAGCAACTAGAGAAGTTAAAAACTAGTCTTTACCTAACATATCTTGGGGCGTTAAGATGAAAAATTAAAAAAAAAATATATCAAGAGTTGGAGGTCAGGCAGGCCCATTATCCCTCAACCAATTGATGCATCGGATGAGGGCAGCATCCACAAGCGCAAATAGCAAGGGGAGAAAGGGTCGCTTTGATGAAGAATTATCCAATGTTTTAAAAACGGCCGTTTAAACGGTAACGCCCCAAGCCCGTTTCTGTTAAAACCATTTAAACACGTTTTATCGGTTTTGAATAAAACGGCCATTTTTTTGTTTAAACGGCCGTTAAAATCGTTTAAACATCTGTTTAATTCTGAATTTTTTTTTGAAAAAAACGGCCGTTAAAATCTGTTTAATTTTCGTTACATTCCATTTTTTTTTTAATTTTCAAAATTTGAATTTCAGCGCCATTTTTTTCTTTTTTTCCGTTAAAATCATTAAAATCCGTTTAATTCCTTTTTTTTCCATTTTTGCCCCTAGCCATTTCAATCCTTTTTAACGGCTGTTTAAACGGTTTAAACGGTAACACCCCCAGTCCGTTTAACCGTTAAAATGGCCTCCTTTAAACCTTGGAATTATCATCAAATATGTTGAAAAATAATGAAAATGCCCTTGTAGGTAAAACACCATATATGTAGAATTGTCATCAAACAGGTAAACACACAAGTAACAAGATCAAAAATAAATTATTATGGCCCCTACATTATCAATGGTCGACCCAAAATTTTTAATTTAACTTGGAAAAAACATAGCCCTAATGGGTATTTGGAGATTAGTATGGCCTACACTTTGATCCATATCAATCTAGGTCTAGAAACGTCCGAGGTGCGACAAAAAGTGTCAAAACCGCTAGCCTCAGCTGGCAAATGTGCCCAATTAGGATAATCGAGGTTGATTCGAACCACCAAGTCAAATGATACGACCCAACAATCTCTCCCTCTTGTTTCCTGAAAGAATTTCATCATCATCAATCCCTCTTCTTCCATTAGAGGAAGTAAGTCATCCGATCGAGTTAATCATCTCTTGAAAAACAGCACAGATGCTTCCTCCTGCTAGTGGCATAGCACCTTCTATCCCAAATTTTCTTACGGTAATTCGTGTCCCCCAAGATCCACTAGGGTCTAAAAGCGTGGGTCACCACTATGATCTATTTGATCCCACCAGAGAGGAATTTGACTAGGTGTATGCCTCATCCAACTCCTGGCCCAAACCCATAACCTAGTACCATCTCTAGCCCCTCAAGTGGTCCCTCATAGCGAAATAGACTCTCTCAAATTCTATTGGTGTTACTGTACTATTAGGCTCCTGTTACTTTCTGACCCCAAAATTTTTTTAGGCATTATAAGGATATTTTCATTTTTGAAAATCATATAGTTTTCCATTTTAATGTGGGTTTTCCTTCTTGATTTTCGACTAGGGTTTGGGATTTGTACAACGGTATATACAGGACTGGGGGCGTTTCCGTTTCTTCGTTAAAACAACTTTAATGGACAAGCAAAATTGAAAAAAAAAATTGGGAAAAAGGTGCTGAAATTCAAATTTTCAAAAATGAAAAAATGGAAAATAACAGCTTTTTTTCACAATTTTTTCGGAAATTGACGGACGTTATTATCTAAGCGTCAAAACGGTTCATGACGTAACGGGCATTGGGTGTTACCGTTTTAACGGCCATTAAAACCGTTAAAACGGGGTTATTTTAAACTATGCATGAGAGAGAGCATGGAAGTAGGAAATTTAGTCTGATACTCTTCAATTCTCTTTAGTTAACAAGTATACAAATTTAAGCATAATATGTGAGAGTTTATACTCAAATTTCTCGCCCGGATTGGTTCCATCTGAGAGGTCCAAGTCTCCACTGAAAATATACTTTTACAAGTTGCAATCAAGGGACCATTCCAAAGTAGCCCTCCTTTACTGACCTTCCAATACAAAGAATAGCTTGATCTTAAATTTGCATTATTTCTTGCCGAGTCTCCTTCAATTTGTAGTGGAGTTAGTTTCCGCCCGCCCGCCCTTGTTTTGTTCCAAATCCTTATCTTGAATCTCCCCTCATCAAGTTGGTGAGAGGACGTCATTTTCTCTAGAACTTTGTTGTGCATGTGCATGTGTCTTCCTCCCCTGTTCCATCTGCTTTCTCCATTGCCGTCTCCTTGTCACAAAGATGGAGCCAAGTATGAAGATTACCGTCACCAGAACTAGTATTGCTGAGCCAATATACACCCCATTTTTTACCACGTAACATTCTCCGTCTAACCATCCTCGTCCATAAGTCTGCCTACGATTCATACTTGAAGCTGCACCCAATAAAATAATTGCAAATCCAAAGCTGATCCTGCGCACATAGATCATAACTTTTATCATTTTTTAGAGCTTTTGTCGGCTATGGAAGTTCATGATGATTTAGATAACGGAAAATTGCAGAAAAGAAGACAAACTTTAATCTATTTACAAAAAAGAACAAAACTTTTCGCAAATCCCAAAAAAGAAAACGTTCGTCTGCTGTCAGTCGAATCAGTCGCCGACTGACTAACGAATGACTGATGGCTGACATGTTTGACAAACGCCCTTTTAAATGGCGTTTATTCCTGAGAAATGATTTTTTAAAAAACGTTTTCATGAAAAAAACACCCTTTCAAAGGGCGTCTGCCAGGCGACGACTTAAATTCCGCCTAAGTCGCTTTCATCTATTCTCCCGCCTCTCCTCTCTCGTTGTGTTCTCCTCCGGCAAACTCTCCCCTCTCTCTCTCTGGCGGTCTCCTCGCGGCCTCCTTGCTCCAATCGAAGCGGCCTCCTACGCTTTAGAACTCAGGTATGTATTTATTTATTTATTTTTTTTTAGTTTTTTTTATTTTTGGTGGGGCTTGGGGGACCCCTATTTTGGCCTACACAGTAAAAATCGACGGCCCATAATTCCTCAACTTCTAAACCAGTCTACGAATATAGGAATGATCTGAATTTTTGTGAGGATGATCTCCTCACTGTAGAGATCATCCTCACCAAAAATCAGCCATTGATTCATCTTCTGGGTATGCCAAAATGGGCGTAAAAATTGGAGTTCCTGTTTTTTTGGGCTCTGGCTCCGGTGTTATAGGACACAATATTAGCCACGTGGCACATTCTTAGAGGACTCTGACCGTATGGATGTTTGGCCAATCCCTAAGTGGACCTACAAATGAAAACTCAGCTGATTAGTGATTTATAGGTGTTGGATTAGACTTATTTTCATGGGTTGATCTCAACTGTGAGAATTTAGAACGGATCCCAACGGCCGAGCGCTCTTTAAAAGGGCGTTTTCTACTGACACACGCCCTTAATTTAAAATAACGTCTGTCAGTTGTCAGAGGTCTGACAGACGTTTTTTAAAAAGGCGTCTATTACTGAAAAATGCCTTTAAAATGGCGTTTTTTACTGACAAACGTCCTTTTGATAAACATGTGCCACGTAATGAAACGCCCTTTCGTTTTCTTTTTTGGGATTTGCGAAAAGTTGTATTCTTTTTTGTAAATAGATTAAAGTTTGTTATCTTTTTAGAAATTTTCTGTTTAGATAATGGGGTACCTACAGCTAGCTGACCCTTTCTTAATAAATGTAGTTGGGGTTTGTCTACTTTTTCATGTTGAAAGCCCACCGTGCCGTATATGTTTTCTTATTCGCCTTTGTTTACACATGTTCCTCCACCACCCGCACATTGATGCAGATAGTTCAGTTGGTGGACCACATCTTGGAGTAAAAAAGAAGCTGCTGACTGCCCATAATATGAGCCACATGGCACACTCTTAGAGGATACTGTTATGTATGGATGTTTGGCCAATCCCTATGTGGACCTACAAACCAAAAATCAGCTTATTTAGTGATTTCATACCTTTAGATCCTTGTACCCCAAATAATGGTCAATAATGCTCTAATTCCCACGGTTAAAATCAACGCATGAAAATGAAATCACTAATCGGACTGATTTTTTGTTTGTAGGTCCACCTAGGGATTAGCCAAACATCCATGAGGTCATTGTCCTCTAAAAATATGCCACATGGCTCATATTGTGGATGATCTGCAAAGATTAATCATCAATGGATGGTCTATATATATGGCTCAGAAGTCATTGATTGGACTACGTTAACCATCTTTCAAGAGGTGAACCCTTCAAGAAGCTCACCCTTTCGTGGGGAGGAAAACTTCGATGACAGCCACACAATTCTCGTACCCGAGAGCTTTTGAGTTTTGACCACGTAATACTTATTGGGTAGGTGGCAAAAATGAACTCGTGCCGAGAATTGTGTGGTCCCGCGTCATCGGCTTCGATGACAACCCACTGTCTTGAACCGGCGACCTCATGGGTCACCCAAGGAGTTGCACATGACTTCAACAGTTCTATGTGACATACTGTATACATGCACACACAAGAACATGTATATATCTGAAACATACGATCAAAGATTTGCCTACCAAGAGAGAACCAACAGACTTATTGCTATGGCTCGTTTCCCGGATTTCCCACTGGTTTTCTTCTGTCTTGACCAAAATTGCCTGCAAATAACGGAGGTTCCAAGAATCTGAACGATTGAAAGACATATCGAAGCTGCAATTCCCAAACCAACCGCTGGGCTCCCAGGCAAATAACATAGTTTTCCATCCAACTTCATATCCTCCACCTTCAAATTCTCAATTCAATCAATCCCCAGACCATGAATAAAAAAGCTCACATGCAAACTCCAAAATTAATTAAAACAAGAAATTAAGAACGGAACGTGATGAACACTGCAGGGGATATACAAACCTTTGTTTTCTTGAACTCTGCTGCAATACATGCTAAGAAAGCCAGAAAGCCGAGAGAGACGGTGACGGAGCAGATTACCCAGAACCCGTAATGGTGTTTCTCCATAGGAGCTGGAGTTTTTCAATTTGCAGAACTTGTAGACAAGCCCGGCTTGACCATTAGGCAAATAAGGCAGTCGCCAAAGGCCCCCGCTAAGGGCCCCAAATTTCAGAAAATTTCAAGTATTTTTAATATTATTCTTCTATGAAAAGGCTCCCACCGGTCCAGGCCCCTCCAATCACGCAAGACTAGGCTACAGCCGGACAAATCTAGTCTGAGTAAAACTTGTCACAAGATGTTGTGACGGAAGCTGGTCACAGCACTCAAGACGAGCCACGTGGCACACGATCAGAGGGCACTGACCTTATGGATGTGACCTACAAACCAAAAATCAGCCTGATTAGTGATTTAAAACCTTTGGATTTTTGCACCCAAATAATGCTCAGATTCTTACCGTGAAAATCAACCCATGAAAATCACCTTGGAGCCTACTAAAGGGAAAGAAGAGTAGTTGTAGAGACTTTCTTCCAAAGTCTTTCATGGGTAGGAAATGGAAAGAGAGATACCAAAACAACTGAAATTGGGCAAATTTAGAGAATAAATGAGAAGTTAGGGATCATCTCCATTCACATTTCACAAGGAGCTGCTCAACTGCTACAAGGAGCTTACTACACAAAACACTATTTTATTAAACAAAGGAAGGAATCCCATCAAGATCATTCCCCACTGATGGTTTTCCTTTTAATGTTTAAAAAAGCGAACCGATTTTATCAAATTGGTTGAAGCCCTGTCCCAATCATGGTTCAAGTATTTATCAGACAGGCTTTAACTTAATTAAATAATTATAAATCAGAGAAGTGCTAAGATTTAGAAAAATATGAGAAAATTTTGCAATATTTATCAAAACTCACATGTCACAAGTCACAACCATGGTTTAAAAAACGGGTGTTATAACGGATTCGGACCTCCCCCGTTACGTTATGTACACTTAACACGCTATAAAAATAACAGCCGTTATTTTCCGTTATAATGAAAATAACACTTATTTTCTGTAAAATTTTGTGAAAAAATAACGGCCGTTTTATTTTCATTATTTTCTGTTGTTTCATTTTTGAAAATTCGAGCACATTTTTTTACGTTATTTTCCCGAGCGTTACAATTCGTTATAACGGTAACAGCCCCAGTCCGTTGTACCATTATAGCGGGCCCTTTTAAACCTTGGTCACAACAATGTAAATTAACGTACAATTTATTTATTTAGTAGTTGGGAGAGAGCCGTTCTATGATGCAGAAGACCCTCAAATTGCCACGTCGTGCACTCTCTCGGACCCACCATCTGAATGTTCGGCCCCCACTTTCATGGATCTGCACACAAAAAATCAGCCCAAGCCGATGATGAAAAAGTTCTCAAATCCAATGGCTAGAAATCACCAATCACGCTGATTTTTGGTGTGTGGGTCCACCAAGATGTGGGCTAAACATTGAGGGAGCCGGTGGGCCCTAAAGAGTGTACTACATGGCAATTTGAGGGTATGTATCATAGATTTTTCTGATAGGATAGAATTCAGAATAGAACTCACCTGCCTCAAATTAGCTCACTCTCAAGTTTTTTATGCCGTCAAGAATTCTCCTTAAATCAGCTTACCTTCGTTTTCTCCGAAGAATCTTTCCTTTGTTTTTATCTTACTTGCCATTTTAACATTCAAAAAATAACGACCGTTATAACGAACAAACAACGGTTGTTTCCATTATTTTGAAATTCAAATTTTGAAAATTTTGAATTCAAATTTCGAATTTTCGAACAGTTATTTCCATTATTTCTGTTAGGGCGTGTTTGATTGCCAAGTGGGAAAATTGCATTTTCCTTGAGAAAACATAACTTTTCATTGTTAGATAGCAATTTTAAATCTGTATAATTTTTCCTATCAAGCCATTTAATCTGGATAATTTTCCCTACTACGTTTGGGTCAGCTTATTACTTATTTGAAGTGCTTACCAAGTAGCACTTATATGAAAGTACTTAAGTTAAGCTGTTTTGGTCGTTTGGTTAATCATATAAAAAAGAGTTTTTTCTTAAAAAGCCAATTTATGGTGTGGTAAAAAAAGTACTTTTTGGCAGAAAATGCCTAATTTACCCTCAAAATGCACTTAAACAACTGATTTTGGAGTGCAGGTCTATCAAGAGGTGGACCAAACATTCATGGTCACTTGAAGATGACCACGTGATATAAGAAAATTTTGAAAAAGCCACGTAGCACTCTTTAGAGACCAATGACCACCTGACATACTCTTACAGACCAATGGCCATATCGATGTTTGGCCCATCCATAAGGTCATTTGTCTATAAATGTGTAGCATGTGGTGTTTTTAAGTGCAGTCTGGACACCTGGACCATTTACACCCCCAGTCCCACATATGCGTTGGTACTATCAAATTCATCATTTGATTCAATAATGTTTTACAAAAAATACAAATCAATTGTGTCAAATGATTTTATAGTTCCATAAAACATGTCAACCATAACAAAAAAAAGAAGATTTTACACAAACTAGTCGTTGAGATACCCGTGCTTTCCCAAAAAACAATCACAATTTGGATATTAAACTCTCCTATGAAGCAAGTGTTCGCACGAAGGGATGTTTATTTGGTACTATGTTGAGTGACATTTGTCTTCACGAAACCAACATAATCTTCAAACGATTGTTCCTGCATTTCAGGTATTGCATCATGTGTAGCGTCAAGTCGTGGTAGTCGAATTGGACCCTCAGAGAAAGAAGGCAAGACACTAGAGTTTGGTGCTCATTGAAAATCGCCAGTTTCAGTTATACCGCCAAACAAGTAGTCAAGCTCTGTAACAAACGGTAGCCCAAAATTGCGAAACTCTGCAACCTTTGGATTTGCCTGTCATCATTACATAATAATTAGTCAACAATCTCATTTACAGATTATACAAGAACCAATTGATATATTAATAATTTATTAATGAAATAGGCTTATCTACAAACTCTGATATTACTTATAACATACAAAAATAAAGTGTAAAAATGGTCTATACAGAATATTTTCTAGTATGTGAATCAAAGAATGACACAATTTTATATGGTTTATATTAACATGATGATTTTTTTTCCTTGTATCTTGAAAATTTCAAGTCAAACCCAAAACTAAACTCTAAGTCTAAACTGAGTCGAGTAGACTCGGCCAAAATATTTTTTCAGAATCAAAGACGAGATTTGAGCATTGAAGAAAACCCCAACCTAAGTTTGTGAGAACTAGCAGAATTTGTAACACGTATAAAATGGATAACATGAGAAATAAGAATCTCCTTGTTCTACATGGAACTTAATTAATCTTGCTTTGGGAATCATCGCAACTTCACAAGATATTCTCAAGATATCCTAACAATCACATCCATTTTCGCTAACCTTGACTACTATTTTGTAAATCTTGGATGCATAAAACAAGAAATTTTTAATAAGAGGAAAAATAACTTGCCAATAATATTTTGGAAGAAAAAATAGCAAATGATTCCAAGTCTGTGAGGTGTTTACAAACGACACTAAAATCTACAAGTGTATCTAATTTAAAACTATATACCCACTTTGTGAATGTGTGGTGGGTCAACTATATACGACACTAAAATTCCAAGTCTTGTAAGCTTTCTTCATCATTTTTTTCTCCTGCAAGCTTTCTTCCTTTGCAACTCTACATCTTCTTCTCCAATATTTTCTCTTGGGTCGGGCTCGGGGGACACCGATTTTTTACCCCCATTTTAACTCTCATTTTGGCACCCACATAAAAGATGAATCAGTGGCTGATTTTTTTTGGTGGGGATGATCTCCTCACCATATAGATCACCCCAACAAAATATCAGCTCATTCTGAAATTTCTAACCCCATCAAATGTGGTTCTTGAGTTACACGATAAAAATTGACGGTCCATAATTCTTCAACTTCTAAACCAGTATATGAATATCAGAATGATTTGAATTTTTGTGAGGATGATCTCCTCACCAAAAATCAGCCATTGATTCATCTTCTATGTGGGTACGCCAAAATGGGTGCAAAAAATGGAGGTAAAAAATGGGTGTCCCCGAGCCCAACTATTTTTTCTTTGTTTCTCTTATATTTTCTTTTCTTCTCCTTCTCCGTCTTCGCCAAAGATTTTCAGTTCTCATATGTGGAGTTCATAAGAAGTGTTCTTTCAAGTAGGAATTCAATCAAGTTTTCTTCCTCTACAATTCCATTTCTTTTTCTCCAACATTTTTTATTTATTTATTTCTTTTTTTATCTTCATCTTCAACTTAGCTTCTCCTTTTTTCTATTCTCTTCCTCTACAAACCCAAGACAAGATGTGTTTTGCCTTTTCTCCTCTTCTATCATCTATTTTTTCATTTTTATATTATCAATTTTCTCCTTTTCTATCTTCTGTTTCCTCATTTTCTATCATTGCTTTTCTCCTCTTCTTTCTTCCATTTTTTTATTTTCTTAATCCGTTGTTTTCTCCTTTTCTATCATATATTTTTTTATTTTATATCATTATTTTTTTATCGGTTACAAGAATGTTTTTATGAAAAACGGAATCTTTGCCAAATAGAATATGAAAATATTTCTTATACAATATTTTTAAAATATTTGCGTCTCACCCAAGGTCATTATAGTCATTTAAAAAATATTGGGATGTCCATCCAAAGACCATTAATGGGCGTTTATGGTCAACGACGTTGACCGTGGTCAAAAGATGAGACGCAAATATTTTAGAAACATTTGGTGCGATTCAAATTACATCAATAAAGGGGGACAATAAAAAATGCCGAAAAATAAAAATAAAATTAGTGACAGCTAGAAAACATCGCGTGGACACTCAATGAATATGATCCGTTCATTTTTATTTAATAGATGGTTCAGATTGCTCTATTTATACTTTTATTATTTAAACCCACCTATTATGTCCCTAACTACCAGATGACACATCAGCTTGGTAGATCTTGACGGCCTAAATCTACCAAAGGTGAAAATGGTGTCATTTCTTGTTTAGTCCATGTTATTTCTACTATTACATATCGAACGATTTGATTTGTTGTCCATTTTTGAAGGAAATTAGAAAAAATCATATAAATATAGTAAATGAGACTAACTAGACACAAAACTCAGTAGATCTTGGCCGTCTGTCCAAGTCCATATTGATGGTCAAGATCTAATAAAATTAAAAAATGGCTCCATTTATTTCGTAATCTAGGATGTTCGTACTATTCCATCAATCGAATGATCTGGATTTGTGTGTGCCAAAAATTACCTATACCACGGCCATTCACTTGTCTCCTCAAGATTCGTGCATCAGGGGCATTCTTGTCCTAGTAGCTATCAAATCCGAGTTGTATCTCTCAAACCATCTCAGCTCTGCTTAGAGCTCGAACCTCTTCGTTGACCTAATCAACCAGACTCAGAGTTTTGTTTGGCAGAGGGGAGAGCCGACTAGTTGAGGTGACCCAATTTGGGCGAAGGAGTCGATTCACCTTGTTAGTCAACGTCATTCTAATGCGTAGTCTCTACCTAGCCCCTGATCGATAGGAACCTACTCTAGTCGAAATGCCCCATACCCACGTAGGTTGGTACTTGAGATTTACCTAAATAGAATGATAAGAGAATGGGTTGGCTGAAACTTCCTGCACATGTCAAAGGGTACATACCTCCCTCGCAGACGACTGTGCCCCAATCATTTTGGGCAGATAGAGATGGTAAGTCTCATCTAACCCTTTTCCTTATAAATAGGAACCCTCATTCACTAAGGAGGGGATCCAAAAAATCAACTACTCGCAGAAGCACTGTCCAGACTCTCTCTTTCTCTCTCTCACTAAGCCCGGCCCCTTGATTCGACTTGAGTTGCCAACGTCCCCATTCACACCATACAAATACGTAGTCGACCGTTCAAGTCGAGCATTCGAGGTGTAGAGTCGATTTTACCCCTATTAGCCCAAAATTGACCCCACATTCTCTAGCGTCGTCTATGGGAACGACGTAGCCAAGTTGTTCCCTACCATTATTTCATCTATAGTGAGTAGGACGAGGAGTAAATCTCTTCGGGACAAAGCTACCCATTTCCCAAGATCTTCTAACCACACCAGTCCTACCGAGTAGGTGGACTCAGGATGTTAATTAACCGATATATTTTGGCTCCAGCACGAACAGATGAGGAGACTAGATGAGATCTCCTAAGAAAATGATGAGCTCGCGAGAGAGCTCACCCCTGATCTTAGTTAGAGGACTAGCAAGAAGGCAAAAGAGGGAGAGGCCATCGGAGCTGTCTAACTGTTTATCTCTACCCCCTACTAGGAGAACAGGCTCAGCCATAGTGATAAGAGACCTACCAGGGTGTGAGACATCAACCACCTTGGCTGGGTCCATGCAACGAGCTTTCTCAGAGATCTGAGGGGTTAGATTATGGATCTTCTTCCTGATATGGAAGATCATTTCATCCTCCTCAAAGACCATGCGACTCCCAACTATAGAGAGCAACTAGCCTTCGACCTGGGGTCGTCCATGTGCGACCGCCATGTTAGAGTTGGAGAAGATGAAGTTAATAATCCAAGCCTTTGGCTAGAAAGGAAATGAGGAGATCAATGCTATCCTTTGTTATCCCAAAGGTCGACTGACAAATGCCTACCTCATTAGTCTCCAAGACATGGGCAGCTCTTGATTCGCGTTAGCCATCCTTGGAGCAGACCATGAGCAAACTCTCCTCTAGTCTTGACGCCCTATTCTTTGTTAAGAAAGAGGTCAACGAGATGGATAAGAGCTACACTTCGTGAAATGGGGAAAACAACTTGTTTACAAGATAGGAAGCCGTTACCCGGCCACAATCGGGAAATGGGGCAGCATAGAACATGAGAACCGATCCAATCTAGATGCTTGTAAGTTTAGATCCTTAGAATGAGATTTGAATTGAAACGAGTTAGATATGGATATAGGGGATCTTACCTAGGGGTGTCAACGGGTTGGTTCCGGTTCGGTTCCTAAGGTGACCAGAACCGGAACAAACGGTTCCGGTTCTTATCGGTTCGGGTACTTATCGGTTCCGGTTCTCAAAGTGATGGTACCAGAACCGGAACCGATTATGTAGTTTTTGTCGGTTCCGGTTCCGATTTCGGGTATAACGGGTCCAATTTTGGTAATATGAGAATTTTTACACTATATTTATATATTGGTTCCGGTTCTTATCAGTTCGGTTCCGGTTCTTATCGGTTTCGGTTCCATATTAGAGTACCGGAACCGTAACCATTAGTTTCCGGTTCGGTTCCGGTTCTTTTTAATCGGTTCCCAAAAATGTGGTACCGGAACCGGTGTTTTCGGTTCCGGTTCCTGTTCGGTTCCGGTTATATCGGGTAAAATTGACACCCCTAATCTTACCCAAGTTGTATTCATTTTGAACATTAAATACGGCTGAATACTTATTATAAAGTGACTTTGCACCAAAGATCGGCTATAAGTTTGTAATTATGGATGGATTAAATACTCGTGTTCAAGGAGAGGTCTCTTAGAGTGTGCTATTTCTAAATTATGTAGGCCCTGCTTGGTTCGCTGCACTTGGGTCCATTTTGCACTTTAGTGCAAATACAATGAATTGTGTTGCAATCACTTGCGATGTAAGTCACTTACAACTGTTTGGTTCACATCTTGTAAATAGATGCAAAAGAAGTTTAGCTGATTGGATGGTAGTGCATTGCAAATGAATGCAATTAATGGATTATTTTTTTTTGATTTTACAAAAAAAATGCACAATAAAATTACTATTGTAATATTATTTTTTATTTTTTGATAACACAGGTGTCCCCACACACATTGGTGATGGGACTAGTCCTACAGTTGTGTGCGCTTGCCCAGGCCTTCCTATACACACAACACGGTTTACGCAAGAGGGGCGTTTGAAAATTATAATTATAATTTTGAAAATTACGCAAGGAGGAAGATTTACCCAAGCCTTCCCATACTAATAATTTCAAAATTTGAATTTCAATGCCATTTTTTTCGTTTTTCCTGTTATTTTCAATTTTTGGCCCCTAAGCGTTAAAATTCATTATATCGGCCCTTATAACTGAAAAAATTATGACGCCCCAAGTCCGGTATACCATTATAGCGACCCCTTTTAAGCCTTTATTATAATTAATATTGTTATTACTTTATTATCATTGTTATTATTATTATTATTGTTTTGGAGGGGAAAGCTTGGGGTTAGGGGACCCCAACCAGCTATATCAAAAGGGTCCGGGGACAACCATTTTGGTGTGCCCACATAGCTGATTTTTGGCGAGGATGATCTCCTCACCATATAGATCACCCCCACAAAAAATCAGCACATTCTGAAATTTCTAACCCCCTCGAATGTGGTTTTCAAGTTGCACGGTAAAAATAGACAGTCCATAATTCTTCAACTTCCAAACCAGTCTATGAATATCAGAATGATTTGAATTTTTATGAGGATGATCTCCTCACCATAGAGATCATCCTCACCAAAAATCAGCCATTGATTCATCTTCTATGAGGGTATGCCAAATAGTTGTCCCCCGATCCCGACCCTATCAAAAAATAGAAAACTAAAAAGTAAAGAAATAAAAATAAAAAGATAATAATAAAAAATAATCTCGGTTATTGTTATTATTATTGTTGTTTTTCGGAAAAAAAAAATGTTAAAAAGAGTTAGTTTTTGGGCCTGCACTTCCTTGCATCTATTTTGTTAAGGAGTTTGCAAGTCGTTGTTAACCCCACTTGCACAGCAGTCATTTGCACTCCTCCAACCAATCACTTTCAATCCCAAAATTGTGGCAAGGGAGTGCATTGCACTTAATTTGCTGTGAACCAAGCAAGGCCGTAGTATCAATTGACGAGTAAAAGGAGTAAATGCAAAACTAGAACTTTAGAGAAAAACTTAAAAAAATTAAAGGTTTTAAGATAAGTAGGACCAAGATAGAATACATACAATCCAACTTTGATAAGAATACCCATAAGACTGAGACGTTAATTAAAATCGACAGATAAGAAATATCCCAAAGTGACCACTTTTGTTATTTAAGTTCAATATCCACATAAATGGAGATTTGTGATGATGTGACCCATAGAATTAGTGTTGTGTAGCTAAAGTAGAGATACACTTCTAAAGTGTTATGTGGTCAATGTGTATGAATCAAACTAAAAGATAAATTTTACATGACAACAATAAGACAACGGATGCTTTATGGATCTAACGGTTGGGAAATCAAGAAACATCATGTTTATAGAATTTGTAGCAGCGATGAGGGTGGTAGGATGGATAAGTGAAAATACTAAGAAACAAAATCAGAAGCAAGCACATAGAAGATGAAATAAGGGAAAATCAATTGAGATAATTTGGACACATAAAACAAAGACCAACAACGGCACCGGGAAGAATGAGTGCTTTGGTACAAGTTAAAAACCATGAAAGGGAGAGAGGAAGACCGAAAATGACAAAGATTCGATTTCATTAGTAGTAGGTGGGATATGTCCCATCAGCGTAAAACAGGGTGCAATTGCCTTCAGAACCATGCCGACTAGTTAAGCAAGCCAACACCTTCGTCCGAGCAGGCCTACTTTGATGAGTTGGCTCTCCCCTCTACCAAACCAATAATTGTGCTCGGACAATCGGTCTGGTATGCGGATTGTCACAAGGTGATCCGAATACTATAGCTCAGCTAGCTATAGTCCATGGACGAAAATACCCCTACTACATGGATCTCGAGGGGACACATGGATGGTGAGGGTGCAATGGATACTTTTTCCTTGCACAAATGGATGCTTAACATCATCCAAAATCGACTGAGTGGCCCTGGAGAGTACTTTGGATCATGGTTTTAAAGATGGCCGTTTAAACGGTTTTAACGGCCGTTTAAACAGTAACACCCCAAGCCCGTTTCCGTTAAAACCGTTTAAACACGTTTTATCGGTTTTAAAAAAAACGGTCGTTTTTTTGTTTTAACAGCCGTTAAAATCGTTTAAACGGCCGTTTAATTCTGGAAAATTTTGTGGAAAAAACGGCAGTTTAATCCGTTTAATTCCATTAAAATCTGTTAAATTCCATTTTTTTTTTTTTCAAATTTCAAAATTTGAATTTCAGCGCCATTTTTTCTGTTTTTTTCCATTAAAACGGCCTCCTTTAAACCTAGAATTTGCAACTGCTTTTATATAGGCCCGTGCCCACAGCGCTCTCTGACAAAAGCAGTTGCAAATTGTACTCAAACGGTACAATGGATTCGGGGTGTTACCATTTTTTCCATTATAATAGCTGTTATAGCATATTGTAACGAACAAGGGCAAAAATGAGAAAACATTGAATGGTCATTGATTTCTTTATGTCTAATGGGAAAATAACGAAGTTACCTAGAATCCCTCAATTGAGGAAACCCCCAACTCCTCGTCGTTTATTGCGTGCGGAGTCAAATGAAGGAGTGATCGAATAAATGAGAGGGATTGAGTAGCTGAAATCTAACCGTTCACATTAAATGGATGGATTTGATCTCAACCACTCTTTATCTTATGAAGTCAGATAAGATAACTTCCCTATTTTGTTATATAGACAAGACTGAGATAGAATGACTCGTGCTATTCTTACTAAGAGAATGACTAATGGACATGGAGCCCACATGCAGATGAGTTAATGGCTAATTTTTGGTGATGATATTCTTCGACATGGATACCAACCTCACAAAAAAATCAGCCCATTCCAACATTTGCATCCTTGTGAAAAGTGGATTGCAAATTGAAAATTTTTGGACCATCAATTTTCACCGTTAAATTTAGGTCCATATTTGATAAGGTTAAAAGTTTTAAAAAACTACTGATTTTTGGTGAGGATGATCTCCATAGTGAGAAGATCACCCTCACCAAAAATCAGCTCTTAACTCATTTGCATGTGGGTTCCACGTCCATTAGTAAGAATAGCATGAGTCATTCTATCCCAGCCCATATATATAACCGTTTTGGCGTACCCACATTGAAGATGAATCAATGGTTGATTTTTTGTGAGGATGATCCTCTCACCATATAGATCACCCCAACAAAAAATCAGCCCATTCTGAAAGTTTGAACCCCATCAAATGTGGTTTTCAAGTTACACGGTAAAAATAGACGGTCCATAATTCTTCAACTTCTAAATCAGTCTACGAATATCAGAATGATTTGAATTTTTGTGACGATGATTTCCTCACCATAGAGATCATCTCACCAAAAATCAGCCATTGATTCATCTTCTATCTGGGTACGCCAAACGGTTGTCCCCCGGATACAGTTACTAATGCTTTTGAGCAGAGTGGTGGTACCTATATAGCACAGATGCCCTGAAAATGGAAAATCATCGTTTGGATATTATGATATATATCGTCATCAAATGGATGTTAAAGAAACTAGAGCACATCATGAAGCCCCAAAATAGCCTCTAAATAAATATCAACTTTTCTTTATTGAGGGGAACAAAGCGAGTAATTGACCGACACTAGTTTTCATGATAAAAGCTATAAAAGCAAAATAAGGACAACTCGAAGTCTTTCTTTACTTTTTTCAGACACATTATGTTATCTGATGTTTAGGATCATTAGGAGGCCCTACCGATTAACAAGGTTTTTTTTCTATAGGTAAACATTTATTATTCCCCCAAGCCCCCTTAAGGTAAGAACGGGACTGAACCCAGGTCTTTGGGAATTACCCCCCAAAGACTTGATCCCAGGTCTGTAGGTCCAACCCCACACAGCCTGACCAACTCAACTGTTGGACTCTTCCGATTAACAAGCTTTTAAAGTTTGATTTGGAGGAATAAATGATAAAAAAGATGCAAGAAATGCACTCATTCACCATCAAACTACGATAAACAACCATATTTAATAACAAAAAAAAGTATCATTAGTATTTTTTGCTCAGGTATCTAAGACCAACAACAAGAAACAACTTTACCTGTACATGAAAATGACCATAACCATGTCACTTATGCATGAGAACAAAATGAAGCTTATATATGACTTGAAGAGGTCATAACGACATAAATCTTTGACCCCCTATCATCTCCGAGAAAATTTTTGAAGCAACAAAGCAGTGGCCAATCACAAAGCGCCAGAATCCGTTGATGCTTTTGAACAAACCCAGAAATGCTTTTGAACAGCATATTGTGGCACCCATGTGATTGGCCTCTGCTTCGCTGCTTCAAAAATCCGCTACTTCAAAAAATTTCTACAATCCTGGCTAGGGCTTTGATACTCCTTATAGGCTTTCAATTTTTGGCCTACGACATAATGCTCCAGCACTAGGCTCTGATAGGTTTCATATATAAATAAATACTATAATCAGACCATAGAAGATCACATGTACGTATTAAAATGCTTTGCATACAATATATGCGCATTTTCAATTTTTTATATTTTAAATAAAATATAAAATTATTTATATTTTAAATAAAATAATCATTTTTCATTTTCTATTTATAAAATAAGTTTATAAATAGATATTTAATCCATTAGAGTTCACCTTTGCTAACCATTGTATATATATATATACTCTTCCTTAGAAAAATAATTCATCCAAGTAATAATGCAAGATATATGATTTGTAGAAGAGATATAACCTAGTATTTTCCTCCTTTTGTTTTTGCTTTCTGCTTTTTCTGTTGTTTTCGCCATTAAGTAGGTCTCCTCGACCTCTTAGGCTTTCCTGTAATTCCCTTCTCTTTTCTATAAAGCCTACACTAATAAAATAAAAAAAAATTGAAAACAAAATAAATTGAAGTGTTCATCAATTTTCAGAATTCACAATAACGGTCCCAAATGTACCTATAAATCTCTGTAGTCAAAGCGTGCGCCTCATGCACAAGGTGCGCTTAAAAAGTGCCTTAGAAGGGTCAAGGCTACTAAATGCGCCTTATTCTCAAGGCGAGCGCCTCAGACCAGGTTCCAGGCATATCAGGCGAGCGCCTCACTAAAATATATGTTTTTTTGTAAAAATTATGTACTTTGGCCTATTATATTAAGCATCGATATGATATGAGAGATACAATTGAACCTATCTCATTGAGAGACATTGATGAAAGCAATGAATGGCTCCTTGGGGGGATGGAAACAGGTGGAGACGCAGAAGATGAATTGGTGTTTGAGGATGATAGCTTGACATGGAGTGTTGTTGCGAGAGCTGTTGGAGTTGGTGAATCAACATCAAATGCTAGATCACAATCAAGGTCAAGAGTACGAGCAAGGGCTTCGATAAGGGAGCCGGAAGAGGAAAAGGCCAATTCGGAGGAGATAGAAGAAGAGTAATATATTGAGGAAGCTAACACATCCGATGATGATGGGGATGAAGTTAATGCTTATACTTTAGGTGATGGCGATGTTAACTAGAACTAATTATAGGCTATTTGAGATTTTGAACAGTTTCTATGTTTTATGTTTTATGTTTTATGGCTTTTTGATTACTTGTTTTGTATTTAGATAATGACAATATTAACTAGAACTGCTTTTCAATTACTTGAGATTTTTGACATTTGCTATCTTTTATGTTTTATAGCCTAATGATTACCTATTTTGTTATTTTATAATGTTATTTTTCTTAATTTTTTTTATATTTATTATACTTTTTAATATTGCGCCTGCTCCAGTCAGGCGCATGCCTCGCCTTACGCTTTGCGCCTCAGGTAAGTGCGCCTTGCGCCTTTAACTACCTTGCATAATCTAGTGTAAATGCATTTTGTCGATCTAATGCATTCAAACCCCTATAGCTTACTTTTATCATAAATATACAAAATACAGTTTATGGAGGGATTCAAGCAACGCGTTGGATCAACAAAGAAAATACTAAAATTTTCCTTTTATCACCTCTAATTTCAATTTGAGGGACATTTTCACTTAAGATTTCATGCGGAGTTGTTGTTTTTGGTAAATCTAAGCAAGAAAAATAGAATGGAAGCAAAGGGAATTGATTTGAATGGATTTTGAAAAGTCAAAAATTTGAGGATGTCGAACATTTTAGTTTAAGATTGCGCTTGCTTTCTAGGTTAAAAAGACAATTTCCTAAAAATTGGCAATGTTTGGATTGCTTGGAAATGGTGATGCCGGAAAATGATTTCCTAATTAGAAAAAAAAAAGAGTGGGGAAAACAACTTGTGCACAAGAGAGGAAGTCGTTCCCCACAATCATGAAATGGGGCAGTTATCCAATGTAGACGCTTGTAAGTTTAGACCCTTAGAATGAGATTTGAATAGAAGCGAGCTAGATATGGATCTAGGGAATCTTACCCAAGTGGTATTCATTTTGGACATTAGATACGGCTGAATACTAACTATAAAGTGATTCCGCACCAAAGATCGGCTATAAGTTTCTACCTTTCTACACTAGTTATGGATGGATTAACTACTCATATTCAAGGAGAGGTCTCTTAAAAAAACGCTATTTCTAAATTATGTAGTATTAATTGACGAGTAAAATGAGTAAATGCAAAACTAGAACTTTAGAGAAACACTTACAAAATTGAAGGTTTTAAGATAAGTGGGACCAAGATAGAATACATACAGACTACAGTGCAACTTTGATAAATATACTCATAGGACTAAGACGTTAATTAAGATCGACAGATGAGAAATAACCCAAAGTGACCACTTTTGTTATTTAAGTTCAATATCCACATAAATGGATAGATTTGTGATGATGTGACCCATAGAATTAGTGTTGTATGGCTAAAGTAGAGATGCACTTCTAAAGTGCTATGTGATTAACATGTATGAATCAAACTAAAAGATAAATTTTACATGACAACAATAAGACAACACTTTATGGAGCTAAAGGTTGGGAAATCAAGAAACATGTTTATAGAATTTGTAGTAGAGATGAAGATGGTTAGATTGACTAGTGAAACACTAAGAAACAAAATCAGAAACAAGCACATTAAAGGAAATCTAAGATAAAATAAGGGAAAATCGATTGAGATAATTTGGACACATACAACGAAGACCAACAACAGCACCAGTAAGAATGAGTGCTTTGGTACAAGTTAAAAACCATAAAAGGGAGAGGAATGCCAAAAATGACAAGAGAGGTAGTTAAAAAATATTTGAAGAGATAGCTCTTAATAAAATGGCATGAGTGGATTCATGTTTCCACCACAAATAATCAGGATAAGGCGTAGATAATGATGATAGTGAAAATATGTGGATCCAAACTATATTTTCACCTATGAATCAAGTTTAGATCATACAACTTGAATCACAAAGGCAAGTTTGAATCTTATGATGTACTTTTGAGCTAGATCTTGGACCTAGGTTAAAACATTCAAAGTTGGACCCAATTCAGACCTACCTTTATTCTGCCAGCTTAACCCCAATAATTTGGACTTCGTAGATTCTAATCCGAAACCAACTTTGAACTTTTCAACTCCTTACAAATCTGGATCTAACTTTTTTCAAAGAAGTGTATCTTGATTCATTGAAAAAGTAGATGAATTTTTAACTCGGGTACAAAATCACATATCTTCCGATGGTCCCTTCACTCAGGAATTGTGGGCTGCCTCACTAACCCGCCCTTCAGTTGAGGGATGTATGATCTGATCCACTACAAAATAGCTGCACATAGTAAGGATTCGATAGGATTAAAGACTAAAAACTGAATCCGACTATTTGACCACCTAAAACATGATTCGAACCCGAAACAGACCCAACTTAGGTCAAACCACTTGGATCCACAGCTGACCCATTAGATTCAGATCCTACCTCAAGGATCCAGACTTGTAAAACATGAGTCTAGGCTACCTGGTTGATATCCATGTCAACCAAAACAGCATCAGCATTTAGAACAATGGAGATGGACTCTGAATTGATCCAATTTTTTTTTTTACGACATGGAGCCTAGCACCAAAAAATCCAATTATCAGAAAATGTTTGTGGAAAGCATTTTCACTAGAATTGCTTTCCACCAAAACAATTTCTAGTGGGGCATATATAGAATAAATATTGGAGGTTTTATACTGAAAATGTAAAAGTTCACTCAAGATGACGTAATTATCAAATTCGTTGTTCATGTCCGAAATGTACTATTCATGTCTATCAAAATATTAACCCTTCGTAATTGCAATCTGTATTTTGTGTCAATCAGTCTTGAAATCGAAATATCTCGATCGATTTTTATACCCTGTTGATTACTCGAGCTATGACCAAGAAGTGGTCATCAAACAGAAGGGGCAGTAAATGGTCAACCAAAATTTCTTTTCTTGTTTCTCAAATAGCCCACCAATTTGACGGCATTTAGAAAGTATCAAATTTCCATAAGGTCCCACAGTATAAAATCAGCCTTTGATAAAACAAAATTTAGGGTTTTTTGTGATACCCCCATGATAAATCTTCTATATTAGTGAAACCCCCTTGAGTTTTCATTCCTTGGGTCTTGCCCCCTTCGACTGTTTATTACTCATTGACCTAGTCAGAAACATTAAGCCCATCACCCAAAAATTGACGACTGTTTTTGGTTTTATTGGTCCTTCCAAAAAACTTATGTGAAGCTATAAGAAGCAATGTTATTGGAGTTCCAACTGAGATTTCAAGAACAATAAATCAAGTACAGATTATCAAGCAATCATGATGTACAGAGCACTAAGAAAGTGCATTCACTTGTGTTACCCCAAATTCTAAAAGATTATAAAAACAAATAAAAAAAAAAGAAAAATGGCAGAAAGCCAGGTAACTGAAGCAGTTAGTGAACTTACAGCGGAAAAGACTAGATTTCAGTCTCCCATGATATGTCACTTGGACCCAATCTGTCTTTGTTACAGACCCAAAGTTAGTTTCCTACGAATAAGATACCCAGATTTCATTAGAGGGTTGCTCAAGATGTGTAGTTATGGCCATGAGAATAGACAGTAGAAAAAGGACTGCCCTAACATAAATTATAGTGACAAATATGTACAATATAACATAAACATTAATACCTTCTTCCAAATTTACATTTGATAAATACACAAAAACATAAGAATGGGAAGATATATAACTTACCCCACTAGCTTCCTTCTTCCATATTTTCACTCATGCCAGAGCCAGTACCAGTGCTGGTGGCCGTGCCAACTGTCAACGCAGCATCACCAGTACGGTCATCAGAAGTTCCCATATTATTATCACTACAATTTTCAGCCTTCATTGTTGCTGCCAGTGTAGTTTCCATGGTTATGGGCTCTTTGGCATGAGAAGAGGGAGTCACCAAAACCACATCATCTGCATTCCCCTCCAGTTTATACTGCTTCCTTGTCTTTTGATCTGCAGAACTGAAATCCCTTGAAGTGCCAACAAGAGAAGGATCTTTCCCCGTGCTCCGCAGGTCCACGGATGTGTACTCCTTTGAAGCATGCAGTAGTTGCAACCTGTAATCAGTTTCTGGCCGACGGCACACCTTTCTCAGTGGGACAATTTCCTGCGATTGAAATAAAACAATTTTCTAAATAACTGGCAAAAGTTGAGTAACCAAACTTGGATTGCAGATTAGTATAGAGTTTCCCGTGCTAAACTGATTTGCAGTACCACATCCAATAAACCATCCCTGTTTTCATTTCTTCTGCCGTATTAGGGTTGAAGTGAGATGGGACCTTGATGATGTGGTACACTGATATAATCTTCCCATACCCACTAACTGCCAGTTTCTACGATCAGCCATGAACTGACATATTCTAATTATCTGATAAAGTGTAGCTATTAGATCAGTTAGAAAAGAATAGCCACATGTCACTCTGACTGTCCAAAAGAGTGGAGATTTATCATATGGGTTATGGTTTATCAAAGAGGTAGTAGATCAATCGGGCAGTCTCAATCCATGAGACAGACAAACTGAGTGAAATCTGAATGATTCCATAGGTGAGATACAACTATTGTCACAGTTCAGTTCCAAATCTCTCAAGCTTTACTGAACATTTTGAGGCTGTCTGGAAACAAAGACATACGTAATCAATGACAGGGATAAGAAGGGGTTACAGTGGAGAAAGTATCATACAGTATACCATCTCGTACAATACATCTCAGTTTTCCATATTAGTGATGGGGTAACTAGGCATATGTATCGATATTCCAGACAGTATCACATAGTATCGTAATTTGTTGTATGATAAGGGAAATATGATAAATTGAATCATATATAACCCATTTTTTTTGTTCAATACTCCACAACTAGTACTTCCACCCTCAAACCAGTACCACATTGTAGATCTTCCAATGACCAATCCATTGTAGATTTGAGTTCCTCGAATCATATTGAGAAGTTTTTCGCTCAAGTTTTCCTATTTATTCAATTTCAATCTCTTTTTCTTTGTTTTCCATTGCATAAAAATCATTGTTGGATCCTAGTCCATGGATTTCCTACCAAATTTGAATCTTTGATTGGGTTTAAAGGTTTTTTTTTTTTGGGAAACCCTAAAATTTCAAAAATAATTTACGACGGAAATGCATGATTATTATCTGGCCTGAATTAAATACATGTCATTGGCCTATGGCTGATCTACCAGATCCATAGGTCCATGTTTCGTCATAAAAATATTTTTAAATATTTATTTCCAAAAATAAATTCTTTTGAGTTATTGAAGAAAGTTTGCCTCAAGTTTTCCATTTATCCAATTTCAATCTCTTTTTTTCTTCTTTTTCCACATCACATAAAAATCATTGCAGGATCCTGGTCAATGGATTTCCTACCAGATTCATGCAAGTTTAAAGGGTTTTTTTTTTGTGTGTGTGTGGGTGAGTGGGGCAAAATTTTAAAAAAATAATTGACGACAAAAATGCACGATCATTATCTGGTGTGAAGTAAATATATGTCATTGCTCTATGGCTGATCTACCAGGTCTAATAATAAAAATATTTTTATTATTTATTTCAAAATATAAATTCTAAAACATAAGGTTATAACTACAGTTTTGCCTTAATTTATTACTAGTGAGTAATTTGGTGCCTAGCTAGCAATTTGGAGTGCGGCAAAAATAATTAATCGAAAAAATAAATTAAACAAAAAAATTGTCTTATAAATGATTTTTCAGGTTCAAAAAATTGAATAATCCAGAAATAATTCGGAAATGATCGTGAATAATTCCATCATGCTCAAAAATGTGCAAATGTTTCCAAACCTTTGAATAGGATGTTGTTTAGTTCATTTTTTAAATAATTCTAACGGGTCGCGAATTATTCGTGAATAATTTGAGAATTTACTAACTAGGCTTTGGTGGATGATCTGGAGAATCTATGGAAAACATGTTATGTCCATAGATTTACTAGATTTTCCCCAATTATAGTAAGATAAGATAAGATAAATAATTTGTTTTGAAAATTTATTTCAATAAATCAAAATTTCCGAAAAGTAGCCATGGCTTATGAATTATTTTTTTTTTTTTTTTTGATCGGTAAAAGGAAAATCTATTAAAAGAGGGCTAAGAAAGCCCAAAAGCTGTACAAAAAGGAACTCATAGCGGAGCCAACAAGACACAAACCGGTAAACCGAAACCCAAAAGGGCGGACCACAACTAAGAAATCAATCGGCCCCACCGGAAAACAAAATCATCGAATCTGAACTGCTTGAGCTCATGGATGACTGAACCCCAATAATAGAGAGAAGCTTTAACGTTCACGACAATCTCCTCAACCTTGGCTTCCTTATCTTCAAAAATCCTTCTGTTCCTCTCCTTTCAGATCTCCCAACAAATAGCAAAGGGAGCCATTCTCCATAAGATACAACCGCCCGCTGAGAAAGCCTTGGAATGCCATCCAACAAAGGTCTCAAACACCGACATAGGGAATACCCAGGAAAGCCCGAAAAGCTGGAGAAAATGCTCCCAAATATCCTTGGAAACGCCACAGTGGATGAGCAGATGATTGGTAGTCTCCTCATCTCGACAGCACACGATGCATCTACTGGGGGTTTGAAGGCCGCGTTTTCTAAGCTTCTCCATGGATAGGATCTTGTCTAGCATAGCACACCATGAGAAGAACATGACTTTGGAGGGCATGGGTGTTTTCCACACGCGCTTTGCTGGGAAACTCCTCTGAGAAGGGCCTAAGAGGGAATGATAGAATGATTTAACCGTGAACCTCCCCTTAGAGTCATGCTTCCACCACCTTCTATCTTCTACGCCTTCTGCAATTTGTAAGCCCTCCAAGTGGTTCAGCAGGGAAGCCATACCGTCCACCTCCCAATCATTTAAACTCCTTCTGATCCCCAGATCCCAAGAGATGATGCCGTTCCTTCTGGAGACAATGTCGCAAATCCGTTCTCCTTTACGATTAAACAATTCGTAAAGAGAGGGAAAGTCCACAGCGAAAGATGACTCCCCGCACCAAACATCTTCCCAAAATCTGACTTGCGACCCATTCCCCACTCTGAAACTGCTCCCGTTTCTAATATCTTCTCTCGTCTTGGAAGTACCTTTCCACACACCGGTCCCGTACGACGAGGACATCTCTGCAATCCCAGCCAAGGTTGTTTGTACACTGTTTGGCCGATATCACCTTTCTCCACAAGCTTTCCCTCTCCTCCCCGAAGCGCCAATGCCATTTCCCAAGAAGAGCCTGATTCATAAGCTTGATCTGACGGATACCGAGCCCCCCTTCTTCTTTAGGCTTACAGATCTTGGCCCAACTAACGAGATGGAACATATTCTTTTCCTGATTGTCGTCCCAGAGAAATTTCCTGATGGCGCTTTCGATCTTCTTAGCCACCCCTAACGGCATGGAGAACAAAGACATGTAGTAATGGGCAAGTTGGATAGCGTGCTCTTGATAAGAGTGAGTCAGCCTCCTTTGGAAAGGAACCCTTTCTTCCAAGAGGCCAATCTTTTCTGAAGACGTTCGTGAACCGGATCCCAAATCTTCTTCGATCTGCTACTGGCCCCAAGGGGAAGACCGAGATAGGTCGTAGGGAGGTTCCCTATTTTGCAAGACGGGCATGCAGCAATCTCCTGCAAGCACTCCACCTCTCCAACCCCAAAGACTACACTTTTGGAGAGATTGATCCGGAGCCCTGATATCACCTCAAAACATCTCAAAACCCCACGCAGACAAGTGGCTTGGCTATGGGCAGCCTCTAAAAAGAAGATAGTATCGTCGGCAAACTGTAAATGGGAGATGACGGGGCTCTCCTCCCCTACTTTGAAACCTGCCATGTATCCTCTCTCAACCGCTATGGAGGACAACCGACTCAGCCCCTCTGCAACAATGATAAAAAGATACAGTGATAGAGGATCCCCTGACGAAGACCCCTCGTACTACGGAAGAACCCAGCCGGGGAGCCATTCACTAAGATCGAGAAGTGAGCCGTGGAAATACAAGTCCTGATCCATAATCTCCATCTGTATCCGAAGCCTAATCGACCCAACATATAATCCAAGAAAGACCAATTAACATGGTCATAAGCCTTTTCCAGGTCAACTTTGCAAAAAATTCCCCGCTTCCCCTCACGATATATGGAGTCAATGACTTCGTTAGCAATAAGCACTCTTGTCCAAAATCTGTTGATCACCTACAAAAACCCCTTGAGTAGCGGAAATAATATTCCCCAGCACCCCTTTCAATCTGGTGGCTAGTACTTTGGCTATAATTTTATAAGTGCTCCCTATCAAGCTTATGGACCGGAAATCCGAAAGTGCTTCAACGCCCCCTTTTTTGGGGATGAGGGTGATAAAAGTGGTATTGGCCCTCCAGTCAAGCCACGCGTCACGGTAAAATTCCTCCACCGCCCTCATGAAATCCTTGCCAATGATAGGCCAGCACGAGGAGAAGAAAGCCAAAGGGAACGCGTCTAGCCCAGGAGCCTTATCCCCCCCCCCCCAAGGCGTTGATGGCGTCCAAAACTTCTGTCTCATCAATAGGACTCTCCAACCGTCTATTCTGATTCTCGTCTATCTGCTCGAAAGCGATTCCATCTAATTTGGGTCTGTCCTTCTCAGTCTCAGAGTAAAGTTGAGAGTAGAAAGAAACAATAACATCCCTGATTCTAGCTTCTTTGATAACCGTGCCCTCCACCTTGAGACGAGAGATAAGATTGGATCTTCTTCTAGCATTAGCGATTTTGTGGAAAAACTTTGTATTCCTGTCGCCTTCCTTAAGCCATTGCACCCTGGATTTCTGCCTCCAACTAATCTCTTCCTGGCGGGCTAGCATAAAGAAATCCATTTTCATGTTTGTTCTTCAACCAAACTCTTCCGTAGAAAGGTGCTCTTCCTCTTCTTTTTTGTCAAGCCGAGCAATTTCCTGGAACAGATCCCCCATCTTTTTGTCAATTCTGCCCACCACTTCCTTGTTCCACACCTTCAGGGCCTTTTTAAGAGCAGTCAGCTTCTTCCAGAAAATGAAACTGGCCCTTCCTGTGAAGTCATAGGAATGTCACCGAGCTTCTACCTCCTTCAAAAAGGAGGGCTCCTGAAGCCACATCAGCTCAAAACGGAAAGGAGACGGCTTACGGCTTATACCCCCACAATCGAGAAGCAGCGGGCAGTGATCGGAGACTGGATTAGGGATAGCCGATTGGGTGACTTCCGGGTAGTGAGCTTCCCAACAACTGGAGACCAGGAACCTGTCCAATCAACATAAGGTAGGATCCGCCTGATGGTTAGACCATGTAAATCTCGCTCTGGCTAAGGGTAGGTCCATCAAATCGTTTCTAGTCACAAATTCGGAGAAGTCCCTCATACTGGAGGTGATCCCACTCCTTCCTCCTTTCTTTTCAAAAGAAAATCTAATGACGTTAAAATCCCCCCCAATACACCATGGGTGATTCCACACTCCGTGTACCCCATCCAGTTCCTCCCACAACTGATTACGCGAAGCTCTATCATTAGGGCCATAAACCCCTGAGAACACCCAAAGGAATTCATCCTTGATACATTTGCATAGAATAGACACAGAAAAGGATCCTATGATGGCATCTTCAACCTTAAGGACCTCGTTGTCCCAGGCAACCAACACCCCCCCGGCTGATCCCGAAGCCGGAATACTTTCCTAGCTGAAATCCTTACCCCACAGAGATCAGTAACCATTCTGCTTTCCTACCTGGCCAATTTCGTTTCCTGAAGCACCGGCTTGCACCTTCTCATCAGATTCCGCACAGAAGCCCTCTCATCCTTGCTACCCAACCCCCTGACGTTCTACGAAAGGATTGAGAGTTTCATTTTGACTGAGCGTTGACCCTGGGCTTCCTGCTACTCCTCTCTAGGAGCTTCCCATCATAATTGATGTTGCTGATAAGCTTGTTCAACTCCTTGCTGCCCTTTCCCTTTTTAACCTCTGTGTTAGACTTCCCCTTCTGTTTCCCCGCCTTGACTTCCTTCATGACAGCCCTGTCAGTTGCCAAACCTTCCCTTGAAGCCACCCCAGGATTGCTGTGAGTTACTCCAAGGTGCAGAGTGGAGTTAGGGGAGATATTCTCCTGGGCGGACTCCATCCCCCTGACCAATTCGCTTGGGTCTGAGCCCATCTTATCCTTCTTACCTGATTTGCTAAAGAGCCTTCTGGTTTGGAGTTCCATCCCCTCAAAAGACAGCCCAATGGCCTTGCCGAATTTGATATACCCCCACGTGGACCAATCCCCTTCACCTTCTGCGTCTATTCGACCAACTGAGTTAGCTGGAGGAGAAGGCGAACTCTTCACTGACGAGTCTCCAATCTAACCTTGTGAGGAATGTTCTAGGGTAAATCCTGAACAATCGCTCAAGGCACCGTCGGGAAAAACCGAGCAGTTCATCATACTAGGGGCGGGGTCTGAGCAAGCCTCCTCCCTGCTATAGTCCGAGAGTTCTGAATCATCGTCCGTACTAGCCCCCCTCTCACAAGAACTAAGGGGGTCGTCTCCGTAATCCACCAACCTTCCTTCTTTAAGAATCTCCACCATAGCGGAGGGAGCAGCGAGCGAAAACGATGAAAAGTGATGGAGGGGAGGAGGAGAAATACCCATCTGTGAATTCTCATTACCAGAGAGATGAGTGGTACGATCAGAAACTTCGACCGACGATTCCCTTCCGAGTCTCATCATCTCACCTGGGTCAGCCGGGCAAATCCCATGAGGCCTTCTACTATCGTCCGAATAAGATCCATACATATGGGGAACGCGACCATGTAAGTCAGCTATATCATCAGTGGGAACACCTAAAGCCGAGCAAGAAAAAGGGGATTTATGGTTGCCTATAAGGGTTTTGATCGGGTGCTTCGCGCTAGCCCCAGATGTCGACCCTTTGACGGTCGGTGCTGCCACGTGTAGAATTCCTACTGAGATGGGTAGAGGCGCCCCAATACATGGTAGATGTCCGCGTGGCCAAGACGAGGATTTGATGGTGGAGATCTGCCGCTTTCCTCGCGTGCTTGTCTCAGACTTGGTAGGAGACTCAGGTCTAGACACCTGTCCCGCTATGGCAGGCGTGGTCTGTCGGCCTGGCTCCACTCTGTATTCTTCTCCAGACACGTCTCCCACCTTCTGAACTGCCTTGAGCGCTGGAGCCTGTATCGACGTGACTTGTGCCCTGTTGCCTATAGACACGTCAACAAAGGGCTGACTTGACTCATAAGATATATAATCGGGCGCCAATTTCAAATCCCCTGAAGGTCTACCGGCTATCTCTTCCTTGTCCCACCTGGATGGTTTTGCTGGCTACTTCCCTATCCCACCGAGTACCTCTATGCCACGTGGTCTGTTGATCCCCGCTTCAAATAACGACCCATTGCGTCTTTCACCACCTAGACCCCCCTGTGCCACGTCGTCTACCGCTACAAGATGGTTCTGCAGAGTGTGGGAGACCGGAAACTCCTTCGACCCCACTGTCATAGAAGAGGATTCAACCTCAATGACGATCGGAAATAGCACCCCCCTGTCCTGAATCTGGATAACTCTAGGGATACGTCTCAAGCCTCCCGCTGCCACTTTCAAGCGAATGGAGTCCAAACTCTCCAGCGACAAAGCCCCTTCTTCAACGACGCTAAATCCTCCACACAGGTTTCCTATGGCCTTGAAAATATGCAGATTGCGGAGATGGAAGGGCACTCCTCGCAAGATCAACCATCTTTCTCTAACAAGGGAGTCGCTCAGGAAAGTGTGGACGGAGGGCCACCATCTGTGAAAACATGCATACCCCGATCCCAGCTCCATCGGACCTCTGTTGCATATCTCAGCAATCTCCTCTTCTCTACTGGTGAAGAACACAAATCTTCCTTTCCCAAATTCAAAGATCTCCGATATACCATATGCTCTGAGATGGGAGAGGATGCAAAGTTTGATAGCAGCCCGAGGCAAACCGCAGTTCAGCACGTCGCATACCACCGCCCTGCACCATCTCCCAAAACACCCCGCCGCCCTATTGTATTCCGTTGTGATGCATGGTTTGCCGCCGATCGTCGTCACCTTGGCAAAAATATCTCCGGTCGTGCCTCCTCTAGGAAGGATAGGGGTAGGGGTCTCTCTAGTCGCAGGTAGGTTGGTCGATCTCGATTGGGGTTCGAGAAAAGACCTGCTGATAACATATTCCATGTTTCTCCATCCCTCCTTGCGCACCCCTTCAGGGAGAAAAATCGTAGAAGCAGAGGACTCACCGAAAAACTCAGTAACTTTCAGATAATCGCCCCTGTGATTTGAGCCTCGGATCGCCACCCATGTTCTACCGTTGTCGTGTAGCTTTCTGACGAAGTAGGTTCTATCTTTTCCAACACACAGCTCCCCCAGAACCTGACAAAACCTGCTAATCCCATTGTTGCTCAGAAGAATAGACTTCCAGAAATCTTTACCCCTTTCAATCACCTTCACAAACTGGCGATTCCGGACGTCGCTGTTCACCAAATCGAAAGATTTGGCTTCTATGATCAAAGTTTTCTTCATCTCACCGGAAACAGATATGAACTGCCTATTCTTCATCTCGTCACTTCCATCACAACAATACGTAAGCAGACGCGGCGAGATGCTTTGATTCTTCAAGGGTTTCAGATTCACTGCAAAAACTAGGGTTTTCTTCTAGGGTTCTGGGTACGTGAATCCAATTATACATATGCATGAATTGAGAGAATAACCCTCAATCTTTAATGCCATACAATAATTTTAGTTAAGAAGTATTAAAATTATTAACAAAATGCATGCAAAATAACAAAAATTCCAGGAAGAAAAGAGATGGGAGCAACATGGCAGAGAATGTGGAGCGCTTACAAAACAGAAAAAAAAAAATACAACAAAGTCCAAAGTAGAAGATACTTGAAAATGGATTTGTACCTCAGACTGATCATGATCATAACGAACGAGGAACCTACAGCGACATCCTCGTACATCATGTCTCCGTCTTTGTGCATCAAGGACGTGCGCATCAAAGTAAAGAGCCTGATCTTTACCTTCCTAAAAATTTCCAAAGCATAATAGAGGACGATTAGAACAGATTCAAAATGATGTTGTAATGGATTCTTATGAATGGAACTCAACCTGAAAACAAAGAATGAGGTCTCCAGGAAGTACGGCAACACATTCTGATGCTTCACAAGGGAGAGAACGTTGTCTCACATGCTTGCGCACATTAACCCACTCATCCTCCTCTGACCCAAATCCTGAAAACCGAACTCGAACTTCCTGAAATGGCCAGCATGACATGAAAAAATGAGGGAAATATATGGTAGTAACCAATTTCCAAGTATGAATCAAAGGCACAAAAATGTCATCATGATCATTATTCACAATGCCTTATCCCAACTATTTGGGGTCAGCAATACAAATCCTATTTCACCATTCAATTATATCCAGAGCTATATAACGTATATCTTTTCTTGCTATCTCAACCCACATTTACAGCCTTCTTTTTGTCATTTTTAGAGCCTTCAACGTGTACCAAAGCACTCCTTTCTCACTAATGCTGTCATTGATATTCATTGTAGATGCCCAAACCATCTCAATCAACTTTCTTTTGTTCTATCCCCTATGGGGCTACTCCTAGAATCCCTCAGATGTACTCATTTTTTTCTTTGATCTTTCCTAATCTTTTCACTCATCCATCTCAGCATAACTAAAAATATGAACTACTAGTTAGGTATACCGCAAGTATGGTCCATCAACAGACTCAATTGGGTGAATCGGAGATCCTAAAAAAGACTTTCCCGGAGAATTCATATTTTTGACTATTTGAAAGAAGTAGGCCCATTGTATGATTAAACCATCCTAATGGCTCAAAGTTTTTCATAACAGATCTCCCTATGTGGATTTGATGGTCAAACCCCTCATAGGCCAGATGTTGCTACGCCTTCAGTAGACTGTCCATACAGTCTATTCTGTGGGTCCTTTAGTTTTCCTAATATCCAGCAACAGTACACAATTGCATTAACTTAAGAAAATGTAGAGGAGACGGCTTAGTCCTAAATGATGTGTATTGTGCAAGAGACCAACTTTGTTAGGATGTAAACCACCTTAGAAAATATCTAAAACAGAATGCAATTTGAATGCAGTAGGTTCCCATTTTATTCCTTTCAACAAACTGTATTTGTATGGGCAAATATTGAACTTCCAATAATTACCGGATCACCTGTCTCAAACATTCTATGAGAAACAAAAGTCGCAACATCATACCTGAGAAAAGGAAACAACACAGTCGGACAAATTAGAAAAAATAATAGTTGCAAGCATCATAGCAACCTTGTTATATGGAGTAACACAACAAAGAATCGGCATTCAGATCGAAATGGCAAGAAAATACAAACCATGCCCCATCCCTAGCTGACTTGGCTTCAAACTCCATCTGAGTATTATCCAAAGCATTCCTTCCTGCATTCAGAAGTCGTAGTAAACTAAAACTAAAAATGAAAAACCTAAAGTATGATTGAAGTCAATTAGCAGGAATAAACATCAGTAAGGCAATTCCAAAACAAGCAATGCACTTACACTATCATTAGATAAATTAGAGGAAGAATAATTCGCACTTCTTACATACATTTATACGCATGCAAATTGTGGGTGCAATAAAGTGGCCCCATCCCTGTTAGTTATTATTGTTAATGTAATTATATACCGGCCTAAGGCCACAGGCCACCAGGGGTTTGGGGGATGGGGCCCCTGAGAGGAACGAAGTTCCTCCTCGGCCCTTGACCAGGCCACCATACAACGTCCATACGTTTCTTAGGGATATTTCGATAATTTTGTTCTTACTGTTTTATGTGTATATATATATATATATATATATTAGGGGACGTATGGAGAGAAAGTTATGTTGCTCCGTATGATTCTGACGCAAGACGAGCTGTCGTTCTACAATTTTTGGGGGAATAAAGAGGGAAGGTTACTATTCACGCGACACTATTAACGTGGCACTACTCACGCAGCACTATTCATAGTTATGTTCATGGGTTGGGGTTTAGAGATGGATGACGTACGATTTGGGTTTTCATGGTCAAAATTGATCTAAAAAGAAAATAAATATGGAGAAAGAAAAGAGAATAAGAGGGAAGAGATAGAGAAAGAGATACAGATGGAAAGATACCTTCGGCGTCGCACCAAGAGATAATGGCTTCACACCAAGTTTCCCTTCAAAGGAGATTTCTACAAAGAGATTTTCTATTTCTTCATTCATCGTTTCATTCTTAAAATCAAAGGGTACAACACCTTTTATAAGACTCCCTACTTCAAGTTTCCCAATTCTAATCGAATTGAACTTCCTAATTTTAAGGAAACTAAAACAAGAAACTCCTAATACAATTCTACTATCTTTAATCAATAACAAAATCCTAATGGAAATAAAATCTAATTTCAATTGAGAATCCTAATTAAACTAAAACAAATCTTCATGGGGCCCACTTATCTAAAAATAGTTCAATCAGAATTTATTATAAATAGTAAAAATGGGATTTACTATAAATAGTAATTTTGGGATTTACGATAATAGTAAAAAGGTCCACTTGCTTGACCGAGCATTGATTCGGTGTAACGCGGACTATCGTGGTAGACTGCTCTCGCATCGAACCCTCCTTGTTAAAAAGAATTCGACCTCGAATTCAAGTTGAGATGTTGCAATTGGCTTTTCCAGCAGAAGAGATATTTGGAGTACTTTCCCTTTAGCTTCTGCATCTTTGACAGGTGTAGATTTTCTGAAACATGGTCTATGTCCTCAACTCTGGCCTTCTTTGATAAGAAATCACTACTTGTTTCATCTGGTTCATTTTCAACTGTCGATTCTGAAACAGCAGAAACATTTCATTTCGGACCAGGATCTTCTATACTTTTTGGGCCATCTTCAATTGGAGCGTCCGAACCAGGGGAATCATCAACCTCTTCATTCTCCACAACTACAGGCGGATTAATCTGCTTATCCTTCTTCTTTTCATCTGATTCAACTACAAGAGCTTCAGGATTGGCTAATTCTTCAGCTTTGGTTTTTTTCCTCATCAATTCTTTCATTTTCCTTAGATGGAAAAACACCCTCTTGTTCAATAGCTTTTATTTCTTCGTTTATTTTTTTCTCGACTTGCTTTGAGACCTCTTTAGGGTTTTTTGTTGTAAAACCTTCCAATAGCTTGCCGGAAACAGGTGGGAAAGCTAGCGGCGGTGGCAGCGACTTTCTAAGATGGGTGCGAATTAGAATTCCAGCGGAGATCATCTTATTAAAGTCCTCGAGGACCTTTTCATGGGCATCGATCGACTTGTCCAAGTTGCTCTCAAAACGATTTATCACATCGTTTAGTTTAACTAACGCGTCTGCCAAAGATCGTGAACCAATATGAGACATTCCCGAAACACACTCAGGAATTTTGAACCTTGCTTTGATACCAAAGTTGATGCAGGATGATGAGAACTAGCCTATATGAGGTGCAGAGATCAGAAATAAATTACCACAAGTAATAAGAAAATATAAAACTACAGTTACCACAAATATGTAGATATGCTAGCAAATAATTAACTTAGTTGTTTCAAAGGCTAGATCTCACAACCAAGCAGTGAAAAACCCTTAATTGTTGATTGAGCGGCCCGATGGAAGTAAGGACTTCCATTAGCTAGGGTTCAACCAACACTTGTAGGTTCAATTTAATTTTCTTTTCCAAGAGATTATAAGTTATTTGAAGTTCAGGAAGGTTTCTAGCAAGTTTTAGGGCTTTCTGACAAGTATCAGATTTTAGTCGGGTTTCGAGAGAAAAATGAGAACTATGGAAAATTAGGGTTGGAGAAGAGGTTAGGGGTTTCTATGGTTACCGTAGGGATCTAGGAGTTTTTGAGAGTTGTGGTAAGGGTTTTGGGAGGATTTAGAGTGCCATAGGGAGAACTGGTGCAGGAAGGTTACTATTCACGCGGTACTATTCACGCAGTACTATTCATGCAACACTATTCACAGTTGTGTTCAATGGTTAAGGTTTAGAGATAGAAGAGATACGGTTAGGTTTTCTAGGTCAAAATTGATCCAAAAATAAAATAAATAAGGAGAAATAGAAGAGATAGAAAAAGAGATAATACCTTTCAGATTCGCACCAAGTACCTTGGATTCGCACCAAGGAAGCATAAAACAATCCACGAGAGATTTCTCAAGAGCAAAAGTCAATATAATTTATCATCAATGAAAGATTACAACTTAAAGAGTTTATATAATAACTCAAAACACCCTAATCTAATCTCAGCCATCCATCTAATCTAATGGCTATAAAAAAAAATACAACTTGAAGTAACTAACCAAAATTACAATGAGCCCCCTGTGGGCTAATTGTAAAAACACTCAAAACTCTAAAGAAACATCAAAATAAGCCTAGAAAACTAATAAAAACTCTCCACAAGCTCCCTACGTAGCCCACATACATCTTTCCAATGTGGAGTCTTCATGATGCACATGCATGTGGGGTCTTCCGTTCCCATAAATCAAGGAGAATTAAAACAGGGGCCCACATAATCATCAAAATACATTTCCTCCTCTATTGGTATACTCTAGGTAAGGACGTGATGTCCTCATCAACTCTCCCTGTCTAAAAAGATTTCGCCACTGGCGAAATAAAACTGTGATAACGCTCCAGTAAATCGGGGTCGGGTGGCTGCAAATCTGTCTCTGTAAGCCACGAACTATCTGACGTCGGTCTATTCTTCCATTTGGCAAGGTATTTATGAAAACCTCCTTGTCTGGTGGAAACTACTTGCTCATCCAAGATATCCCCAATCTCTTCCCTTCTCTTAAATAAAGGCGGTGGTGAAGGCAAAGGCTGAGGGAGCTGATCGAGCGAATATACAAGATGAGGGGTAAGGCTGGCAGCTGAAGTTGTTGGGTCTTGGGTAGGAACAAGATCTTCCACATTAAATGTTGAACTAATGCCCATATCAAGTGGCAGATCCAAAACGAACACATTGGAACGCACTCGTTTCAATATCTTGAAGGGTCTTGCATTGCGAGCTTGTAATTTCTTCACGACTCCCGATGAGAATCGCTCGAGCCTCATCGCATTCGTTTCTTGATCACATCATGCAAATCATGAATATGGCGTGCAAATACATCGGCAGACTCAGATGGTTTATATGTGTCTGACATGGGGATGAGATCTATAGGCTTCCTAGGTTTATACCCATTGACGATTTCAAATGGACCCATGCCAGTTGTCCTATTGACTGAACTGTTGTATGCAAACTCGGCTACAGACAATATGGAATCCCACGACTTGACATGATCACCCACTAGACATCTCAACAGTCTACCTAAGCTCCGATTTGTCACCTCGGTCTGACCATCTGTCGGAGAGTTGTAAACAGACGAAAATTGAAGCTTGGTATCCATCATATGCCATAGCATCTTCCAAAAATAGCTCATAAACTTCACATCATGATCAGACACTATGGTTTTCGGTAACCCATGCAATCGAACTACCTCGTCAAAGAAAATCTTCGCTATCCTAGAGGCATCTGATGTTTTCAAACATGGGAGGAAATGGGCCATTTAGAAAAATGGTCCACCACGACGAAAATGGAATCGTGTTGCCGAATAGTCATTGGCAGCCCAAGCACGAAATCCATGTTGATGTCTTGCCACGGAGAATGTAGCACTGGCAACGGGGTATACAATTCGGTATTTTGCTTTCAGTGCTTTGCCAGTTGACATACACCATAATACCCTAATTAACTAACAACCCCGATCACCGTTCACGTGCCACTCTGATGCGCATCACAAGGATCACCTCAAGACAATGAAGAGACAACCTTATGCTTACTTCCATGACTCCGAGATAGAACATCCAAGCTAAGGTAGCAAGCTTGTCCTGATCATCTCCTGCCACATATCTGTAGTAGCCTGGGTTGACACATCCCCTGTAGGGAGACCTCTGACCCTCCAATGAGCATGGTTTTAAAATTTGACGAAATTCGACTGAAATTCGCCAAATTTTGAATCACCAAATTAAAGAGTATATGTAGTAAAAAAATTACAAAAATTCGCCGAATTAATTCACTTAATTCAAAGTAATTCGACAAAATTTGGCTAATTTCTCGATGTTTAGCCTTTTTCAGTACAAAAATTGCAAAAATTCACCTAACTAATTCGCGATTTAGAGAAGTTTGGAAATATTTTGCCAAAACGTTGGTAAAACATTGATTTTTTTTTTGATAAGTAAAATATATTTAAAAGTGCCGAAGCCTAAAGATACAGCCAGCCATGGGAAGGCAGGTCGAGATGACCTACACAACACCTTGGCAAGAAAACAGAAAGGAGGCCAACCCCCAACACACGCCCCAGCAAAAAAGAAACACGAAACAACCCCCCATCATTGTCCTTCCGTAGAACATATGCGATCCCACCGGAAAACAAAATCTTCAAAGAAGATGCCCCAACAATCCAAGACCGCCTTTGACCACATGTACATCAGCCCCTTAATGTTAAGGATAATAGAGTACAAGTCCAATTCCTTTCCTTCAAAGACTCTTTGGTTCCTCTCCTTCCAAATACCCCAAATAATCGCTAGCGGGGTCATTCTCCATAACGCATTCCCCCTAGACGAGAACGCTTTAGATTTCCAACTAAAAAGGAGAGTCCTCAGTGGCTCCTTCCCAAAAACTTATCCTGTCACCGGCTCCTACCTCGAACCGCACCCCTTTTACAAAATCCTTGGTCACCTTCAAGATACCTCTCCATACACTGCAGCCATAGGGACTTCTAACTCCAAGACTTTGCCACCCATAGAGGGCGACACCATATTTGCCCGCTATGGCAATCCTCCACAAGCTGGACTCCTCCCCAAATCTCCATAGCCACTTGCCCAGTAGCGCCATATTCATGAGTTTGAGCTGCTTAATCCCCAGACCACCATCATCCTTGGGCTTACACACCCTATCCCACCTTACCAAATGAATCTTGTGATTCTCAGAATTCCCATCCCACAAGAAGTCTCTCATGATCTTGTCCAAGGTTAGGAGTGTTATCATATACGTATTTACGTATTTCCATGTATGAAGGGTATATCGGTAAATACCTCCTTAGAGGGGTATACTTGTCTTTGTTATTTGGTTTTTAAATAAATATGATTTATGGAGTCATAGTGACTTAATCACTAGACATCCTTTTCTACTCTTCTTTCTCTCTTCTCTTCCATCTCTCTTCATCTTAAGCCTTAACCTAACCCTAAATCAGAGATTCAACTTGGTATCAGAGCCATACTAGAGGATTTCTGCAGAGAATTTTACCGGAGTTCAACCAGGAGGCAGATGACGTCATCTTTACCGTACGGCTGACGTCAGGAGCCGTACGGACAGGGTACTCCTTTCCTCTTAAAATTCTAGGGTTTGATAGATCTCTATTTTTAGAGTTTTTTGGTGATTTTTGGCGAATTTTTTAGGTTCGTTTGGTTGGTCTTATGCTCAATATCCCAAAAAAATCGTGAATATTCATTTTTCGAACCAGCCTGTTTTTGGAGGTCATTTCAACCTTGTTCCTTGGGTTTATCCCATCGTTTTGGTCCCCTACAACCTCACCTACATGGAGATACCCTATTTGGGTTCATCCATCAAAGATTGAAGGAGTTGTGAAGTAAAATCTCCTCCCTAGTTACCGCCGGCAAGCTTTTTTACCCTTATTGGGCTTTCGGTTGGGTTCAAATCTTCCCCAAATCGACCCTAAAATTCCCCTAAAATTATATCCTTGCTTCTAGGATGGATTTATCCCTTCGTATGAGTCTATTTTCTATTATTGGGCCATTTTCGGTGCCTTTGGAGGTCTATATGGGTGTTTTTTCTCTCGCCGGCTTTCTTTGAGGGTTTTTCTTTGCCTTTTTTTCTCTCTTCTAGTTGTTTTTTTGTGGTAAATGGCTGCCGATCCTCCTATCTTAGATCCTATCCCACCTATTATCCCGGATACTCCTTCCAGATCTGTATTGAGCACAGAAGCCACCTCCAGAGGGACTGGAGGACCTATGGTGTCTCAGATGGTCGTGGAAAACCCCGGATTGCAAATTACAACGATGAAATTGGATGGGAAGAATTATCTTGAGTGGTCACAGGCCGTTAAGATGACCGCTAAGATGTTCATAAGAGGCCGTGGTAAGATGGGTTATTTGACGGGTTGTGCGACTGAACCTGCTTCACCTAATGATCCTTCTTATGCTAAGTGGGAGATGGACAATCTCACTGTGATGTCCTGGCTTGTTAGCTCTATGCAACCACATATCAGCCGTGGCTTTCTCTTCATGCAAACTGCTCATGAAATTTGGGAATCCACTCGGAAGATTTACTCTCAACAACAGAATGTTGGTCGCGCATATCAGCTTAAGCAGAGTATTTCTCGACTTCACCAGGAGGAGAGATCTTTGTCTGATTACTTTGCCACTCTCAGCAGCATGTGGGAGGAGTTAGATCACTACTACGCCTTTCATCCGACTGGTTCCGAGAACATCAACAGCTACCAAAGACATGTGGAGAAGAGTCGGATCTTTGAGTTTCTTTCAGGACTCAACTCTGAGTATGAGTTGGCGAGAGTTCAGCTCCTGAGCAATCAATCTGGTCTACCTTCTCTGGAAGAGGTGTACTCATACATTCAGAGTGAGGAGAGCAGACGTAGTGCTATGGCACTATATCCTCCTTCTGAGAGATCTACTCCGGTCACATCTACGTATAGTGGATCCAGTTCCCAGTCTCAACGCTTTTAGAAGCCGAAGACTTTTCCTTCCACTAGCCAGCAGTATCCTTCTCCTAGCCCGCAGTATACTTCTCCTGGTCAGCAGTATCATCCTTCCACTATTGGGAAGCCGTCCAAGGAGAGGCCCAAATGTGATCACTGTGGCAAGTTAGGTCACATACGGGACAAGTGCTGGGTGTTGTTTAGCAAGCCTCCTCACTTCAATCAGCCTGGATCTTCGGGTGCCCATTCTGCTAGCATGGACACTTTGGCATCACCGTCAGATCCGTCTCTTCAGAGCTCTACTCCGTTCGCCCAGCCGCATCAGAGTTCCTCGCCACTAGCTTCTACTAGTCCCTTGGCTGCTTTCGAGCTTGCGGGACTTCGCTGGTTGCTCTCTCAGCTCGATGGTCCTTCTGCCACTTCATCCTTTGCCCAGACAGGTATCATTAGGTCTGCCCATCATGTGTCCATTCCCACTTCAGTCCTAAATGGATCATTGATTCAGGGGCTTCGGAACACATGACAGGCATGTCTTCTTTATTTTCTAGCTATTCTATTTGTTTAGGCCGTGCTAAAGTTAGAACTGCAGATGGCACTTTATCTTCTGTATCTGGGAAAGGCGTTGTTCTCCCCTCTCCTAAGCTTCCACTTGCATCTGTTTTACATGTTCCCAATTTCACATCTAATCTCTTATCTGTTGGTGCTCTTATCAAATCTTTGCATTGCAGTGTGACTTTCTTTCCTTCATACTGTGTCTTTCAGGACCTCGAGACTAGGAGGACGATTGGCACTGGACATGAAGCTGGTGGCCTGTACCTTCTTGATGGACGACCTTCTGAGCTCACAGCACTGCAGTCCTCACCTAGTAGTAATAGTAGCATAGAGTCTGTTTTATGTTGGCATGCCCGTTTGGGGCATGTTTCGTTTCAACTTTTATTTCCAGCTTTATTTGCTTCAGTTTTGTTATCTGACTTGCATTGTCAGACATGTGAGCTTTCAAAACACTGTCGATCTACTTATCCTTCAAGAGGTAATCGAACATCTATTTCTTTTGATCTTGTGCATTCTGATGTACGGGGTCCTTCCCCTGTAGTTTCTATTTTTGGCTTTTGCTATTTCGTTATTTTTGTTGATGATCATACTAGATGCACCTGGGTTTATCCTATGAAAATCAAAGATGAAGTTCATTCCATCTTTAAAGGTTTTCATAAGATGATCCTAACTCAGTTTGATTCCTCCATCAAGGTCCTTCGTTCTGACCAGGGTGGAGAGTATATGTATGGGGGACTCCAACATTATTTTTTAGACCATGGGATTTGTCACCAAAATTCTTGCAGTTACACCCCTCAACAAAATGGTGTAGGTAAAAGAAAGATGCGGCATCTGACTGAGGTAGCTCGATCTCTTCTGATCGGCTCCAAAGTCCCCAAATCCTATTGGTCGGATGATGTTTTGACTGCCGCTTATTTAACAAACAGAATGCCCTCCCGTGTTCTCAACTTCAAGTCTCCACTACAAGTCCTTACTCCCAATGCATCCCTCTTCGCAGTCCCTCCTCGCATCTTTGGGTGTGTATGCTATGTGCACATTCTCGGTCCTCATCGTACCAAACTCGATCCCAAGGCACTTAAATGTGTCTTTCTGGGTTACTCGTATTCCCATAAAGGGTATAAGTGTTACCATCCCTCCACGGGAAAGAAATTTATTTCCATGAATGTCACCTTTCGTGAGGATCTACCTTTTTTCTCCGCCTCTCTTCAGGGGGAGAGTAGTAGTGAAGAGAGGTGTGATGTTCCTCTTCCTGCTATATTACTCTCTTCTCCCTCTCTTGAGTTTGAGAGGCCTCGGATTACTCCACCTGCTACTATGATTGATAGTGTTCCTGGTACTCAGAAGGAGCTTCAACTCTATCACAGAAGGGAGAAAGCCACAGCTGATCCAGTACCAGTGGTACCATCCTCGGATCAAGGTAATCCTTCTCTCTCTATACCTGTCATTTCTCCTTCTACTGATGCGTCTGATCTTCCCATTGCTTTACGAAAAGGAGTCAAAAGTTGCACTCAGCATCCTTTGAGCCATTTTGTCTCGTATGATGCCATGTCTCCCTCCTATAAAGCCTTTGTCACATCCCTTTCCACCATTCCTATTCCTTCTTCTGTGGTAGAAGGTTTGGCTCAACCAAGGTGGAAAGCTGCTATGATAGAGGAAATGAAAGCTCCTTGACAAGAATGGGACATGGGAACTTGTTGATTTGCCAAGAGGCAAGAAACCTGTGGGTTGCAGATGGGTGTTCAAAGTCAAATATCAGGCAAACGGGTCAATTGAGAAGTACGAGGCAAGATTAGTAGCCAAGGGGTACACTCAGACCTATGGGATTGACTATGTGAAGACCTTTGCTCCAGTGGCCTAAATGAACTCCATCAGGGTGTTGTTGTCCCTGGCAGCAAATCAAATGTGGCCTCTGCATCAGTTGGATGTGAAGAATGCATTCCTTCATGGCGACCTACATGAAGAAGTCTACATGGTGCCTCCTCCTGGATTCACTCCACCAGGGAATAGTAGCAAGGTGTGTCGACTGAAGAAAGCCCTTTATGGGCTAAAGCAATCTCCACGAGCATGGTTTGAGAGGTTCACCCTAGCTGTGAAGAAGCTAGGTTACACTCAGAGTCAAGCAGATCACACCCTGTTTGTAAAGCATCAAGGGAAGCACACCACTGCCCTCATTGTTTATGTGGATGACATCATTCTCACAGAGAATGATGCAGAAGAGGTGGCTACGCTGAAGCGTCAGTTAGTAGAGGAGTTTGAAACCAAGGATCTAGGATCTCTTAAGTACTTCCTAGGTATTGAAGTTACAAGATCAAGTCAGGGGATCTTCATCTCTCAGAAGAAGTATATCTTAGATTTGTTGAAGGACTCAGGCAAGTTGGGTACCAAGCCAGTGGAAACTCCTATAGAACAGAACCACCAGTTGACCGATGTCAATGGTGAGCCACTACAGGATGTAGGCAGCTTTCAGAGATTAGTTGGGAGACTAATCTATCTCTCTCTGACTAGACCAGATATTGCCTATGCAGTGAGTGTGATCAGTCAGTATATGCACTCACCTAGAGGTGTTCATCTAAAGGCTGCACATCGGATCTTGAGGTATCTCAAGTCTGCTCCTGGTAGAGGTCTTCTTTTTTAGAAGAATGGCCACATGCGTATAGAGGCATATACGGATGCAGACTGGGTAGGTGCCAAAGATGATCGGCGATCTACTTCAGGGTATTGCACCCTTGTTGGGGGCAATCTGGTCACTTGGAGGAGCAAGAAGCAACCAGTTGTTGCTAGATCTAGTGCTAAAGCCAAATTCAGGGCAATGGCTCATGGCCTGTGTGAGATGCTCTGGTTAAAGGTGTTGGTCACTGAACTTGGCTTTCCAGTTTCAGGGTCTGTGAGCTTGTACTGTGACAACAAGGCCGCCATCAGCATTGCTCATAATCCTGTTCAGCATGATCGCGCTAAGCACATTGAGGTAGACCGCCACTTCATTAGAGAGAAGATTGTCTCTGAAGCAGTATGCACTCCTTTTGTGAAGACTGATGAACAAGTTGCAGATATTTTCATCTGTATTCCATGTTCCCAGATTTACTTCTAACCTACTTTCTGTTAGTGCTTTAACTAAAACCCTAAACTGCAGTGTCACTTTTTCCCCTACTTGTGTCTTTCAGGACCTAGAGACGAGGAGGACAATTGGCACTAGACATGAAGCTAATGGCCTCTACCTTCTAGATGGACACCTTCCTGAGCCCACAGCACTACAGTTTTCTGCTAATAGTAGTAGTAGTAGGATAAATGTTGTTTTGAACTGGCATGCTCGTCTGGGGCATGTCTCTTTTCAGTATTTGAAACTTTTAATTCCTAGTTTGTTTACTTCTGTTTCCTTTTCTGCTTTACGCTGTGAGACATGTGAGCTCTCCAAGTATTGTAGATCAAATTATCCCTCTAGAGGTAATAGAAGTTCTACTTGTTTTGACATTATGCATTCTGATGTATGGGGACCTTCCCCAACTATTTCTATCTTTGGCTTCCGCTACTTCATTTCCTTTGTTGATGATCATACTAGGTGTACATGGGTTTATCTCATGAAAACCAATGATGAAGCTCATTCCATCTTTCGGGGTTTTCATAAGATAATCCAAACCCAGTATGGTATCTCCATCAAGGTTCTTCGTACTGACCAGGGTGGAGAATATATGTTTGGGGGCCTTCAACACTACCTTCTTGACCATGGAATTTGTCATCAAAATTCTTGTAGCTACACCCCTCAACAGAATGGTGTAGCTGAGAGAAAAATGCGACATTTGATTGAGATTGCTAGATCTCTTTTGATTGGCTCTCATGTCCCCAAGACCTATTGGTCAGATGCTATATTAAATGCTGCCTACTTGAGTAACAGAATACCCTCTCGTGTTCTCAATTTTAAATCTCCTCTTCAGGTTCTTTCCCCTGATTCTCCTCTTTTCTCTGTTCCTCCTCGCATCTTTGGGTTTGTATGTTATGTACATATCCTTGGTCCTCATCGCACCAAACTAGATCCCAAAGCACTCAAGTGCATCTTTCTCGGTTACTCCTCTACCCATAAAGGGTACAAGTATTACCATCCCTCCTCTGGGAAGAAGTTTGTATGTATGGATGTCACCTTCCGTGAGGAGCTTCCTTTTTTCTCTCCCACCTCTCTTCAGGGGGAGAGTAGTAATGAAGAGAGGTGGAATGTTCCTCTTCCTGCTATATCCCTATCTCCTCCTCTAGAGTTTGAGAGGCCTCCACCCACTCATACTATTAGTACGATTGATAGTGCTCCTGGAGCTCAGAAGGAGCTCAAAGTCTATAGCAGAAGGGCGACAGTCACAGCTGATCCAGGACCAGTGGTTCCTTCCTCGGATCCAGGTAATCCTCCATCTCTCCCTATACCTGTCATTCCCTTGTCTACTGATGATTCTGATCTTACTATTGCTATTAGAAAAGGCATCAGAAGTTGTACTCAACATCCTTTGAGCAACTTCGTTTCCTACGATGCCTTGTCACCTTCATACAGAGCCTTTATCACGTCAGTTTCCACCATTCCTACTCCTTCCGTGGCAAAAGGGTTAGCACACCCTAGATGGAAAGCTGCTATAGTAGAAGAAATGAAAGCGCTGGATAAGAACAAAACTTGCGAGCTTGTTGACTTGCCAAGAGGCAAGAAGCCAGTTGGATACAGATAGGTGTTCACAGTGAAGTACAAGGCCGATGGGTCAGTAGAGAAGTACAAGGCCTAACTGGTTGCCAAAGGGTACACTCAGACCTACGGGATTGACTATGTGGAGACCTTTGCACCTGTGGCAAAGATGAACTCCAATCAGGGTTTTGTCGTCTGTAGCAGCAAACCGAGCATGGCCTTTGCATCAGCTGGATGTGAAGAATGTTCCTTCATGGTGATCTGCATGGAGAGGTCTATATGGTACCTCCTCCAGGGTTCACTCCCCCAGGGGACAGCAGCAAGGTGTAACATCTGAGGAAAGCCCTCTATGGGCTTAAGCAATCCCCCAGATCTTGGTTTGAGAGGTTCACTCTAGCAGTGAAGAACCTGGGATATATTCAAAGCCAAGCTAATCACACCCTATTTAAAAAGCACCTAGGGAAGAGCACTACGGCCCTCATCGTCTATGTTGACGATATCATTCTGACAGGGAATGATGCAGAGGAGGTGATCAAGCTAAAGGATCATCTAGCAGGCGAGTTAGAGACCAAAGATCTAGGACTCCTCAAATACTTTCTTGGCATAGAAGTTGCAAGATCCAACCAAGGGATCTTCATCTCACAAAGGAAGTACGTCCTAGATCTATTGAAGGACTCTGGCAAGCTGGGAGCTAAGCCAGTGGAGACCCCCATAGAGCAAAATCACCAGCTAGCCGACTCGAGCAGTATACCTTTACAAGATGTGGGGGGCTTCCAGAGATTGGTTGGAAGGTTGATCTACCTCTCCTTAACTCGTCCAGACATTGCCTATGCAGTCAGTGTTATCAGTCAGTACATGCATTCTCCTAGGGAGATTCACATAGAGGCAGCTCACAAGATATTGAGATACCTCAAGTCTGCCCCTGGCCGAGGCCTCCTTTTTCAGAAGAATGGCCACATGAGAGTAGAGTCATATACTGATGCAGACTGGGCTGGTGCCAAGGATGACAGGAGATCTACCTCAGGCTATTGCACCTTTGTGGAAGGCAATCTAGTTACCTGGAGGAGCAAGAAGCAACCAGTAGTTGCCAAATCCAGTGCAGAGGCAGAATTTAGGGCAATGGCCCATGGCTTGTGTGAGATACTCTGGCTGAAGATGTTGGTGGCTGAACTTGGCTTTCCAGTCTTGGGACCCATGAGCTTGTACTGTGACAACAAGGCGGCTATCAGCATTGCTCACAATCCGGTAAAACATGATCGGGCCAAGCACATTGAAGTGGATCGCTACTTCATTTGGGGGAAGATTGTATCTGGGGAGGTTTGTACCCCCTTTGTGAAGACAGATGAGCAAGTAGTAGATGTCTTCACCAAAGGAATTCCTAGTTGGCAACTTCATAGATGTTTATGCAAGTTGGGCATGAAAGATATCTATGCGCCAACTTGAGGGGGAGTGTTATCAGATACATAGAAATACGTATTTATCTTGTATAGGGGTAGTTCTGTAAATACCTCTTATGAGGGGTATACTTATCCTTTTTTATGTAACCCTTTTTTATAAATAAGATTTATGGGGTCATTGTGAATTACACACAATGACAGCCTCTCTTCCCCTTTCTCTCTTTCTCCTATACTGTGAAACCCTAATCCGAACCCTAATTCTATAATTCAACTAATCATAGACAAGAAAGGGGAGAATTGTTCAACTGGATGGATATGTGATTTGTGTTTTGTGATTTTAGATATGAATTAATTGTTTCAATTGGATGGATATGTGATTTGATTTGATTTGTGATTCTGAAAGGTTTTAGAGTTTACTATTATATTTGTGTGTATGTACCCTTGTATCCCCTTGCAATTTTTTTTTGACAACCTTGGAAATGAGATATTTGTGATGTCTAAAAATGCATGTTCTTAACCGACTAATTTCCTAATGATCCACTTAGTCGAAAAGGTAGTGTTTGTCTATTACTGTTTCAGGAACAACTCAATGATCAACTGACAACACAATCTTCTGAAGGATAACCGAGTTAGGGGGAGCTCTTGGCTGGATTCACTTGGAGAGAGTTATGTTTTACATTTGTACTTGTGAGAGTTATAGTATTGTAATTTGTTAAGAGTGTTGTTCTTTGGGTATTGGGTTTTGTCATAGAATTGACAAAAGGGGAGACTGAAAACTCAATGTTTATTATTGTCAAATTCCATGACACTTGTATTGTTTGTTACTTGAGAGCATTACTTCAAGAAGACCGTAGAAGACCATGAGAAACTTTGCCAAAGAAACTCTGAAGAACCTACATAGCCTCAATGAAGAACATCTTAACTGAATCTAGGAAGGTACATCACAAAGAAGATGACAACCATCATCTGAGAATGTTCAGAGATCAACAGGTAATCAAGGTAAGGTAGTTGTCTTATAGGTGTTAGGCTGGTAGTGTTTTTGTTGTTTTTCAGAGGGGCTGACCCCAAACAGCTCGGTCAACCCAGACTGTTTGCGGTCGACCCTAATTAAGCATCATTATGTCTGACTGTCAAGGCGCGGGAGCTCAGTCGACCCAGACTATTTGGGGTCGACCCTATATGAGACCTTTCTGTTTGACCGTCAGGGCGAAGAGCTCGGTCGACCGAAGTACTTGAGGTCGACCCCGCGCTCAGTCGACCCAGACTGTTTGGGGTCGACCCTATATGAGCACCTTTCTGTTTGACCGTCAGGGCGAAGAGCTCGGTCGACCGAAGTACTTGAGGTCGACCCCGCGCTTTCCTTTTTCGGATTTAGGATCCGTTGCACCCTGGTTCTAATTAAACCCTCATTTGCTTCTTTGGGAAAGACGATGTTTGAAGCATACGAACTTTTGCCATACCTATACCTTCGTTTGTCTATCGGTTTTTGAAACCCTAATCTCCGTCTGTGACTATCCTGTGCAACCTTTTTGGAGATTTGGGTTGGAGCGTTTGGAGTTCTTCCCTGTGTTCGTACAACAATCACGACTCAAGTGACTTGCTCGAGTATTTGATCTGCACCACTTTGGAAGCCTTTCTCTAGGCTTCGTGACCTCTCCTCCTCTCATCTAGAGAGGTAAGTACTTTATTGTTGATTATATTGCTGAAACCTTTTAGAGTTCTTCTCTTGTAGAACTCGTGGGAGAAATCCTGTGTGAGTTGAGTCTTTACTCAACTTGGCTTGACCTAGAGCTACGCTAAGCATTGACCTGCTTGACCTAGAGCGTAACTAGGCGTTGACCTGCTTGACCTACAGTGTAACTAGGCGCTGAGAGAAGTGGTTCTCTTGTTTGGTTAGTGGATTTCTAATTGCAATTATTCAATTGTAATAGTCTGTTTTACCTGATTGAATAGTAGATTTTGTTCTCTTTGAAGAGCGTGACAGTGGATGTAGGTGTGTGAACACCGAACCACTTAAATCTCATGTTGTGAAATGCTTTTGTCTCTCATTGTTTAATTACTCTTTTTGCGAATGCGTGAGATTGTGGTTAATTTAAAAGGCAAATCGAAATGGAATTTAATTATATTCCGCATAATTTTAAAGAACTCGATTATGTCCTATTCACCCCCCTCTAGGACATTCATAATAATAATAAGGGAATTTCAGGTACAATTGGTACGCCTGGACATGTATCAGTTGTTGCCTTCCCTCTTTCTAGTATAGACCTTAAGTTCCCTTGAGCACTACCAAAGCTTCTATCAACTCTTATAGTTGGCCGACCAATCATCTCAACTAGAATAGTGGGAGGAATAGGAACATGGAGAGGAACATTTGAAAGCCTTTCTTGCCTCTCTTCATCACAACTCTTCTACCTCTAAAGAGAGGCAAGGGAAAAAAAGAAAGAGGACTCTCGGAAGGTTACATCCATAGAGATAAACTACTTCCTAGAAGAATGGTGGTAACACTTGTACCCCTTATGAGAAGAATACCCAAGAATGACGCACTTGAGGGCCTTGGAATCCAATTTAGTGCGGTTGGGAAGAATGTGAACATAGCACACACAACCAAACACACGAAGGGGAACAACAAATAAAGGGGCAATCAGATTTAAGAATCTAATAAAGAGTGCGAAAATGCACGACACGTGGTGGCATGCGATTAATAAGGAAACTAGCAGTCATGACAACATCACACCAAAAACATTTAGGCATATGACTACCAATAAGAAGTAAGCGAGCCACCTCAAGGAGATGGCGATTCTTCCTTTTAGCAACATCATTCTGCTGAGGGGTATAGCTGTAGGAGTTCTGATGGCCAATCCCATGAGCAGCCAAATAATGCTGAAGACCACCATACATGTATTTGTTGTAATCTTGAATCGTAACCAGAATAAGAGATTAGGGTTAGAGATGGAAGAGAGGAGAGGAGAAGAGAATTGGGGGAAGAGGAGAAATCGTGTAGAGCTTAGAATAGCCTACACGATTTCACCCAATATATATATTAAGTGAAGTTTTACAATATTACAAGGGCCCCTTCTAGAATATGAGATATTACAAGTAGGTCCCTGACAACAGTATTCACCCCCTTGGTCAATGCAAAGGTGTTTGATTTGAGCATCAAATTGTGTCTGGATCATTTTATGAAAATTTGGAAAGATGGTACACTAAATCCAGGTACATCTGGTATGATCATCAACAAAACTAACAAAATAACGGAAGCCAAGGGATGAAGCAACAAGGGCAGAGCCGCACACATCAGAATGCACAATATCAAAAGAAAGTAAGCTACAATGGCGTCGTGAAGGGTAAGATGAGTGACAATGTTTTGCAAGCTCACAAGTTTCACAATGCAAGTCAGTCATAGAAACAAAAGCAAATAAAGAAGGAAATAAGAGTCTCAAATATTGAAAAGAAACATGTCCAAGCCGTGCATGCCAACACAAAATAGACTCCAGACTGAGTCGACTACTACTACTACTACTACTATGGGAATAAAGTGTTGTAGGCTCAACAAGCAGTCCATCCAAACAATAAGAGTCCATCCACTACATATCTAGCACCAATCGTCCTCGCCTCTAGATCTTAAAAGACACATGAAGAAGGGAAAAAATTGACAATGCAATTCAAGCTTTTAGTGAGAGAACTAACAAAAGAGAAGGTTAGAAGTAAAAGAATGAACATGCAAGACAAAAGACAGAAATTTGGGAAAAGGTTAACAGTCCCTTTCCCAGATACAGAGGAGAGAGTACAATCAACAATTTTAACTTTATCTCTACCTGAGCAAACAGAATAGGAAGAGAAGAGTGAAGAGTTACCCGTCATGTGTTCAAAAGCACCTGAAATCAAATGATCCAAGCAGGACTGGGAGAAGTAGTAGACACATGATGGGCAGTGCTAACGGTACCTGACTGGGAAAAAGAGGTAGGAGTGGCAGAGGGGCCCTCTAACTGGGCAAGGAACCTTCGGAGGTTGTCAATCTCAGCTTGTTGAACTGGCATAGTGGAAAAAGAGAAGCCCCGGGTGGCCATAGGAGGAGCAACCAGTGTGGGAGTATCCAGGGAAGCACCACTGGGAGTCTCGGAAGCAGCACTATGAGCAGTAGGTGCAGTCGAACGGCTAGAGTGTTGAGGACGACCATGCAACTCCCAACACTTGGCCTCACATGCCCAAGGCGGCCAAAATGGTCACACTTGGGCCTCTCACGATCAGAGAACTTCCCAGTAGAGGAAGGAGCTGATGGTGTCACAAGAGTGAAGATACGGTTCCACTGAGAGCATTGCGGAGTGGAAGCAAACACGAGAGCAGATCAGTCTGGGACAGAGGTAAGTGCCATGACACTGCGTCGGCTCTCCTTGCTCTGAACATAGTACAACTGACTGAGAGATGGAAGCGCGTCACAGCTAAGGATATGAATCCTGGATAACTCATATACTGAGTTGAGCCCTGTTAGAACTCGAAGATTCGTCTCCTCAACCAGCTTCCAATACTGAATGACGCAGAATGTGCCAATCAGTCAGGCTGGTAAGTGTAATAGTAATCTAGCTCCTCCTACATGCTCCGAAGCGTAGCAAAATAATCTGAGAGAGTCATATCCCCATGATGGAGATGGGAAATACTTTGACGAAGTTGGAAGGCCCTGGCCAAGTTCTGCTGCTGAGAGTAGGTTTGAGAGGTTGTATCCCAGACTTCCTTGGCCGTATGTTGCAATAAGAACCCTCTACTGATATGCGTCAGCATGGAAGTCAGGAGCCATGACATGACGGTGAGATGCTCCGTCTCTCATTTCTCATACAATGGGTCATCTGTAGTCTTGGGTTCAACAATCCGCCATGTGATGTAACCAAAATTCCCATGACCCCCAATATCCATCTTGGCAGCCTGAGACCACTCCAAGTAGTTCTTCCCATCTAACTTAACTAAAGTAATCTGCAATCCGGGATTCTCGAATCCCATTTGAGTCACTATGGGACCTCTGACACTGTTCGAGGTGGTCTCTATACTCTCTATGGATCCTCCGATAACCCCACTAGTAGACATGATGATCAATATAAACAAAAAACTAAGAGGAAGGTAATACACACAAACGAACCCTCAACAAACGTAAACAAGTGCTCCGCAAGGGTCTCACAAATAGCTTCAAAGCATGATCAGAGGACATTTCGAGCTTCTAATAACCAATACATATCACGATAGATGAGAAAAGGCTTCAATAAGGGTGCGTACATGCATAACGACCCTAGAAATAATTGGGAACACAGCCGGGCAGAGTTTACTACCCTTGAGATGCCCGAAAAAAGGAAAATAGGGCCAGGCGGTACCACTTTTTTGGGGAAAAATTGTTTCCGAAACCTCAAATCAGCTCCAAACGTGATGAGATTTGTTTTTTTATAAGTATAAAAATGTATTGAAAAGAAGCAAAAGCCAAAACCAAACTACATGGGACCCACCTCTAGAGGTCGAGGTGGACTACTAAACGTCGAGTCCAAAAGAGAAGGAAAGACGCCTAGATAACATAAGCAATACACGGACATCATTCGTCCCTAAAGCACAAAAGTTCCCATCAAAAGACAAAATCTTCGAAAAAAAGCCCTCTACACTCCCGGAACACCTTTGACCACAAAAACATCATACGCTTAATACTAAGGGTAATATATTGCGTATCATGAGTCTTTCCTTCGAATGTTCTCTGATTCCTCTCCCTCCAAATACCCCAAATAATCGCAAAAGGTAACATCCGCCAAAAAATCTTCCCTCGAGAGTAAAATGCATAAGATTGCCAACTTACCAATAAATCCATGATTGAAACCGGCACCACCCAAGACCCAACATATCCCAAACCCCATAGAAAATTAAGACCAAGCACCTCCCTAGCTATATCACAATGTAATAGTAGATGGTAGACAGATTCCCCATGCTGCTTGCACATCACACAATAACCAATGATAACGATCTTTCTAGAGATTAAGGTAGTGTTTGGGAACGCTTTTTAAGAAGCGCTTCTCCAGCTTTTGACACCAAGAAGCACTTCCTGAGCATAAATCTCCGTTTGGTTTGCAAAAGTGCTTTGGCTTCCAGCGTCTAAAAGAAGCTAGAAGTGCTCTTTTAAGAAACACCCGGGAAGGTGTTTCTCAAAAAAGTACTTCCGCGCTTGTGCCGGAAGCAGATCACCGTGAAAACGGCTCTCCTCTTTGGACCTTTTTGTCCCAAGTCGTAACATATGAAAAGAAAACAAAAAAAACCTACCGTTTCTCTTTCTTTTTTACTTGGACTGAAACTAGTAGCAACTGCAAAGAACAGAAGGGATTAAGAGAAAGAGGTTGAAGGAAGAACATAAGGGATTGATCTAGCGTGAGTTGAAGAGTATATAACCCACAGATTCTAAATAACATAAAGTTTTCTTGCTTCAAGCGAGGAGCTCCAATCAATTTCATGTCGGCCATCCTCTTACAACCCGCAATTTATTAGAGATAATCTCTTAAAAAAAACCCTCTTTTTGTCCTATATTTTCTCTCACATTCTATCGGATTCTCCATTGAAGTTCTGATACAAAGCTTTGAATAACAGTAGAGCTAATCAATCTCTCACAGGTGCCTTGAAATAACGGATGGACTAGTAGCAAAAGATAGCACACAATGGGAAACATAGCACATGGCCATAGAGCAATACTTCCAGGAAGCAATGATGAGGCAGAGGTGGACGGAGATGGACCATGAGTGCAGAAGTGGAAGTCATGGCTGCTGCAACAGCTTCAGACAACGCTAGTGGCTGCTTTCAAGTTCTCTTATGTTGGCTTGAAAATGCATTGCCGGACAACGCCGTGCCTACCTCTACTGTTGGCTTGAAAATGAATTTTTTTTTGTTTATTTGTTTTTGGAGTTCTCTTTTTTGTTTTGTTCTTCTCCATTGTGTTATTACCTTTTTGTTTGGTTTGCAACATGATTCTATTTATGTTCTCTCTTAGACATGCTCACCACTTGTTTGCTAAATTGCCTGTTAGGACTTACATCACTTCTGCACCCTGCTAGTTTTTCATATGGGTGACGATTAACAAGATGTAGCTTAAACTCTAAAACCATTTTGTTACTCGTAACCGCATGGATGTTTATTTCATCCCTTGGTAGACTTTCATACCAAAAATCGATTAAAACTTCTGTCACAAGATGTTGTGACCGAAGCCGATCATAACCCACAATACGAGCCACGTGGCACACTATTAGAGGGTGCTGACCGTATGGATGTTTGGTTAGTCCCTCGGTGGACCTACAAACCAAAAATCAGCTCGAGTAGTGATTTCTAAGCATTGGCTTGAAGTTATTTTCATGGGTTGATTTTAACCGTGGGAATTGAGCATTATTTGGGTGCAAAGATCCAAAGGTTGTAAATCACTAATCAGGCTGATGATTGGTTTGCAGGTCCACCAAGGGATTGGCCAAACATCCATACGGTCAGCGCCCTCTAATAGCGTGCCATGTGGTTCATATTGTGGGTTGTGATGGGCTTCGGTAACAACAACTTGTGACATAAGTTTTACTTAAAAAAATCAGCTTGTTTGATAATTTTTAGCCGTTGGTTTTAGTACTCACACCAATAATAATTGCTTCTATAACTTATCAAGCATCATTAGTACTAAAATAAGTTTAATTGGTAATTTCTAATCGTTGGATCTGAGCATTTTAATACCGTAATTTCTGACAGTTGAATTTAATCACTTTTTTTGGATGTTAAAATCCAACTGTTAGAAATCGTCGATAGGTCTACCTAGACCATAAGGTCAGTGCATGGGTCTTAAAAGATGTTACATTTAGCAATTTTGGGAAGGGGAAACTTCAAAATTTTTAGTCCCAGGAGGGCATCAAATATTCTCTCCAATCAGTAGTCTTGGTTGGTAAAAAATATGCATGATTGATCGGATGGTTAAATCTTTTTAGATAGAATGAATTCTGGACCATGGCCATTAAAAGGACAGCCCAAATTGCCACAACATAGTGCCCCATCTGGTCGTTGATAGCTTTGCTCGTAAATAATACCATATAAAACACATTGCTATCAAGCTAAACTGGCCTAACATAGGCAGGCCCTTTCAAAGTCCATTGGACTAGCCAGACGGTCCAGCTAATGGGATCTCCTACACGGCTACACCCCTAATTGACCCAACCAGATCATCTTGTTCCAAATATTACAAGAAATAACTCAAAATAGACTGATAAGAAATTATTACTAAATAAATGACTGATACTCTAATTGGGATCTATAAGATGTAATTCAAAATATGGTATTTGCCTTAGGTGAGCTAAAAAATCAACTATTGCCTTTTTTTTAATATAAGGGTATTCTTGACATTTTGACAGAATTCAAAAGCTCAGAGTTGGTTTTGCTAAACAACAATACTAGCTTCTACACACAGAACAACACTTCTCCATCATAGTTTGCCAAACGCTATTCTAGAAAAGAGCGCTTTTCATTAGCTGCTTCCATAGATTCTGCAGAAGCACTTTTCCGCAGTGCTTCTACAGAAGCATTCCCAAACAGGGCCTAAGTGATCCACTGTCCAAATCTTCTCCAACGAGACTAACCAAGCAAAGAACGCTATCTTGGTCGGGACTTTGGGGCTCCAAACCAAGGAGACTGGAAATCTAACATCTATAGAATCATCTAAACCCTCGTAAAAAGATCAAACCAAAAACGTACCTCCCTTAGACCAATTCCACACCCACTTATCCTGAGCCGATGTCATAAGATGCACATCGTGTAATCGAGATAACAATCTAGACAGAGACTCAATCTCTCAATCATTGAGGTTTCTCCTAAAACCAAAGTCCACCCCAATACCTCCCCTCCTACATAGGCACAATCCTGGAATGACCAATTCTTCCTCACAGAAAGAGTGAAATGAGTCGGAAACTCATTTTTGAAATATGAATCCCAACACCAAATGTCCTCCCAAAATCTGATTTTGTTCCCCACCGCTACTGCAAACCTAAATCCTCATGAAAAATCTGTTGAAACCTTCAAGATCCCCTTCCATACACATCCATACGAAGAACGAGCAAAAGCATTGTAGATGAGCAAAAGCATGCGACAAAACTCGCCAAAAAACCCCACATAGATCGGGAACAAGAAGAAACCCAAAAACTAATTTATGAACTCAAGAACTAAAGAACATCCAAAAAGCAATCAAGATCTTACCGAAAAATTCCCAAATATCACCAAAAACTACAGAAAAAATATCTCTAGCAAGTAGTGACCTCTATTGCAGACATCGGGATGTGTGTCAGACCTCGAGATGTGTGTTCGTATGGTTGCTAAATGTCAGTCACACGGACTGATGACGTCAGCCATTGCTATTTCTAATCTCTAAAAGTTCTTTTTGATTGTAGGCTCTGATACCAAGTTGAATTAGTTGAATCTATGGTTAGGGTTTCAAGCAAGGAAGAAGAGAGAAGAAGTGAGAGAGAGGAGAAAGAAGAGAGCAAATCTGGAAAGGGCTGGAGAGCGTGTATGTCACATGCCTCCAAAAGTATTATATATAGTAAGGAAAATCACGGACAAGAATGTCCTTACAAAGAGAGGTTATTTACAAGTATGCCCTTGACAACATACTACCCTTCTCAATTTTTAAATATAACTCTTTAGCTTGTTCTTCACCACCCTCATAAGAAGCACCTCGATACTTGCTGAAACCCATAATTTTCTCCAATACCCGATCAGAGACATTACGAATAAATCTTCCTCCATTGTCCCATGATCTTGTCCAGTCTATTGGTGCCCTCCTCGTATAAGCCAGCCCTTCTTTCCTTTACTATGTTCTGCTGTACCATTTCAACGCCAGGAGATGTCAGAACAGAACTCAGCTTCTCCACCTCTGCATGACTTCCTCCTGAATTCTTCTCACTAATCACCCGAACCATCTGGTGGTTATTTGCTTTTGATGTCAGTCCACAACTATCCCATATTCCTCACCCTGCCTCCAACAGCTCTGATAGTCGAGTATCTGCCTCTGAATAATGACACCTTGAATTGGAAACACTTCCTTTCTCTCTCATCATTTCCAACTTCCTTATCTCCACCCTCAACCTTCAGTGAATGATTTAATTGGAATTATTTCATACTCCACCAGTCTCATGTTGTCTGTTTCAGCTGTACCTTCTAATATTGTTTATCTAAAATGAGTATTGAATGGTACATGAAGAGGAAATGCTTTAAATGATTTCAAATGTAACAACTAGATAAGTTTCCATATTTCCGTGGATTCTCTAGTCATCTTGTTCTCTCTCTGGACCTATAAGAATCCTTCTTCAATTCTTACTTCTCCATTTTGTACTAATTCTCTTAAGAAAAATCACTGCAATCCTTTGAGTTCCGATCCAAACAGGAAACCCTATAACCTGGCTGTCCGTTACACTTCTCTATGATCTTAATCTCCTAGACAAGTTTCCATTTTTCCATGGATTCCCTAGTCATCTTATTCTCTCTCTGGACCTACAAAAATCCTTCAAATCTTACTTCTCCATTTCCTACTAATTCTCTTAAGAAAAATCAAGATTGTCAGTGTATCTCGGGATTCCTTTTTAAGTTTCAATCCAAACAGGAAACTCTATAACCTGGCCATCCATAATCCTCACCCCAGCACTTTCAGAAATTTGAATCTTTCTTGAATTCAACCACTACCACTGTACCGCCGTGTGGAATTTTCTAGTGCAATCCCTTTTATAAAACCACAATTGTACCTTTCCTTAGATCCAACCACCATGACCATAATGCACCAAAAGGCGGTATTTGTCACCTCAATCTCTCTCACTATTGTTCCACATGTCACCTCGGTTATCAACAGCATCGTGTTCTGGTTTTTGGAATCAATACAACTATAGGAACAATGTTCTAAAATGATAGAAATGTACATATACAAACAAATGTATGCATGTTCATATATGAATATATGTACAGATATATACATTTATAGGCATATACATACAAATATATATGTACATACGTATGCAATCACAAGAAACTTGGCATTGACTTGACCGACTTTGATTGACTTGAGTAAGTCACCATTAAAGCACACAATTAATGCAGTTAGTTGATTCAAAAGGTGACATCTTTGTCCTTTAATGAGATACCTAGTTGCATTGGATGAATGACAACCCAAGTCAAGTTGACTTGGGTGCATCATTAATCAAGGCCTAAATTAGAAACTACAAAGAGAGAGAAGAATTTTGTATCCACCAAATAAGAATGCCTCACTTGAGGGAAAAATGCATTACAGCATAGTGAAGAGGCTAAAAGGCAATATTGTTTATAAAAACTACCTGAAGGAATGGGTATGGAATGAGGCACATTTCTCATTTGAACCAAATCATCACGAGGCATAGGCGATACACTTAGCTTCCCAGGAGCCTTAATCAATTTTGCCTTCTGAGCGTACCTTCTATTTTGGAACCAATTCCACACCTGTAAGAAATCTTTGAAATGAGCAGACGCTTCTAAAAGCTTCCTCTGTAGGCAGCAAAAAAGTATTATGGGTAACCTGCTTCGATTGCACAACAATCTTTCCTGCTCGATCTGCTGACGCACTACAACCCAAGGCAACCACGTTAGCCTCTTTCTACTGTCACTGCAGCAATACTAGAGTTCCCTTTGTTGATGTTCTTAGAGGAAGCAAGCAAGCTACATGTTGATACATACCTGAACTTCTCTGCAAGAGTGCCGAGAACTTCACGACTTGGTATTGCATTATTGGCTTCTTGCAAACAAGCCTCCATCTCAGCCACCTTGTAAAAGAGCAAACAATATATTGTATCATCAATATTATTGTACCTAGAATAACCAAGTAGAATGAGTTGCTAAAGAAGCCAAGCTAACACGATCCAATGGCCAATCAAATATATCGTAACAAGGAACATATTGTAGCATGCCGCACCACCGTCAATGGTACTTCACTGCATCTCTACTGAAAACCAGCCATAGTAACCATTAATCTAGATATCAAATAGATGGATCACCTATTAAATAGACCGGAACAAAAATGGGAAAGCATTTGCTTTGACCACCCCCAACCATTAGTTAGTTTCTCTTGGACAATCAATAAAATGCATGTGCAACAGTATGCAGATGGAAATATTTATTTGTTATGATTAGTAATAAAATGTAATTGAAAAATGCTAAGAAATACTTAACTGAACAGTTACAATCGTTCAATAAGCCGCATATTTGAACTATGGCCCATCAATTGGATGGTCCCAACCATGAGCAAATACACTAATTGGTCCATAGAGAAGAGAGGAGCCACCACTCTTTTACTACCATGCACAACCAAGGATCCAAGACACTAAAAACAGAACATTTTATGAGGAACTAAAGATTTTGTTTTGGGTTTCTCCTACTTTGGGGGAATGTAATATTCCCTTGCTTAAAGGAGTACTTGATTTGAATACACATCCACCCTATGGATACCATACATAACTGGGCTAATCCTAGCCGAACACATGTCATTACATCCCAGCCACAAATGTATTAACAAACACGTGAGCCAGGCACGTGACACATGGGCCGCTGACCAATCAAGCCAACCCCGTGGAAGCCCAATTAACATGGTCTTTTAATTCTTTTTTGCCACAAATGCTTTGATAAGCATGACAACAGGTATCTCACCAGATTAGCAAGAATCTCACTAAATTTCACAACAAAGAAGCCCACTTACGTGGGAAGAACAGACTCTCAGTCATAGTCGAACGCAAATGGAAGACTTCCAAAAAACTAATTTATTATCATTTATGGAAAGATTATAGAGAGAGTCCAATCCTTCTCAGTATTGGAGTCCCTCTGACTTAGCACACCATGATTAGAGACTTTCACTCATAGGATCAATCCAAATAATAGAATGTCTCCAACAGAGTCCCAATCCTTTCCGGAATCGAATTTCCTTCCAAACCTATAAATTAAGGCCATGAGCAAAGGTATGATCATCAGATCTCCAATGAATCCACTCGCAACTTCATCTTCCTCCTCTTGAACATCGAAGTGTCTTTGCAAGTACCACCCGATGTCCAACTAGCGAAGGAAGAAAGAGGCTAACTCATCTCATCATAGCCGACCTTGAGGATTGTAAGGAGAAAAAATTTCCCCACATATTTCGGCGCCATATATGGGATTTATAGATCCAATCTTCTCAAATCATGGTTTAGACAAGGAGAGAACGTGGAGACACCTCCACAACAGTAGGGCCAAATGAGAAAATTCTTTCCCGAACTACTCCGCGAAAGAGGACACAACAACGGTTAGACAATCGAACTTCCTCGGTTGAGCAAACTATCAACGTGCCGATTAATGTCTAAAATCTTCCACAACCTTCTCAACTTTTCATCAATCTCAAGCGTCAACTCAGACGTTGGACCGCTCTTAGTATCTGCACAATCGTAGACAACAAATAAGTTTTTACATTATTACATTAGACAAATTAATAAATGGTTGAACAAGGGAATTATCTTCTAAACCGAAGCTTTTAGGAACCCCTCACCCCCTCTCCTCCATTGGCATATCCTTGAATTCATATTCACCCGATATAACCAACGGATATTTGTCCCACACTTTATTAGAGGTTGGAAGGCCATCAACCAAAAATTTTCGATTCATCCTCTTATTGATGTAAGAAAAACCTTCCACATCTGAAGTCAGAGAGATGCCAGTCAATGTATGAGAGAGAGCAGCCATGTAGGAAATCTTGAACTAATGAGCAGGTTTTTCTTCAAATAGTAGGGTGTATCTTATCTCCGGCAAACCTATGTCAAAATTATACCTCCTACTGATCTTTACAATACTATACATTGTTCTAAAAAAACTCCCATTAAATTAGCTCAAAACCCAACCATACAAATGTAGAATTTCCCTCACTAAACGAATATAGGGAAACCGACACCCAAGCATCAACTAACAAAATGTCATGCTAACAACTCCACGGGGACATGGTTCCTCAAGAAAATACCCTAGCCAAACTTGCACATTGTTCGACACACCACAAAGTTTCAGCCAAAAGTCTAGCCCTTCCACATGGATCTTGAGTTCCTTCTCCTCCTCCATCCTCTTGCTAGTTTTTCGCCGACGAGGAGACTCTACAAGGTCACCAATCATCTGTATTGAACCTTTTAAAAAGGCACTGGAATCTATCAACTCATTTGAGTCAGGATATTTCCTAGCATTAACAATCACCATTGAACTTAATAAGAAGCAAACTAGAAGATCTATCTTTCAAAGAAGACCAGAAAATAGCTTTTCAGTCTTTAAGTACCGAACAAGTAGCCTAATACACCCTTTTTATAGAAACTTGGCCAACAGAGCGATGCTTGGAGTGCTAACAGTTGTACTATTATCATTTCAAACACCGCATGCTCTATTAAATGCGCAGCCAAAAGACCGCCTACCGAGAAAACAGCGCCATATTTTTCTCACGACTCCAATTAGGTTTCCTAACCGTATCGAGAGGGGGTGATGTGGATACCATATATAATCGGGCTAATCCTAGTTGTACGTGTGTCATTACATCCCATCCACAAATGTACTAACAAACATGTGAACCATACACGTGATATGTGGGCCACTAACCTATTTGGCCAACCCTGTGAGGCCAATTAACAGTCTTTTTATTCTTTTGTGTTGTTAATACTTTGATAAGATTCCATGACAACTCAGGTATCTCACCAGATTAGCCAGAATCTCGTTCAATTTCACAACGAGGAAACCCATTTACATGGGAAGAGCAGACTCCCAATCATAGTCGAACATAGAATGGAAGACTTTCCAAAAACTAATTTAATATCAATTATGGAAAGATTCTAAAGAGAGTCCAATCCTTCTCAGAATTGGATTCCCTCTGACTAACACACCATGATTAGAGACTTTCCCTCGTAGGATCAATATGAATAATAGAATGTCTACAACAAATTCCCAATCCTTCACAAATTTGGACTTCCTTCCTAACCTATAAATTAAGGTCATGAGCAAAGGTATGATAATCAAATCTCCAATGAACAACTTCATCTTCTCCCCCCCCCCCCCCCTTACTTGAGCGTTGGAATGTCTTTAGCCACCCAACGTCCAACTAGCGAAAGAAGCAAGAGGGCAACTCTTCTCGTAAAAGACAACCTTGAGGAGAGAGGAGAAGAAACTTCCCCACACACCCCAAAAGAAAAAATCTTCTATGTTTTACTGTGAACTTTTTTGCACCTGTAAAGGTGCATATTTGCAACTTTTCAATGTCCAAATATAAAATCTATACTCGAATAAAATGTGCAAACCAAACTATGAATTGTTATTGTTGGGATGGAAATCTATTCAAAATAGACTTGTACCATTACCAAAAAACTCATAATACTAAGATTAACCCGTATGTTGCATGAACTCTTCTAAACGAGTGAAGTACCCATGTCAGACACGTATCAGAGTCCGACACGACATGGATTCTAATGCGACACTTCCAATTATGTTTTGTTTATGCTTTCCTTATTTGCAAAATACTTAAGAACATCCATATGTTATGAGTTCTACCATTCACAATTGAAGTTTCTCTATTCAACAATTATAACATTACATGTATTTATTCTCTTGTTTCTAGGTGTATATATAAATTGTAAGATATTGTACCACATTATCCACCATTATCCTCATTATTATTAAAAAATAATTAATTTCTTCATATTATTTAAAGTATATTGCTGAGTCCACAAATCATATTTTAAAGTTTCGTCGAATCGAACACTCTGCACCCTTGTCGGACTCTGACACCTGTACCCATATCAACGCAACCTAGAGTAACCCTCATTTCATTAATTCTCTATTCATTTTACTTCTCCATATTCCACTTGCATGATTCAGTTAGCCATTTCCAAAATTATTCCATATTCCCTATATATTTGAAATAATGGAGAGTTATTGAAATGGTAAATGCAAAAACTTTGTATCTCATTGGTAATTCCAAAAATCAAGTTTTTAAGGTATTATAGGAATTTTAAAATATCAATTTTAGAACTATAAAAAAAATAGTTAGTAATTGGAAAGATCTAGCCAAGAGCTTTCTAATGGATCCATTTTTACTATAAACCAACTTATGTACGAAAAGTTACAAGCTTTTGAATCCAAAAGAACAAAAAAACTCCTAAAAAGATGCCAATTCAGTTGCTAAAAAGTAAAATATAGGAAGCACCACATGTTTTATTTCTTCTCTTCAAAAACTTAAAAAACTAAAGGATGATTTTACCATTTGAATGTGTTATGTACATAAAGATATAATGATATACACAATAATATACGTGATTTCTTTAAAAGAAAGTGGGGTACAATTGAGGAAAAGAAAAGGTCAGCCAATGAATACCTATGAAATAATGGTTTGGAAGGGTTGTTCGCTTTATATATTAGCATAGATGATCTCTCAATGGTTTCCAAAATTTTAGTACTCAAAAAAACCTAGACTTAAAACTGTATCACCATGCTTATCAAAAATTGTACCACTCAAAATTCACAAATTTTTTTTTTTTTTTTTTATAAAAAAATTCACAAATTTCAAAAATCCAAGAAAGCATTTGTCCAGCAGAACCTTTCAAAAATCATAAATACATCAATTATAGTGAATTACAATGGCCTCAACATCCATTACAAAAGTTATACTGTACATAAAGGGAATGCGCCAAGTAGGAATCAACCCACCATGCGCATGCCGCGGTATAGCATTTGAAATAAAAAATCAACCTTATTGAACTTGAATTGCTCTATACCAAATATACATACTTTCTAAGATAGTTCAATAATCACCTCACCACTATAAAACCCTCTTCCCACGATCTCTCCCTATGCCATAACTACCTGGACATTCCAAAACCGTTCAAAAACTGCTCTCCTCTCTCCCAGCTCATTAAAGGGAACAGAATCATCATTGCTATCCACTCTCCTCTTTATCTTCCTGGAATGATATCATCATTGCTCATCTTCTTCTTTTCTTCTAACTGAGATGGACTCCCCATCACCTACTGAGAAAAATAAGGAAGCAAATCTCCAATAAACAATGCATGTCATTTCTTCTTCTTCTTTTTCCCATTTTGCTCATCTCTCTTGATTTTCTTATTCAAAAAGTAGAAGTTCAAACATGAAGCCAATTCTTAAGAGGCAAAGAAAGCAGTGAGACCTCTCATTGTTTTCGTATGGATATTTTAGCATGTATACCTCCATCTTTTTAATTTCCATTGTTCGTGATATTATTCGTGATTATGACATGACTGGAAGAAGCCACCCCTTGTATGTACAATGTTGGGATCCATGTGCAATCCAACACAGTTTTCTTTTAAGTGAAACACACACATTCAAGTTGCTTACCACAGTATTTTGATGGGTCCACCAATATCTTTGAGCAAAGAACTACTTGATGGGATCATTATACACATTCTATGGGTTCCAACCATTCTGAGTCCCACACTTTTTTCCTTCATTATCAATTTGCTGAGTGTTTTTAAGTCACATGCATCATACGTGCCTTCCACTAGCATCAATTATAGTGAAGATACCATCTAAATTTTTCGAGCTTTTATTTAAATTTGACAAAAAAAAAAAGCAAAAAGCAAAAAAAATCTGAGAGATGAAAAGTAAAACTTCAAAAAATAAAAGAATAACATGAGAGAGATAAATTAAGGAGGTGACAGGGGCGCAGCCATCTTTTTGATAAATCGCGCACTCCTCGTAGTAAAAAGAGAAATCTGCCCATATTAAATGCAATGTAAACCATTTACCTAGTTACTACAATCAGGGAAACTATGTATTTTCACTAGGAAAGGCACCCAAATCACCACACAAGTAAATGAAAGTAATAAAAGCATCCCAAAATCACGAATTTCCAACAGAAACCTCAACAATCTCAAAACCCAAAGTACCAAATTGTGATCAAACCCAGAAAATCATATACATACACATACATAATGATGATGAGGAGATGATGGTGGTGGTTGTGGTTGTGGAAACAACAAAAATAAACAAAACCAGTTGAAGAATTGGACCTTTTACTCTGAATTTGATTGAAGAAATCACTATGAAACGTAAAAGAGAGAGAGGGAGTGTGTGTGTGTGTGTTTGTTACCTCAGTGGCTGTGAAGCGGAAGGCTGGGCCTCCGCTGTGTGGAAGTCTCCCCATCTGGTCCGATCCTCAGAGGCTTAGATTTCGCAACTCACAAAGACAAAGACCACTTTAACATCTAACTATCTTCAGATAAAAGAAAATCTTCCAAGCGTACCAAAGGATCCCCAACTGAAGGGATCCGAAAATGATTCGGATGTGAGCAGAAAAAAGTAGTTTGGATGGATTATTTGGAAAAAGTACAGAGAGGATTGAAAGAGGAAAGAAGCTTAAGACGCCTCTCAGGTCTCGTCTCGTGGCACCAAATCATCATACACAAAAAAAAAGGGAATTTTTGACATAACCCCATCCCCAGTCCCATGTTGTCTTTGAAATTTGACATGGGTCGGGCTCGAGGGACCGGCCTTTTTTTAACCGGCTCCCGTTACAGGACACAATATGAGCCACGTGGCACACTCTTAGAGGACTCTGACCATTGGTCCTTCAAAGTAACTTTTTTTTGTGCTTTATACTCTGGACTGAATTCCAAACTATGGTCTAGACCTTTTTTGGTCCGTTAGTAGTAGTCCTTGCAGACTCCAAACTTGGATCAAAATCCAGATCATGGTCTAGACTCATTGGTCTCCGTCTATCACAAAACATGCCTCGCGACCCCCAAACATGGACTCAGAGTCCAGATCGTGTTCTGGATCTGTTGGCCCATACCTCAGTCTATAAAAGACTTTAAACAATGGCCCATGGGCATATGGTAATCTCCATGGACTTGCTAGCCCATACATCAGTCCATAAAGGTCTTCAAAATAATGGCCCGCAAGCTCATTCTATTTTGAGTTGGTCTGTGATCCGTTCACCTTTAGTAAATGCATTATTCACTCATCAAATGATGGGACGTAAACCCTCCCGCATTTGAGGGAGGCATGTGGGCGTCGCTCGCTGTAAATAGTTTATAGTGACGGCCAAAACTGTCGGTAAATAAGTTTTAAAATTTTTTTGTGTGGACAAACCGTGTACCGAGGGCCGTAGCTGTCGCTATAAGGAATTTATAGAGGCGCACACTGAGGTGGCCGTCGCTATAGGCATTGTGCACCGACGGTTATGACTGTCGGTAAAACTCATTATTCTTTTAATTGCGTAACACTGTACCGACGGCTAGTTGTCCATCGCTATCACGGATATATAGCAACGACCATTACGTTCACCATCGCTATAACAAATAAATAGCGACATATATATAACCTGACCGCTGCTATAAGCATTATATAGCGATGGCCAACGTTCCGGACCTCTATTTTATATCCCGTCTCGTCTAGCATATTTGTTTCAACATAATAAAAGTGTTGGAAGAGGTTTTAGAAGATTTAGGCCTCGTTTGCCCAATTTGGGCGTCGAGGTCCTCAATTTGACTTAACTTAAAACTACGAAATGCCTAAACTTAAAACTACGAAATGCCTAACTTAAAATTAAATATTCATATCCCATAAATGTAGATGTACCTGATCATCATCTGCGTGATCGGACTGATGCTGATCTTGACTCGAAGGCAGTATGTTGGCTGGTTGCATGGAGTGAAAAAAATGTATACATCTGTTGTACCTGATCCTACAACCTCAACTGGGACTACCTATACACCTCCTCCTATTTCTGCATATGCTCCTGCATCTGCTGCATTTTCTCTTGCATTCGTTGGACCTCATTGTGAAGAGCCAGATAGCTGGAGCTTGATAAGCCAGACAACGAGCCAAACACCGAAGTCGGCGTCGAGCCTAGACTATAGCCGCGCACTCGACCATGTCGCTTTGGGGGCATCGCGCTGATATAAATCTCGTCATGTGTAAGTGTAGGAGTAGAACTCTCACCACTCTCTGACACTCGACTCTGTGAAAGCTGCATAAATTTGGACTGTGTTCAAAACAAGTTAGTTAGTAGAAGATAATGATATTTTTATTTAAAATAGACGTCTTACGTACCATGATCTCAGCAGACGTAGAATCAACTGGTGACCCATTTTTTTTAGTATGGGTTCAGATGAATAAGTCAATGGGTGTCGGTATTGTACTGTCTAACCTACTCCAAATCTATTCTTGAAGAAAAAATATAGCGACGCAATTATTAAACAATAACAAGTCAAAGTAACTTAAAAAAATAATCAATGATATATTGAATTCATATAAGCACCTCTTCATCTCTGTACTGTGCAAAACTTTTCGTGCCCCGTGTATGTTTCATGGTTTGCTTACTACAGTTCTCCTTATTTTGGTTTGATAATATCTGCAACAAATTCAATGACATTACAATAATGGCATGACATAGAAAATGGTTAATGAAAGTTTATTTTTGAAATACCTTGAACTCATCACCACTCTAGTACACGACTAGTGATGCCCAATCCGTGTTTGAGATGCCTAAGGGTTTATTTTGTAATCGAAGCTCATCTGTGTCCATGTCATCATATTTTTTCTTCAAATCATTCCTCCAATTGCTGTATTTAACTCACATTGACTGCATGACCCACGGTTTATGGCCATAATTGATATCAACTTTTTGCTGAAAAGTTAAGCAAAAATAGTGTTCAAAAATCACATCATCTACTAAAAGTGAAAATGGATAATAACTAAGTCAAAATTAATAAGTTTTATTTACATTTACTTTTTGCCACATCATTTCTTTCACATTATCAAGAATTTTATCCCATCTCTTTGCCTGCAACGAAGCATGACCAGATTGCCTAACAATAGTCCCTAATATTTGTCCAAATGAACGAGCCCCTGGACCTATGGGTTGGCCTTGTTCATTCCATTCTATTTGCATTTTCTGGCGAAATAGAATGACAAAATTACCTGCTTCTTGTGTGGGTCCTCTCCTCCAGACGTTGGTAGAAGTTATTTCAAAAATTAAAATAGTAAGAACAAAACATATACCCGTCAATTAGTATACAAAATTTATAACATCAAATAATATTATCAACAACCTATATCATACCAACGCTACCAGGCGTCGACTATGGAGGATTCACCCCCTCTGAAGGCGATGGGACTAGTGATGGGGCTGGCAATAGAACTGGCAATGGGGCTACCAATGGGACTGACGAACTTGACGAAGCCGCTATAGTCTTCCTAGACACCTTATTTGCATACGTAATCAATTTTGACAAAGAATAAGTGAGTGTAGAAGAATAACTCTATTTCATTAATCAAACATAGTACAAAAAGAAAATTACAAATATATATTAAAAATTACAATCAATCATCCTCATCATTGATAAAAGCTTGATCTACTCCATAGTCTTCAACAACAACTCAATCGACATCATCCCTAACCCAAGTGACATCATCATTGGAGTCGGGTTCGTGTTGGTACAGCCTGAGCTCATTTATTTGAAAAGGCTCATCTTCTAGGTCCTCAGTCGACACCATATCGTATGTGTCTCGTAGTTGAGTCTTTACTGCAACGCGTCAATCATCATTACTGATGTCTTAGACGTAAAAAACTTGTTGTGCCTGATTTGGGAGAATAAATGGTTCGTTGGTATTTAATATTCGTTTAACATTCACACAATTGAACCCATATTCATCTTGTCGGAATCCCCCGTGAGTCAGGACATCATACAATGACATTTAAATAACACGATCTGATTCTCGCCAGGGTATTGTAGCTCAAGAATATCTGTCACGCTATGAATCCAGGCATATAAATCCGACCCGAATGCCCGTGGATTAGTCCGTCTACCCAAGATCCAAGGTGTGATGAAAGTAAAATGTTCAAGAAAAATAAAAAAAAATATCAAGAATCACCATCGTGATTGATAAAGAATGGTTCAACTGCAATAGTCAAATAATGCGGAAGCGTAAATAAGCTACTACGGTGGAATAACCAAAATCAAAATCAAAGTCAAACTTTTAATTTTGGTCAATATCTTTAATTAGGGTCTCTATAATTACTTAGAATTTATATTAAACATCTTTGGGAAAACACTTAAGCAAAAATATCAATTTAAGATAGTTTTGAAACTTGATTTTCGCGGTTCAAAGAAAAATGGTAAACTTTTGATCAAAATCAAAGTATGTCAAAATTTTATTTTTCTTGGAGGGTTTTATCCTAAAAATCATAATTAAGATGCAACTTTAACAAAGGCACTTTGGCTAAAAATGACATTTATAAATTTTTGGAGTTAGTTCTTCACTCTCAATTCAGCCCTAATGGTAACCGTCAAAATAGGTAAAAAGTAAGATTTTTCACTTGTATTAATTTTTACAGTTTTGATCGGAATCCAAATCAAGTAAATAACATATGGATTTTTATCTACTCAAAATAAACTAATTTACATGTAATAAAAATTATGTGATCCTATTTTACAACTTATAGAAAAATTAAGACAAATGTTTATAAAAATCAGATATTTTGCAGTTAGGCAGTTCTGATCTTCTCTTAGTAAAATGGCCCTACAGAATATGTCATATCGAATCTATTGACCTACTATATATGAATGGAAAGGTAACTTAAAACCCTGCAACTTTTGTATTTTTCCCTTGACTAAATTCGGTCATCTAATAGGTGCCAAAGCTGTTTAAAGTTAGAATAAGAGTGCTGATTCTGCAAAATCAGCACATAAATTTTGAGATTTGTACCAAACCGCACCCACTAATATAACTCTTAAAATCACGAAATAATTTAGTAAAATACTGCATTGAGTTAGGGTCCTAATCTCATTGAAATTATATTAAAATATTATCGTATGAATATTTTATGGATATTTCTACATAGGATGTCAGAAAACACAATGTGTTAAAAAATAAAAGTAAAGTAATCCAGTCAAACTATTAATGGTCCCAACGACCCAAACATGTTAAGAACCCATTATTACATTATTAAAATCCTTAAATAATTTATTCTTCGATTTTTGTGCCATTAATCGACTTCTTCTCTTTCGAAGTATCCTCCTCACCGAGATTAACAAAATCTAAAATGTTTCGGTGTAATATCATAAGTGAAAGCCCAGTAAAGTACAACGAGTACGCAAGACAATGAAGATAATCTAATCATAATTATTTTAACATGTTAATCAACATATTAACCTAAAATCAAGAAGATTAAACTATCCAAAATAACCAATGATGATGATGATATTAAATATGCACTATATTCCTCATTCATTCACACAAAGAATAACGAATTCCCACCAAGAGCAACGATCTCCTACCAAGGGTAACGAATTCTTACAAATGAATGTAAAAATTATGAATTTATGACGCTTGCCCATATAATTAACAAATAAGATTAAAATTTAAACAATACATCATATAATCATTAACAAAAACTATAGTAATTAACAAAAATATATAACATTATAAAGTGTAATTACTTGAATGGTGATAATCAAACAAAGATCCAATGGGAAGTTGAGAGGGAGAGTTTGGCCTATTGATGAGAAATTTTTCACCCTTCAGAAAAAAACCCCATATCCAAATATGTGTAACCCATTTTCTCTCCTCCATTGACTTCTATATTTTATAAAGAGAAATCTCACAAGTTTCTAATTTAATTTAGTTGTTAGAGAATTTTTCCAAATTTCAAAAATCTCTACACTTTTATTTTTTTTTCATTAACAAAAATTTCATTTGTAACAATTCCCTAGAGAATTCTTGGGAAATATTTAAAGGCTCCTTGAGCACTTTCTAATTTTTATTGCTTTTATTATCTATCTCTACCATTTAACAATATAATTTTTTTATTTAATTATATATATATATATATATATATATATATATATATATATATATATATATATATATGAATCCCATAATGGATACAAATTAACTATTCTCATTGATTTCCACCTTTGCACAGTTAGCCATATGGGGCCCACATCTATCTCCTAATCTCTACACATGAAATAAAATTCTAATTATGTAAGAATCAAAATACATCAACTTATGGTATACCCTATTATTAATGTCCTAAGACTTATGTACCATATTTTAAATGTACAAATGGTGTACTCTTACACTCCACCCCCTAAGGTGTATTCTAAGAGATTAATTTTTTTTCGTAATATATAATTAATTCATTATCATTAATAATGCAATTAACCCTACTACCCGTTATTAGCCTTAATTATTATAAAATAAGTTATAAGGTTTCGGGCTAGCGTCCTGCATGTCATACCCAAAAAAAAAATGTGGGTCACATCATATATATTTTATCAAAAGTAAGTTATCTTAATAATTCAAGTTCATTATGGAGGTAAATTATGAGTTATAAATTATCCTCCTATTATTCTAATTATCTTTGTTAGGGCCCTAAAGTGTATGGTCGAAAAGTAACCTTATGTGTCATAACATTGTTATTCTGGTTATGTCATCAAAAATATTTTTAAGTGTCATACATATCATTTTATGCAAGCAAATGAAAAAAATTTCAAGATAGATTGTCAAAATTATCATGTGATGGTGAGATTACCATAATACCCCTAAATAAAATTTTTAGGGTATTACAATATCATTCAAGATGTCATAGTATTCGACATTTCTTGTCGTCGGATTCATGTCTCTCGCGCTTGCAAAGCTATTAATCTCTGCAGTTATAAAAACATCATTATTTTGAGTTTTCCTCTTTCTCTTTCTATTTTGTGTGTGAAATCTAAACCTTTTTACAATGTACCCCTTAAAAGATTTCACTGTCCAAGAAGGGGCCAAAGATAACATTTTGAGAGATTCATGTACTTATTCACCATTTAATCGTATCTGCGAGACCTATGACGCATTTAAAAAAAAAGGTTAATATATTTAAACTATATATAATTACACTTAAAAGTAATAGTATTTGTATGATATCTAAACCTTACATGTTGTTTAAACCATGAAGCAAACTCCTTAATAGGTTCACTAAATTAAAAAAAAAATGCCTCCAAAATCTATAAGCTAAGGAAAAGAAATTAGAAAAAAATGTCTAACAAGCATTTGAATTATCAAGGAACCTAAAATAAAAAATAACTATGAAATCAGGGAAATTAGGCTTGTAACCAATTAATCTAGGAATTTGATACGAAAATACACCAAAAGTAATACCAACAAAAGTGAAGATCTCCAAGATTCTACTTTTCTTGAATGAAGGTCTTGTACTCATAAATATGACTAAATCTTACAAGAATCTTTCCAAGAATAACAAAAATGAATAGAAGTTCCAAACGTCTGAAAGGAAGATAAATCCAAAGTTTACAAAATATTCAAATATCTCAATAGTTTCCACAAAATCTGGAGAATTCCCTAGGATCCCCCATAAGCTTCAAGGATGGGCTAAACATCCATGCGGTCAGGGGCCTATATGAAATTCACTTTATGAGCTATTTAGGAAAAATAAGATAAAAAAATTTGGATTATCTGTCCTAATATGTGAGACCCCTACTCACCTAATTTGCATTCGAGTTATTTGATGCTTGAGACCCACACAAGTTGATAGACATTAGTTAAGGTTGTTAATACATTAACCAAACACATTACACGTAGTAGAAACATTTTAGATGCAAAGGACTTTAGATGCAGTCGATGCAGAGGACTCTCATGAGTCATTACTCATGAGTCGTGAGCAAACATGGATCAATATTTTGGGCCCACTAACTGCATGGATGTTTAGCAGACCACTTAGAGGATATGCATACCAAAAATCAACTTGATTCAGAATTTCTAGCCATTAGATTAAGTATTCAAAAATATGAAAAAAAAAAAAAAAGCCATGCTTGAATCCAACAACTAGAATCAATCCTAAAATAGTGCTTAAATCTATGGCTAGAGAAAACCAATCAATCCAACATATTGATGTTTAGCCCACCCCTTGGTAGACATTCATACAAAAAATTAACTTGTTCGATAATTTTTAGCCGTTGGTTTTAATACTTAAAAAAACTACTAGAAACATGTCTAACAAATAGAAACCCTTAGTAGACATTCATACAAAAAAACTCTAGCCGTTGATTTCAACAATAGAAGCACGTCTAACAATTGCTAAAATCTAATGGCTAGAGATTACCAATCATTATGATTTTTGGTGTGTATATCCACCAAGGGGTGGGCAAAACATCCATGCGGTCAGTGGGCCCATATGGCATCGCTAAGTAGAAGCAGTGGCCAATCAGATCATGCCAGAAACCCAGATATGCTTTTAAACAACAGAAATGCTTTTAAAGAGCAGATTGTGGCATGATCTAATTGGCCACTGCTTCGCCGCTTAAAAAATACACCACTTCTAAAATTTTCTCGAAATGGTGCTAGCATACGCTGCTGGATTAAGCTATAGCTTGTTACATCGCCACCCATTTTGAAATCCCTAACCAGGCTGGATTTTGGCTTGTAGGTCTACCAAGGGATGGGGCGAACATCCAAATTTCAAACCTAGGGATAATGATCAGGCTAATCACTGATTTCAAACCTTTAAATCTTTGTAACCACCAAATAATGGGCAATAATGCTCAAATTTCAAGGTTAAAGAAATCAGTAATAAGCCTGATTACTGATTTCAAACTGAAAAATAACCAGTCCATTCTCTTTAATCAGAAATACCTAAAAGGGATGGGTGATTAGGTTATTCAAAAATTAATCTAACTATCAGAAGTTTAAAGGTCAAGGTAAGGTGATAAACTCACATGCCTTAGTTGATTGATAAAAAAAATTATCACAACCGACTCAAATCAAATATACCTCCGTGGTATATTGTCTTTTCGTCGTTTGATCTAATCAATAGATTTAGCGGAACAACAATTAAACATCAACAAGACAAAGAGTTTTTACTTGAAACCTTAGCCAAGGAAAACCACGGGACCACGTCCAGATGGAAAGTATCACTATCTGAAAAGTTAAACGAAACAAAGGTTACCTACGCAGCACCGTTGCAAATGCAGCTTCAAACCTTAGCCGATGCCTACTGCCGATGCGTTAACGTCATCTGAATCAACATTACGAATCCACGCGTGCCCTCCCAGCCAAGAAGCCTAGTTCGCTTATTCATTTTGGTACTCCCCAAACCTACATTCGATCAGCCACTCCAATCTTAATTTTCAACTCTCCAGCCTTTGCTGAAGGTGAAGGATTCAGTACACCCCGAACCCTATGTTGCTCAAATAGTGTTGAGATGCACTGGTACTCTCATTTGAAGGAGCAAGCCAGGGCAGGGATTGACCAAGGGTCTATCTATACTTATCTATGGGGAACATAAACATGAGTTTAGCCAACCTGATAGGAAACACCCTAATAAAGAGAAACTCCACGGCTTAAATGACTTTCTTTTTATTCATTGTGATTGGTCCCAACAAAGAAACCATCTCACTAATGAGGAGGGGAACCACTTGACCTTAGGAGAGGGCGTAAAGTCTATATAAAAGTCTATCTTAAGCAAATAGGCTGGAGATGAGTTCCAGGTTAAATATCTATGTGAAAGACCTAAGCTGAGTAAGAGATCAAGCTTTTGGCTTTGATCTAGAAGAGAAAAAGCTCACAAGATATTTATGAGAACTAAAGGCTTTTTGCTCTTCGAATGACATTCTTGATAAATAAAACTTTCTTATCTGTATTCCAATGTATAGAAGTGTATTTTGTAAAGCTAGAGATGAGTTATATTTATAGAATTCGTAGCTTAGAGTCTTTTAGAAAGTGGTGTAAGTGGAAACTAGAATTTTGGATCTGAAAAGACTCAATCCATGTAAAGTCTAATCGATTGTACTTTGGGTCCAATCGATTGGTCTTGTACTGTCTTGTAAGTTCTAATCGATTTCACAGAGGTCTCCAATCGATTGGCTTCAATTAAGTTCTGTCTCGTAGAGTCCAATCGATTTCACAAAGGTCTCCAATCGATTGGCCTAAATAGTCTAATCAATCAGACTTTCCCAGAAGTCAATAATCTTGACTTTGACTCGAGTCTGTCCATGACTAGGTTTGACCATTATATTTTATTTATTTTAAAACCTATTCCTATGGTCACTAAGTCACTTACCTTCCTAAGCAAACGTACATGATCTATAACCGACAAATTGGCAGTTACTCAGATGACTCCTATCAACAATCGTCTGATCCTTGTTATCTTTATTTTCTAGTCTTCACATAGTCGACGAAGTATGCGTACCATGACATCTTCAACACTACACTAGTGCTCGTAGAAAATGTTACATGAATGGTTTATGTCACACGGAATCTTTGTCGAACTAGAATATAAAAATATTCTTTATAATCTCCCAATTTGACAATTCTGTGACAAAAATATTTAATCATATAAAAGGTAAATAAAAATATAGATTTATAATCCCACCCTCTTACATGATTTACTCACTATCTCACAATATTTCAGAGATAACAAACGTATAATAGAGTAAAAGCTTTGATCTGTTCCCTACACATTCTGCCATTAGAATATACTATGTAATATCATCGGCAGAAATATATAAAATAATTAAGCATTGCAGTGAGTTAATTATGCACATCACTAGTTAGAGAAATTAGTAAAATAATATAACACATTTTATCCCCCTATCTCATGCATCAACTTGTTTACCTTTATGATTTTTCTCTCCCCCTTTTTGTCAGAGATTGATAAAGGTACAAAAATATAAGTAGATAAACAACATGCATTGAATATTATCATAAACAACTGATATTCGCTTAAAAGTGCATATTTTCCACTATTATCTTCTAAGCGTTTTCACACTCTCCTACGTTAAAATGCTCTATTTATCTACTTTTCTACGTAAGAGTATCTTTTGTTGCGTAGAACACACTTTTCTGGACGAAATGGTATATTTGCATGCAATAAACACATTTTTGGAAGTCTAGACATTGAGTCGTTCTGATAAAGTCTCATTACGCGCTTCTTCTGTCGCAGGAAACCCCGATGGGACAATTCTCGAGACTCGCGAGCCCACATCGATCAGGAAAGCCCATTATCAAAGCTTAAAGAGCCCACTGGCTATGACTGGAAGATATGGGCCAAATATGAGTTGAATAAAAGACCAAAAAGTCGGCCCAAAGAACGAAGAGAGCAGGAGAGCCAATGACTAAGAGACGGATCAAAGCATTTAAAGCCACATGAGTCAGCAAAGAATGATAGTCTACTCTACTGGAGAAGCGTGAGGATGGTCACAGTGAAGACCAGGGTTCCAGACCCTCTGCCAATACTTTTATCTCTATTTTCTGATATTTTCTCTCTCATCTCTCCTTATTCTCTCTCTCTTCATCTCTCGGTCCTCGAATCTACTAACCTAACCCCAGAACTCCTGCCCATTGGCTCTGTTTAATCTCCCTTAGCTTTTTGACCGTTGGATCTTCCACCGGACCGTTGGATCTCTCTAGATTTGTCGATCTACCAATCTGGGTCCCAATTAAGTCACCATCCATCCGATCGCCATCAGACTGTCTGTCACATCATCTTGTGAGACGATGGACAACATCAATCCATGTGGGCCAGTAGCCGGGCCCATCATCATCGACTTGCTGTTCGACCAGTTAGTGAACCCCGTGAATTTCAAAATAATTTTAATTAAATTTTAAGAAATGGGGGATCCACTAAATGGGAAAATTCCCCAAAGAAAAGTAGTGTTTTACTTTAAAAATTTTTTTTTTATTTAAAAAATTCCCTAATTTCCATTAATGGAAACTAGGGAGCTTTAAAAGGGGAAGGAGAAGGGTTCTTTGGAACCCTAATCCCCCTCCTTTCTTCTCCTTTATCTCCTCAAAACCTTCTCCCACGTTCTACCCTTCCTCCTCTCCTTCTTTCTTCTTCTTCTTCTTCTCCATTGATTCCGGCGAGAAGCTCGCCGGATCTGTCCTCTCACTTGTCTTCTTCTTCATTCACCTGCTCGTGCTCCACCTGTGCGTAGCACCGCCTGCTGTCGCGGGTAGCAACCTTCCGCGCCGCTGCACACCGCCCTCCACCGGACTGGTGCGCCACTGCCCTCCTCCTTGCTCCGCCTTCTCCAACAGAACCACGACAATGAACAGCCACCACAGCTACCGTCCTCAATAGTAGCAGCAGTGCACTCTCCAATCGTTCCCCACCATCTTTCCCAAAGAAGAAAACAAAACCACAAAAAAAAAAAATAGAAAGAAAAGAGAAGAGAAGAAGAAGAAGGAGAGGAGAGGGATCGCCCCTACCTGATTACTGTCTTCTCTTTCTCCCATGATCGCCCCTACCATTACCTCCTTGAGCCACCGCCGTAGCTGCCTCATCCTCACGGCCTCTCCCTTGCAAGCTTGCTGCTGCCCACGCCTGCAACTTCTTCAAGAGGACGCCTCTACCCAGCAAGCAACCACCGTCAGCCACCTCCTCCTTCATCACCTCTTGCCATAGAAGAAAAAGAACGGCCCAACATCTCTTCCTTGGCAACCCTCCCTTGGATGGCTGCACCCTACGGTTGTTTCTCAACTGTGATCTTTCCACTTGTTGCATTGGGGGTGCAACACCACAATACCATCCCTACCATCATGGCTAGCACCTAAAAAAAAAAATCCTTCACTTGCCGATAGGATTGACATTCACATGCACTTGCAGCAAGATGACTCTACACCTCACGGCCATCCCTTTGCCCGTGATCCATCCACCTTCTCCATTGGTAATCTCCGGTAAGTAAATAAACGTGGTGAACTTTTTCCTCTTTCTCTCTCTAAATCTCCTTAGAACTTTCTCTCTCTAGATCTCTCTTTCTCTCTCTAGGCCTATTTTCTATTTTTTTTTTCTAGTGTTCCACTTTCTCACTCTAGATCATTTAAATTTTATGCTTTATCTCTTTAGACTATTCTTGATTAATGCTTTTTAGTTAGTATTTTTATCAGATTTTTTTATTGTAAGAGAATTTTGAATAAATGGAATTAATTTAAATATGAGCATGTTACAGTCTTTGAAAATTTTGTCATTTATGTATTCTTTATTGCGCTGATCCAACTAATCCTGAGTGAGGATCGACATCTGACACGAGCCACTGTGCAAAATTGCTCATTTTACAGGTTAAAAGTCTCAGATAATTACAAATGTGTTGAAGTTAGGGTTTCCGTAACCAACGACGCGGAAAAAACCTACTTTCAACAACAAGTGCATCAATATAACAAGTATAAAGACTAAAAGATAAGCATGAAGCACAGTCTAAATACATCAATAATTGAGATCTCTGGTATATTAATATAAAACTATATAACCAAACCATAGAGAGTCTAATCAAACAAAAATCTTTTTCAAATAAATTTAAACAATTACATTATTTTTTAAAAGATTTATAACTCAAAGAACTCAAATCGCACCACATCGGATAAACATCTCAAATTCGAAGTATGTTAAAATGCAAAAAAAGACAAGTTAAATATAATGCATAATAAGTTTCAATGTGATTGGCACTAACAAGTATCAAACCTAGGATTTTGCACTTAACTACTCAGTTTAATCTTGAATAGTTCAAATGTAGTCAATCTATGCCATCTATCAGAGCCAGTCAGTCAAACTAGTTAGCTTTAGTTGAATTTTTAATTTCTTTAACTTGGGTGTATTGTGATCTGACTTTCCACTTCTTAGGGTACAAGTGTCGGGTGCAACTTGGCAACACACGAGACTGGGAGCATTAGTGTTACAAGTGGGTGTTATGTGATGATGCAATTGTTGGTCTCGGGTAGTTCTCTTATAGGGCGATCATTGGGACAAAGAAGATTGACATCTTTTCTTTAAAGAAGCACAAGTCCATGCGAATGACATCCATTTCATACAGCAGAACTTGACTGAATTGTCCTTCACTGACATCGTCATTCTGAACAACCACAAATGTAATAAGGGGTTGATTGATTAATGTCGCTTCCAGTTCGTCATTCCCCAAGAAGGTAATCTTAATATAGTCATGTTGAATGGGTCCCTCAGCCTATCATACTGAAGGATTGGGGAATGTCCAAAATGCATCCAACGGTTTCAAAAATTGTTGAGTGGAGTCATCCTCCACTCAAGCGGTCTCAAAGGGGAGTGATTCAATTAGTCATTGATTAGTTCGTGATTATCATTTGGCGTCCTGTTTTAAACATCGGAGAGAAGATCTCCAGATCTCAATAACATTAATAGGTTCATTAAAAAGGAGAAGCTCTTCAGGTCTCAATAACATTAATAGGTTCATTAAAACGATGTGACAGAAACATCTATGCGGCAGGACAACTCCATAACATTTTAGGTGCCAGATTCTTAACCGTTTTCCTACCCTAAATGGAATCCCCTAGACCCACAAAGGATAGGCTTGTTCTCTTGCTTTAGTCCATTCCCCTAAAGACGGGGAATATGTCACTCAAACATTAGTCGTGTAGCAACCTGGCATAGAGTCCTTATAAGAGGAACATCTATCTAGTATAGTTCATTAGGGATTACCTTTTTTACTAGCTTTGCACAGGATATCTGAACTTGAGATTTTGTATTTCTTTGGTAAATCTCACACACATTGAAGGAAATACTAAGTCAAATTCTAAATGAATTTTGACAGAGTATAGCCTTATCACAAAATAACAGAAGAAGATCCCTTTTCTCTGTCCTCAGAGTCCTCTATTTATAGAGTTCTGAGTAGGGGTCTACACATGTTGCAGACTCACCTTTATAAGAGAAAAATGATTAAAATAATGAAAAATAACAAATAATCTTTAAAAAATATACATAGGGTTGTAGGGTTCCTAGAGATACACAACCGTATGACACTAACTTTGGCAAATTTTGCATGCTTTTCGAGAAAAATGACATGTGTGTTTTCCTGTAAAAATGAGAACTCTACCTGAAAATCTAATTGCATACGGTTGTGTAGGAGGAGGTCTTACACAACCGTATATCATTACTTTTTGAATCCCCTACACGAATCTTAAGAAAAATAACATGGGTGCTTTTTTGGGGATATGAGGGGTATCCTACACAACCGTATGTGAATAATTTTTCATCCCACTGCACGAATCTCGAGGAAAAGGGCACACGTGCTTTTCTCATTTTTTGACCATATATCTCCAGATCTGACTCCATACGGTTGTGTAGCTTCCTTTCTTACACAACCGTATCCAATTAGTTTTTTTGATCTGTGGGTGGTTGGCTGAGAAATCGAGGCATGTCCTTTGTGCAAAAATCCAGCCCTAATCTGTCAAATCTGAGGGCATACGATTGTGTATCCTATGTTTTACACAACTGTATGTAGTTACTTCTTGGAGAATTGGGTTGGTTTTGCTCAAAATTGACCGTTTTTATTTTTCTTGAAATCCGCACCAGTTGTGCAATTTCTGACTGAATACGGTTGTGTACTCTTGTCCTCTGTACAACCGTATATGAGCATCTCCTCAAAAAAATATCATATCCTAGTCCTTTGCTCTGGTTGGTCCACTACTACGTGGTTTGACTTTGACTCTGACTCTGACAGTCATCTTTCACGTCCCTTGGTCGTGATTTTCATTGCGATCCACATTTCACTATCAACATAAAGGCCCTCGCCGGATGCAAGCCAAGTGGTACACCAAATGCGTTCGGCGAAACATGAGAAAAAGGGGCCTAAGTACAAAAGATGAGATAGGGGGAAGAACCGGAGTCTATAAATCGCCACAGGGGGCTCATACGGAAACACCAACCAAGAGAGCCTCCCCAAAAACGATCCAAAGGAAATTTAACATGTCTTCGAGGAAAAGGCGAGCAAGTTCAATCGGAACCCCAGGGGAATCGATGGTCCTCCAAGACATGACCTTCATGCAAATGTACCAGCGCAGGGTTTTGGGATCTAGATAGGGTGCTGGATGTGAGTGAGGAGCACACCGGTGAGGCCAAGTACATAATGGCCTATAGTGATGCCAACCTGAAATACCCTCAAGCTCGTCCTATGATCAAGTCGTGGGCAAGGCCTGCCAATCCCGAGAAGAGGCCATTGACATGATGTGGGAGATGTATCTCCGCGTCATAAGGCTCGTGGCCGAGCACTCCTTTGAGCGACGAGGAGAGGATCTGAAAAGTATTGTCGCCACCATGCGAGTACTGACGATAGCGGGATTTCGGGTGGGATATCTCCGTGAACATCTCGTGGAAAGCCATGCCAGGGCCTGGAGGGGTTGCAGAAGAATGAAGCGGCCTTGACCAAGCTTCAAAAGCAGTTGGTAGCGGCTATAGAGGAGAGTGCACAGGCAACGGGGCTGAGAGAGGCCAAAGCACGGGTGGCCGATCTATCGAGGAAGCTGGCAGCACTGCAAGAGGAGCTCCGAGAGGCCGATGACGCATGAAAGAGATTGAAAAGGCCTCGATAGTAGAGCAAGCAAAGGGTGCGGTTAGCGTACTAGGCACCCTGGTAGAGCAAAAGGAGCTGGAGGTGCTGGATACTCATGAACAACTGAACAGCCTGGAACCGGCTATGGCAAGGCTGAGGAGTCTGCTGTTGTAGGGCTTAGACTGGTGGGGTGGGCCAGAGGCCGATGTAATGTGTCCCGCATAGAGGCAGGGGCCAAAAGCATAGGAAATGTAATGCAATTTCGTTGTAATGAAAATCCATGTTGAACGAGTGTTCTTGTAGCACGTAGGCGTGTAGTGAGCATAAAATCCAGTAGAAAAATGTTGTGATAGTACCGTCAGTTTCCATGTGTCCGTATAGAAGTTCAGGACAGGTGGGAAGTGACGATGTTCAAAAAATAATCCGTAGCCAAAAATTTGAACTTCTGCCAGTAGGGTACGCACAAAGAGAAATCAGCCGAAAGCCCAGACGGTGCGGCACTCCGAGGGCAAAACAATGAAGAGCCGTGCAATAGCGGGCTAGAGGAACAAACGGGACCGCAAACGGCAGCCCTGGGCCACCAGAAATGGCAATTGAAGGTGAAGGGTGGAACCGTCCAATGAAAAATAAAAGAGTATATAAGGAGGAGTTAGAAAATATTTTCATAAAAATCATTTTCAAAGCTCTGAGGCGGAGAAGCTCTGCCAAAATTGCGATAAATCTAAGACAAAGGCTCTAAACAACAAAGATTAACAAGAACAAGGTAATAAAAACAATAAAGATAGACAAAAGACGAAAATGACCCGAAAAATAAGAAAAATGCCCAAAAGGGCCGAACCAAGGTTTTGTGAGATCTCCCAAACGAGTGGGAGATAACCCGAAATGTTTGAGGGAAATGTGAGGAAGGTAAAAATGACCCACCCTTCCAAATTTGGGAGGTTAAGGCGAAGTGTGCATGAATGCACCAAGAAAAAACGAAAATGGGACATTTTTTAGGTAAAAACTGAATCAAGGGCATCAAAAATCTCTCAAACGAAGGGGAAACATTTGGTGAGATTCTAGGGGATGATAGTAGGGGGGAAAATGAAATTCCCCTCAAATTTGGAAGAAACCGCTCAAAAACGAAGGAGAATCGACGATTTTGAGTGAAATGGGGTATTTTTTTGTAAGTTCCTGAATTAGGGATTGTAGCTCAGGGTCACCCTTTGCCTCACATCCCATAGAAGTTCGTTGGACCGGATTGTTACTACTGCACACAGAATTGGTATTCTAGTGCTGGGAGTTTTCACCTAGTTCTCCTAAGAAATATAGGCTTCTGTTGGAGTCTTGTGCATGAATCTGCGTTGGCACATCAATTCTAGCAGAGTTCTGGACTCATCAGTAAGTCCTATATAGAACATGTGGACTAGACTCTCCTTGTCGAAATTATGATGGGAACATTTAGTGAGAGTGTCTGGAACTTGTCCATGCTTCATGGAATCTCTTATTCGACTTTTGTCGAAAGTCTTGGATGATCTACTTTATCTCGTTCGTCTTTGACATGGGGTAAAATTTGAATACAAACTTCCGAGCTAGTTCGTCCCATGTGGTAATCGAATTCTCGGGCAAAGAATAAAATCAATCAGTGGCTCTATCTTTCAGAGAGAAAGGAAAAAAGCGTCAATTTGACATTCTCGTCATCAAGGTGTTGAAGTTTAAAGAGAGTGTAGATGTTCAAAAACTGCCTCAAATGAGGGTACGGGTCATCTTTTGGAAGGCCATGAAAGGTAGGCATCATTTGTACTATTTGCAGTTAGATTTCGAATTGAACAGCCATCGTGGATGAAAGTACAATACAAGTGGGTGGGTTAGCAGAGATAGGCGCATACATCTCAATGAGAGGTCGTTCAGTCGCCAGTTCTATGAAGGTAGTTTCTCTGGAAAATGAGGGAGGGTAGGAGATAGAGTAGGCGAAGATACCGATGAAGAATCTAAAACGTTAGACTGACTCTCAAATCGAATCAATCGATGGTTGGATTGGGTCCAGACGGGCATATGCTTGAAAAAGCAAGCCGTAAACTGGGCAAAAAGTTGCAAGAGGAGAACAATAACCTGAAGTAGACTATATGATGCGCAAGGAGCAAACATGATAACCCTATTTCTAAAACAATCAGGATATTTTAAGGGATTTATCTTGTTAGTCGGTGGGCTGAGGTATATTATGACAGTGGGCGGACCAATGATTTAGCTTGTTACCCACCAGACTAACTTTGTCGCTCTTGGGTTCTCACCAGGCTACACTCTTCAGAGCGAATCCTTTAGTACTAACTCTAGTCAACAACAAGATAATCCGAAGCTAGACAGAGATGCGGCACAACGGCTGACTTAAATACGTCCCAGACTAACCGGATTAGTCAAGTGTTTAAGAAGAGTGTTCCCTCAGGTTAAGTTAGGGTTGGTGCGTGTTCCTAACCCAATAAATATTAGACCAATCAAAGAATCAGGGATGCCACTGGCGAGCTCGGTATACTTGAGTAGTATGGATCTATGGGTGTGTTAGACAATAGGGACCCGCACTCATGGACTTATTCAACCTGGGATGGATGGAAAGACTATGTGTAGGGGTGTCCTAGAACACCGATCTATTTTGGCTCTAGCTCTTGGTTCTTTTTATTATAGATGGATCCTAGGAATCAAATGCAGTTGGAATGATGAGGTGGGTGATGAAATCCCACCAATTTTAGAAGGAACTGGGTCTGCTCGATTAATGTTCAATTATTAACAGCCACGCCACGCAAGTCGAATAATATGTATGCGAAAGCAAATAGACAAGTGGCAATGATGCACCCAATAACACCGTATCGCACTCAAGGTGAGGATAGAGACTTACATCCGTGGGCCACGCCACAGGGTCACCTCCGTGGAATAGGAGGGGTATCCTAATGAGATTGGGCCCGAGTCCTTCTCTTTGAGCTTTCGCTCCCTACCCATTCTTGGATCGTGTTCCTGCACTCACTGGTTAGATTGAGTCTAGGGTTGTGGGATATGTATTTGGAAGGTTTGACCGGCTATTAGGGTTTCATGAAGCACGCATTGGTTTTAGCCGATATAAGAGTTGTTTCCAATTATGGTTTAAAGTTGAAAAATGAAAATTTCCGAATTGGGAGTCGGAATTTTCTCTTTTCAAACGTTCTCAGATAAGGAAACCTTCCAAATAAAGTGAAGATTTGAAATCCCGTCTATTTTGCAAATTTCTCAAATTAAGGAAATCTTTTCGAATTAGAATATTTCCTATTTTAGGATTTCCAAAATTAGAGAATATCTATAAATAGAATGTCTCTAAAATTGGAATTTCCTACAAATGGAAACTCTAATTTTGAGACTCCTTTATTTCTGGAAACTATCCAAAAACTAGAAAATCCTAGAATCTATCTAAAAATAGCAATAATTGAAAACCCTAATTTTTTTGAATTTTTGATTTTTTTTTTGTATTTTTCACTTAATCTAGGATTTCTAAATAGCAAGAATTGAAAACCCTAATTTTTTTGAAGTTTTGATTGTTTTTTTTGTATTTTTCACTTAATTTAGGATTTCTAAAAAACCCTAGAACAAGATCTAGTAGTTATTTGAAAAACAGTAAAATTCCTAAATTAATACAAATTGCACTCGGCCTTCCGAGGCATTAAAAATAGTAGTTAAAATACTGCTAAAAAGACAAAAAAATGAAGGAAAGTTTCTAAGTTTGAGCTTTTTGCTTTTAGCAACTTCCTGATTCCATTATCTACGTTCATTTTCGCACTCCCGTACACCCGAGCAGCAACGACGCCATTTAAAGTAGGGTTTTTCTGCGTCGTTGGTTACGGAAACCCTAGAATCAACAAGATTTATAATTTTTATCCGATTATCCTGCAAAATTAAGCATTCTTGCATAGTAGAAAGTATGTCGGATGTTGATCCGTACTCGGGGTTAGTTGGGTTAACGCAAAAGAGAACATAAAATGAAAGAATTTTTACAGAAAATTGATGGAGAGGTGAGAGTGGTGAAGAGATTGGATTAAAACATATTTTTGATATTTTTAGAGAGAACCATCCAAACCATAAACATAAATAAAAGAAACGACATGTAATCTACGAACTAGCAATTGAAGATCTAAAACTATTAATTTCATTAATCAAAGCAAGTTGCTACAATGTTTGATAAATCAACGAAATATAAAAAAAACTATAAAAATCAAAGAAATTACTAAGAGGAGAACTAGAGAGAGAGAGAGAAACTAAAAGAGCTAAAGTAAGAGAGAGAGAGGAAAAACAAGAGGATGAGAGAGAAAGTGGTAGAGAGATAAACAAAGTGAGAGAGAATTCTCACCATTCTCTTGCCTAGGAAAGTTAGGCCATGGGGAGACTGATTTGGCCGGTTTACTTTCGATATGGACGCGGCAACCATGGTTCGATCAAGGAGTGTGATCGCCATGTGATGAAGGGGGGAATGGATGGTGTGGCTTCACCGTGGCAGAACCATTTTACGTGTGATGGCTGGCGGTGGTTGCGCCGGTGACGATGTAGAGGTAGGCGGTGGTGCAACAGTGAGAACGCTGGCTGAACACATTGTGAACTTGCAGGTGTGATGTGCATTGTTTCGGGCTGTGTTGCTGCTAGGAGATCGTGATGGAGGCCACCCCCAGCAATGAAGATGGCTTGGGTTAAAAACGGCAAGGGGAGAGGAACGGCTGGGGTTGCAAAGCGGCTAGGGGAGAGGAGCTTTTTTGAGTTGCAGGCGGTAGAGAGGTGCTGCAATGGTGAAAGCGGAGTGGCTGGCGGTGCAAGGCGGTAGAGGAGGTGTAGGCCACCCCCTCCTTTTCTTCTATCCTTCTTCTCTTCTCTCCTCTTTTTTTTTTTCTTTTTTTCTATTCTTATGTGGTAAATGGCTTGGGGAATTGAGAGCCTCTTAACCACCCACCTTATAACGCTATTCCAAAAGGTCATACAATGGCTTACTAATGCGCCTTGCTCTATCGCTATATGAGCTATAGCTCGGGTGCTTTAAATCTCAATCTACGCTTTTCTCCTTGTGCAGTTCTCTTTTCTTCTCGATTGATGACAAAATACAAAGAGATGAACAAATTTAACTAAATTAGAAGATTAAACCCTAAGTTCACTATAAACCTATTAAAATGAACAAAAACTAATACTTAAAATGGAACCCTAGGGTCAACTTAAATGGAACTTATTTAATCCTACTCAATGTTAAAGACACAAATTTAGGTCAAATATGATTTATTTCGATCAACTAATTAACATTAAGACAACACTAATCAAGTCTAGGCAACTGGTCAACGTAGGTCAAGTCTATTCAGCTAGTCCGCTGGTTAACTAATTCATTTATTTCCATCCTAATCCGATTAGTCAACTAATCAACATAGTCAACCTTAGTTAAACTGGTTACTAATCAGTTTGGTCCAACCTAAACAAATTAGTCAACTAAGAACTTTGCCAACTTAGTAGATTGATTAGACTAGTCGTTATAGTCAATCCAAGTTAAACTAGTTAATTAATATAGTCAAACCTAGCAAAACTGGTTAACTAATTAGCCTAGTCCAACCTGGTCAAACTAGTCAAATAAGAATTTTTGTTAATCTATTAGATAGATTAGACTAGCCATTATAGTCGTCCAAAGTCCAACCGGTCAACTAATCAATAGGTTGGCCTAATCGAACTGGTAAAACTAATTGATATAACATCCAAGCAAACTAGTTAAAATAGTCATACCATGTTAGGTAGTTACTTTAACTTATATACTATTACTCATATTTTATCAAAATTATTCAAAAGAAGTTAAGTATAGTTTACCCTAGTCAATGTGACTATGTTAAGCCAAATGTAGAAACCTTAGTTTGGTCAACTTAAGTCAAATCTGGTCAATTTGCATATTCTGGTCAAACCTAATCCATTTTAGTCAAGTTTATTCAATCTGGGTCCAAATTAGTCGATTGAGATTATGTTTAATTAACCCAGATCAACACTAGTCAACTGGAGTCTAAATCTGTCAATTGGTCAATATTACTAAATGACCCTAGGTGATAAAATAATAAAATATACTTAGTTAATAATTTAAGATAAGTTATGAGTCAAAATGTCCCTAGAATTAGTGAAAAGATTGAATTAATCTTAATGATCGCAATGACCAATTTTTTTCCTAACTTGTACAAGATGACTTTCTCTCATTCGCTTTTGGTTATTACTCTATATGTACATGCATGTGCACCTTACACGTGGCATACTCATAAGAATTATTGACCATATAATGTTTAACCCGTCTCTAAAAGGACCTACATACTATTCAACCTAATTATAATAATTTTTTATTTTTTTATTTTTTTATTTTTTTATACTTCAAAATGGGTCAACCTATAGGCTTTCTTTAAACATTCATGGGCTTTACTTTTAAAAGCCCATGCAAACTTTGTTTTGTCTCTCTTTTTATTTTTATTTTTTATTTTTACTTCATCTTCTTTGTTAGGATTGTTGTTGAACCAAAACAGGGGCACCCAAGTCTCATCCATGAACAACCCCTACTCTATCACCATGGCCCTATCAAAATCGCCCAACTCATCCTCTATATTTTCTCCTTGTTTTGATTAAAAAAAATGGGCATATTGCCTTTGTTTTTTCATGGCAGAATTAGACTGAACACTGCTGTGTTTCAGCATAGAAATGTCCCAACCACCATCTAATTTGTAGCCTAAATAATTCTCTACACTATTGGGCTTAATGCCCAGATCTATTCACCCATAACCGAACCTAACATACCTAACATGGGTTGTTCTCATACCTGAATACACCTAAAAGTTTCTGTATTTTGTATAAAAAAAATGTTCCCAAACAAGGACTCCGTTTCAGACCTCAACACAACCATTAATGACCGTCTGAAATCTGTTTTTGGTCCACCAAATCAACCCATCACCTTTCTCATCTGAAACCTCATCTTTTCCCAACATTTAATGGGCGTTATTCTCTATTTTTATCAACAACGACGACCCACAAGCTGCCATGAAGCCCAATGAAGGGTTCTTATGGCCAGTCAGCACCTTGAAACCCTTCCCACAACCAGAAACTTCAAAGAAGCAAAACAAATTAAATAATTAAGGAAGAAGATATGGGAAGGAAGACAAGAAATATGTACCATTCTTCACCAAATCCCGATGATTCTTGGTGTCAAACCGTAGCCCTTGATGAGATGATCAACATAGAGTAAAATAGGTTCAAGAGCTTGATGATTACCCCACCATGCAAGCACTCAAAGTTGCTGGTTCAAGGGGAGTTTTGAAAATGAAAAATAGAAAAACAAAATGGGTTGAATATGATAGGATACGGTAGTTGATTTTTACAACAAATAGTGGGTCCAACGAGGTGATTTTCGATGATCCGCTCGGACAGGTAGAAGGAATAGACCTATTACTACTTCGAGTCGTTACATGGAGTAAGGCCTGTTAGGTTGGTCTGCATAGGTCGTCTTAGGGGTGGTTGAAGTAAGCCTCCCCCCGCATTTTCTTCAAGATTACTGATCTCTTCTCGGTCAGAGGTGTGTATTCCCTCGATCCGTTGTTCTTCTTTCTCTAATTTCTCTCTCTTCCTCAATCTCTCATGCTAGATCGGTCTCTTTTGCTTCATGTCTTCTCGACAGAGGATCCAACTTCATTGAATCGAACTTTCATCGGCTCGGTCCGAGATCTAACAAAGTCCTCTACTTGGATCTGCTCCTCCAAAGCGAGGTAGGCGTCCTCAAGCCTTGAGGTGTTGCGAACTACCAATGCTTCATGTGCCCGAGAGCCCACCAGCACGCCGACTTGCAGTGCAAACACCACAGTGATCATCTCTTCAAATTGGTCATCCAAAGCGACCTCCTTTCTAAACCGTGTCATATAGTCCCAAAGTGTTTCTTTGGGAGCTTGCTTTATGTTAAGGAGTGTTGTGATATATAACATCCTTTTCCTTTGGTGGACGTACGTGGTTGCGAATGCATCTCCTAGTGCCTTGAAGAAATTTCTTCGGGATCTCAGACCTCAATATCTCATCCGAAAAGGGCAAAGCTCTCACCACCCTTAATGCTTCTCGAGCTGCTCCTACTTCCGTTTTTCCTCCGGGATCTGACCTTGTCTCCCGGTTTTGTTGAATCAACTTGGTCACTTTCTCAATGGTGATCAAATTAGTGTGCTCATTTCCTGGATCTTCCCGGGTAATTGGCGGCTGATCGTCTCGGCCGCGGCTCGCCTCTCGCACCCAAGTCAAGTTATCCCGACGTCCCTCCTTTCATCGGTTGGAACTCTGTCCCTGTTCCTCTGGTATTGTTCTCCTCCTCAAGATCGTTCCCACGATTCCCGAGAAGCTCCTGTCTTTCCTTTGTTTCCTCCAGAAGTTGTTGTCTTAATTTTCTGTTCTCACCTCCTTTCTCATCTTTTGCATTTTTGATAATACCTTGTCCATCATCTTCTGGATCCTGGGCTTACTATTTCTCCTTCTTCTTTGGCCTCGGGCCTTACGGCCGTTTCCTTCGATCTCGTAATCGGCGAAGCCATTCCATCCGGAGATTACCGATTGTCTGACAATAGCTCAGAAGAGAGCGCGCGTTAACAAATCCCGTATCCCACGGACGACGCCAAAAGATGTATGGAAAAAACCCACATGCCTTCGAGATGCGTGCAACAGCCGAGTCAACAAGCACAAGTCAAGTAAAAAACCTTTCTTCTGAAGTCAAGATATGTTCTTCCCGAGTAGACTGACACTGGATCCAAATCTGTCTTTCTTCAACCCGAGGCCACCATCTACCAATCCGAACGTACCGAAGTCAGATCCGAGCTCACCAAGAGAACCTGAAATACATTCTGTTGGTGAGAAATCTGTAACGACCCGAGGTAGTAAAGGTAGGTCTCCGGATCAAAAAGTGTTGACTTGACCGAGATTCTAGTCAAAGTCATCAAAATGTAAAAGATAAGGTGTTGGTTACAAAATTGAAAATTTCGTAGAAAGGTCTGACGAGAAATCGGACTTCACCAATAGACTCAAAAGTATCGAGAAACATAGTTTAGACTGTGAGCATATTAAAATTTGAGTTTTCTATAAAAAGTTACAAAATTTTGAAAAACGCACAAGAATGGGTCAAAAAGTTAAGATTTTACTCGAATAATATTTTGAAATATTCAACCGTATAGATGGATAGAGTATTGAAAAATATGAACATAGACTGTAGGCATGCCGAAATTGGAGATCAATAAGGTCTCGATCGGACGATTGAAAATAAAGCAATTATAAATTATAATTAATATTAATTAAAAATAAATATATGAATATTGAAATAGTGTATATGTGTGGTACACCGTAGAACGGCCGAGAATTCACTTATTCAAATGGTGGATTCGGTGACTGAATTAACCGAATTTAATATAGATAAAACTAATATAAAAAAAAAAAAACAAAACTTTCGTTTGAACAGAGAAAACAAAAGAGCTACAGAAGGGAGGAATTTTACCTCAGGTAGGTGATTTAAATTTTATTTAATTTCAATCTCAAAACAATCAATTTTGTTTTTAAACCCTTGTTAATTCATTTGTTGTTGGTATAAAAAATTCGGAAAATTGCACAAAAGAAAACAAACTTTAATTTATTTACAAAAAAGAATACAACTTTTTGCAAATCCCAAAAAAGAAAACGAAACTCCCTTTAAAAGGGCGTTTTGTCTGCTGTCAGTCCAATCGGTCAAGTCAGAATGACTGATGGCTGACACGTCTGACAAACGCCCTTTTAAAGGGCGTTTATTCCTGAGAAATTTTAAAAAACGTCCCATAATTCCTTAACTTCTAAACCAATCTACGAATATCGGAATGATTTGAATTTTTGTGAGGATGATCTCCTCATCGTAGAGATCATCCTCACCAAAAATCAGCCATTGATTCATCTTCTAGGTACGCCAAAATGGACGTAAAAATTGGGTATCAAAAAACGTCCTTTAAAAGGGCGTTTGTCAGTAAAAAACGCCCTTTAAAAGGGCGTTTTCTACTGACACACGCCCTTTAAAATAACGTCTGTCAGTTGTCAGAGGTCTGATAGACGTTTCTGACAGACATTTTTAAAAAAAGCGTCTATTACTGAAAAACGCCCTTTAAAATGGCGTTTTTTACTGACAAACGCCCTTTTAAAAGGCGTTTTTTCATAAACATGTGCCACGTAATGAAACGCCCTTTGAAAGGGCGTTTCGTTTTCTTTTTTGGGATTTGCGAAAAGTTGTATTCTTTTTTGTAAATAGATTAAAGTTTATTTTCTTTTTAGAAATTTTCCGTAAAAAATTGTTGCTGAAATTTCATTCAAAAACCCAAATATTTCGGATAAGAATTTGTGAAAAAAATTCTTGTTAAAATCTCAGATTTTTGTGAGGTTTTGGTAAATTCTATTGTTAGAAGTTAAAATCTCTAATTGATGATTTTTTTTTTATAATTTTCGGTCCTAAATGTTGAGTTTTTGAATCGAATTTCATTAACAAAGCTTGAGGCGTCTTTTTTTATCAAACCCTCTTTTCTTAGATTTAAACTTTCAGGTTCTAGGATATGAGGTTTCAGATCTGAACCATTGATTTAGAGTCCTCAAATACTGAGGATAAGTATACTAAGAAAGAATGGAGTTTGAGGAGGTTTTGATGGATCAAATAGGTGCGTTTTTGGACTGTTATAGTCCAAAATTTCAACGTTTTTGAAGGTGAAATTAAGGGCAAAACAATCAATAAACTTAACTAATCCAACGGTTAACATTTGATAATGATTTTAGAAAAATTTTAAGCTATTTTTCAGAATTTTTGGAGTTGAAATGGGGTCATTCATGGCTGCCCAAAACATGCTCTGTTTTCTGGTTTACCTTAGTGGAGAAGATAATCTCCATTAATGGAAAATTGAGATTTAAAAAAAAAAGAAAAAAAGAAAAAAAAAGAAGTGGGCTTTTCACTAAAGCCCATATGGGTTTTAAGGAAAAGAAGCCCATTGAGATTAAAAAATATATATATATAAAATTTTAATTAAAAATGATGAAAAAGGAAAAAAATAAAATTTTGGGTATTGAAGGACGTTTTTTTTCCTGTCAGAAAAATATTTTCTGGCACAGGAAAATATTTTCCACTAAAACTTGAAATTTTAAAATCACGATATCTCGAGTTATACAACTCGGAATCGAACGATTCTTGAGTCGATTTCACATGATTTTTCAAGTAGAATCTGAATCTGGAATAAAAATAACAAAAATAAGTAATAAAATAGTTCAACCAATCAATTCAACAACCACAAATCATCTATAAGACTAGTTTTTGGTGTATGTGAGTCCATCGAGTAGTAAACTATTTTCTTTCAAGTATAAATTTATTTTGTTAGTCTATCGGGTCCTTCAAATGATAGATCATATAGAAACCATCCTTAGTTGACTTTTGGTGGTTGGGCCTGCAAAGTAGACCATCCATTTCATGGGTCAGTGGAACCACAAATTGAGGTCCCACCAAGTGTAGAACAAACGTGTTTTTATGCCAGAGGTTCGATTTGAGTTATCGGACCCAAGTAGAGTTTTGGTATTCGGCTCCATCAAGTGGTGTGCCATATCTGCCCTGTACAATACCCGTTCGGCCAAAATCTCCAATAATCTGCATATGCTTGGCCTGGCTATGGTCAGCACACAGACCTGATCAAGACCCAGATCCGACCTAATTAAGATCCAAGACAAACTCAAATTTAAATTCTATTGGGTCGATGTGACACAAACCGGATTAGGGTCAATCTAGCCCGATTAAAGAATAATATAATAATAAACCGAAAGAAAATAAGAATAAAATATTAAGTAATTGGGCAAAATAAGAATAATGATAATGGGGATTTAAAGAAGTTTAGGACAGGGTTATCGAAGCTTTTATTGAAATTGAATTTCTTCTCCTTTCTACATTTTTGTCATCAAACGAAGAAGAAGATGCTGCACAAGAAAATAATCATAGATCGATATTTAAAACATTCAAGAACCTTCGAGTCGTTGACGTTGTAGCTGAACCGGCGAAAGAACAAGCCGTACTTGTAGCTGTTGGAAGACATTTTGGATTAGCGTTGTAAGGTGGGTGAATTCTTATCCTCTTAATAATCGTCTCATATTTATTTTGAAATCTTGTAATTTTATGCATATTGTTATATGATCTGATTTATGAATTAAGTTAGAAAATTTAATTATTTTCTAGAACTTAGAATTTCTCATTATTGAGTTTTTGGAAGGAGAATTTTTGAAAGTCAAAAGTATTATGGAAGATTTTTATCGAAACAACTCTCTCTATTTCATTTAATGAAAGAAAAGAGTGATTGTACGTGGTTTGACATGGATTGTGAGTGGTTATGGGACGGGAGTTCCCAGTTCATTGAAGTATGTGGTGCATGAAGTCCCCAATTAGCGGGTGATGGTGATAGACCGCCCGAGACTTAGAACTTAGTTAGCGGGTGAGGGTGATAGACCACCCGAGAATTAGAACTTAGTTAACGGGTGATGGTGATAGACCGCCCGGGACTTAGAACCTGATTATAGATAGAGCGGGTGATGGTGATAGACCGTCCGGGATATATGTTTTGGATGATGAGTCACATGAGCTTCAACGAGTAATAATCCGTATGAGGGAGGTTGGTCCCAAGACGACGGAACATATAAGATGTGCCTGGAGAATTCAGCACACATATTTGTATACAAAAGTTTTTCAGGATGAGAAAGAAAGTTATTTAGATTAAAAATTGTTAATTATTATTTATATTATATAATATATCACTAGATGATCTGGAAAATGATCAGTTGAACTACTGTGGAGTGATTTGATACTATTTTCCGGAGGCAACGGATTTCTCTAAGATACGAATAATGATCTTATTCTCTTAAGTAGAATAGGCCTGTCTTTTAGAATATTCTCATTATTCATATCCAGAAAGTTTTAGTTCTCTTTTCTAGATTATCATCTTTGTAGTGGTACGTCTTGGAAGTCTAGATCTGATAGAGGTTTACATTGTATGCCTCGATGAGGCGATAGACGTGAGGGGTACGGTTCGCCGGTCCCTGGATAGTTTTAAGGATCCTTGAAATGTCTGCAGACGTCGAACGATTGACCATCGTTGTTCTTTTGACATGTGTATTCAGTGTCGTAGTCAAAGGCCATCTCTTGAGCCTAATTTCATGGGCTTGTAGTGTGCTCTTCACACGCAGCGGCAAATATCCGTCCGACCGCAAATCAGGATACCAACGGTGGGGTTCCACACTGGTTAAGTATTGGGATAAAAGAAATGATTGCTAGACTAGGGCTGATACTAGTCATGACCTCTTCACTATAAGATGAATAGACTACCCGCCTTGTGTTGTTATTAGCTAGTGATTGATGAAATATAGATGTTATTGATATAATGTTTAAATGTTATTTGATTTCTAATTTTATTAGCACGTTTTAAATTCTGTCATTTATTGCTAAATAAAATTGTTAGTTTGAATTTTCGTTCTTGCACTTTTGTTTCTTTCAAAATGAAATGTAATTGTTGTTATATTATTTTGTATTTATGATGATTGTTTTAAGAATACTTAGTTACCTACGAGCTTTTTCAAAAAAGCTCACACCCCCCCAGTTCTCTTGCAGAGATAAACCTATGGACTTATTCAGGCTTGTTTTGAAGTGAAGTCTAGTTGCAGTGAAGCAGATTTAAGGTTATGAACTTGTGATTGAGTATGTATTTATATTTAGATTCTTGTTTAGAAGTATATATCATTAACTTCACACATTATTTCTATTGTATAATGTCGAATAGGTTTGCGCTTCCGTATTAAAAAAAAAAAAATATCCCCTGAAATTTATAACTTGGGTTAGATGTGAGAGTGAGTTTGCTTTGCGTGTCTTGGATTCAGGACACGTGGCTAATACTTCGAGATTCGTGTAGTCCGAATTTGGGGCGTTACAAAATCCATCGCAGAGCCTCCGATGCTTAAGTCAGTCGTTTATCTCAATCAAGGATTAATAGTAATACTTGGATCAAGATTGCTTACCTTCCTTGTCGCTGTAACTCTGTATTTATAGATATTGAACCTGATGACGTGTTAAATTAAAGGAGCACGATCAAAGCTGTACTAGTTCGTACAAGAGTGATTGTCTTATGCATGACGTGGCACAGATCGTGGTTCGTGGGAATGGTACAACAAGTGGTTGTTCGTCGTTTGCTCTCTTGTGTCGTATATCTCTTCTCGGATCTAACCTCGGATCCGAGTATAAGGTATCTCCGGCATTCTTATCCTCCTAATCTCCGGCGTTCTGATCCTTCTGAGGTCACAATAGAGTAAGGTCTTTACGACATGATCTGTCCGATACAAATATGGATCCGACTTCACAGATTATGTCGGTCCCATCAATAATTTCAGCCCACATAATGGTCTTGGCCCACATAATGGCGGTCTCGGCCCCACATAAAGGTCTCGGCCCATATATTGGTCTAGGAATGGACCTTGACCTCGGCCCGGACGTTGGTCTCGAACCTTGTCTGCCACATGTCGTGAGCTTGTTTATCCACGTGGTCGATCATACTGAAAATACCCCTTACAATGAATGAAAGGTGATCATTAGTATTTTTTTTTTCTCGAGTACTACCTTATGATAAACATTTAAATTAACTGTTAGTTAAGGGTCAGTTTCTTATGATGTGTCAAGAAGCTAAGGTTTCAAAGGTAAAAGTTATGCCTTGAGATGCCTTATTAATTGGATGATTAAATGGGAAAAGATTATCTCACTCGTAATTTCAAAAAATTATTTGAAATCACCCTACAATGGTGACTTAAACAATCATTGGAATGAATGAGATGTTGCGCATACTTGTGGCATATTTCAAGTGTTTGATTCACCATTTACAGTTCAAGTGAGTTCAGATACTAGTTTGAACTCGGGAGTGAGTGAGTGAACCCTTACTTTGATTAGATTACATAAAATACTTAGAAGGATTAAGAAATGCATTAATAATAAAGATGATCGGATCCTTGATAACGAAGATTATGAAAAGCTATCTACATAAATATTTAATGCCAATGTCTGTGAGAGAGAGAGAGAGAGAGAGAGAGAGAGAGTATTGTACAAGCCTTGAAAACCATTAAAAAAAGGGAGGCCCGGCCATTTGATGATCCAGATCAGATGAGGAGAGGTGCTGCAAGCTGTAATATGCGTATCAGACATAAGGAATCGCCCTTGCTAACTTCAATTGTTTACTGCTTACGACAACTTAAAGTGGGGTTTAACCATGCCCATTTGTTCTTAAACAATCAGAGTACGTACCAAGCTCCAATAACAAAGGCCAAATAAAGAAAGGAAGAACATCTAATATGATAACTACAGAAAGATTGTGGAGAATAAATGGGGGCTTAATTATCTGACCTTTTTCTTAGAGTTCCACAATTGATGATCTAAATAAAAGCTACTCACAATCCCATGTCAGTAGTAATTCTGTAGATTTCTTCAAACATGGAAGGCAAATTTCGTAATTTTTTTTACAATAGTAGCAATGCCAAACAAATCCAACTTACATTTTACACACTATTGTCGCAGGCGCCACTACCTTCGCTTCTTCACTTCCCCAATGAAAGGAGCTACTATTTCACAACCTGTCTCATTAATCATGTAAACTACAAGACTGGAGAGCCTGTATTATTTAGTCCATTCGCAGTCTCTCGTCGATTGATCAATACCCATCTGAATCGATATATATATATATATAGCAAGCACGCGCGCTAGCTATAAAAGTGATGGTATATATATATATGATAATTTAGGCGCCGGAACATGGGTAGAACTGCACTAGTGCAATTCTGTAGCACCTCCTCCGCCTGGTGGTTCTTTATGGCCAATGCCAGGGCTATAACCGGGGGGCGTGGGACGGAAAGCTTCAGTCTCGATCTTCTTGTAACGGTTGATAAAGAGCTTTGTAGTGCGTTGAGGTTTTGGCTTGCTCGAAGAACCTTCAGGGATCACAGGTGCATGCCACTCTAGTTTCCTTGCCGATATTGAGTAGCAGGGTTGCTGCAATAGGAGGAGAACCATAACTAGAGTTATTGTTAGGGTTGTAAGTGATGAGGCCATGAATGATAAGAGAAGGAGAGGCTCTAAACTCTACATGCATGGTGGTTTAACTAGCTCTAGACTCTGCTATTTAAGATGGTTGTATGAAGACTGAAAGGTCCCACTGCATGATCCTTATTAATTTTGAACATGAACAAAAACACAAGGTTGAGTTACACATGGCAGATTTTGCTTGGAATAGGAGGGATAGTCTTGCTTGTGTCATTTTTAGTTCAAAAGCTTGAAACCTTTAGGTCAGAACCATCCATTTAAATGCTTAAGGTATATTAAGGGATGATTAGACAACACAAAGAACAATTTTCTAAAAAAAAAAAAAAAAAAATCAGACTACCAAAACAACCACACACATATTTTTTCCTTCTTTTTTTCTGATTAAGTTTATTGATGAGGGAAGCTAGCTGCAACCTGTTACAAGATACATCCAAGGGAATTTGATCCCATTAATACATTTTCTAAATGGGGTTTGACAAAGATGCTACTCCCACTAAACTAGAAAGGATTTAGAAGGACAGGTAAAGCTTACATCCATCATCCATTTTCTCCATTTTCTAAAATGGGGTTTGACAACTTCTTCCTGCCCTTACGCTTCATCTGTGGGACCCTCTTAGGAAGACTAAACTTTTCTTTTTATTGACAATTGAATTAAATATTTTATTCTTCCCTTATGATATACTTGTATTAAACTAATAAGTAATAAAAAAACCAAGAAGAATAAAAAATAAAAGAGAGATGAGACTTGGGGTCGAGCCTTGTGCCCTTGAATATATGGCGCCGTATATTAATGAATAAGTACAATTAGCACTGCAGAAGCTATTGGTGGACCCTTCTTTGTCATTGACCTTATGGAAAATGATGAGTTCCTCCATCTTTGGTCGGCCTCAAGTTCCTGGTCATCCCAAGTTTATTACCACATAGGGGAGCTGGAGAGAGGATTCCTTGTGGCTAAACGACTTTCTTTTAATTTGATATATACTTTCGTCCTCTAAACAACTCCTTATTTTTATGCTACGACATTAAGGTTGCTACCACTTTGAATATTCTTCAATTCTGGTCAATTGCTTTCTTGTGTTTGAGGAAACACTGTACGATAGAAACTTTTTGACTTATTTAGGTAAAAAAAGATAATTTGGATTTTATTTTAACTTCTAGTAGTTAAAAATTGACTACAAACACAAGCTAAAAATTTTAGCTTTTTTTCACTTCTTACTTCTTTCTTTGTTTCAATTTAAACACAAGTTGAATTGAAATTGTCGCGACCTGAACCCGAGATCCATGACCTGATCCAGAAGGGTATGGATAAAAAATCTAGTATCCTAGGCTGAGGCATGAGGTACATGTTGCATTAATATTTGTTTACAAGCATTAATGTAGTTACACTTGATTCAATAAAGTTTATTTTAATTTTACATTGTTATGTTTCATTTTTATTCTATTTCATTCTTGGTATTAGTCTAAGGCTCAGGCTCCGAGGACCCCCTTTTTTTGACCCCTCTCGGTGTTCGCGCTCTCAGCCGTGGATTTCACAAATCCAACAGTGGTTGTCAGCACCGTAAAAAAGTGAAAAAAGGATGCCAGCTCAGCGCTGACAACCACCGTTGGATGCTTGAGATACACGGCTGAGCGCGTGAACACCGAGAGGGGTCAAAAAAAGGGGGTCCCCTGAGCCCGACCCTTAGTCTAATACTCTCTAAAATCAAAACAAGCATGCTTTAAATCAACTCATTTTTCTCATCCTTACATTGATAGTATTTCCGTAATTTTGATTTTTGTAATTGCATGTGCTATACCCTAACCCGACTGTGGATACGATATCCCACTTACCTTGTGCTGCCAAGTTTACAAGAAACATAATTAAAATATGGTTGATTTAGAACTCCAATTCCAAACAATAAAAAACTGTAATTTCACTAGGTTATGGAAGCTCTAGATCCTCCAGACTCTAGGAGGGCTCTTCTGCATCTAGCTTGGTAGCGCTAACTCACTTCCCATCTCCATCTTAGCTATGTTCCCTTTCTCCATCTGTGCTCAAGCTACATATGGAGCCCCCTTTGGCATCATCCCATTCATTTCCGTGTAATATCCGGACAAATTGGCCGGCACTGGTGGGAAATGCAGCTCGGGGCTGACACAAGTATTGTTTTTTACAAGCTCAAGATACTCCAGTGCCACATGAATCGCTTTCATGGGGATAATGATCGTAGCTTGCACACTTCCTGTGACATTGGTGCACTTCCCCCAGTGGGGTAGTATGTTCTTCCCCCCCTCAAAAGATGTGAGATGTAACGAAGAGTACCACTACAAATCCGAGTGGAACGAAGAGTAGAAGGGGTTGCACCAGAATAGTCTCAAATACGCAGAGAATAGCCGCTCCGAGCGTGGCTGACGTATCTCCTCTACACCAATGCCGCCCAATTCTACACCTACACATGTGTAGCAATCTAAAAATATTAGGTTGTTGCTTCCTTGTGGTATGCATACTATGTAGCTGCCAAGCCTTTTTTGTTTTAGCAAAGAAAACTTTTGTTTTCGATCTATAGGGGGCATTCAAATTTTGTCAATTGTGTAAAATTTTCTCCATATGGCAACAAGTTCATTTGTGTAACCTCAGATAAGAAGGGGATAATATATGATACAAAGACTAGAGAAAGGAAAAAAACAAAATATTTCAAAGACTATTATTAGAATTGTCCATCCAAATAAGTGCTACAGGATCTACTATTTAAGAAAAAAAAAACACAATCTACTATTTAAAAAAAATTCAAAAAATAACACACCAAGTGCGTGCTATGAATGGACATACCAAGTGTCATATTTTTGACAAAAATAAAGACATGCCAAGTGTGTCCACAGAAGATGGAAAAGAAGAAGAAGAAGAAAAAAAAAAGACACTTCTATAAACAACACACCTTGGGATACACTAGGTCTGTCCTTATTCCACAAAAAGAACACACCTAGTGTGTCCATTTTTTTGTGATTTTAGTGTAGTGACTCAATAAAAATAAAAAGAGTCATACCCGGACAAAAAACTCTACAATTGAGGTTATTGACCAATGGATTCAAGAGATCGACATAGTTATTACCTCGTACACTGAATCTCTTGAATCCAATGGTGGATTGGCGGTTGCACATTTTTTTGTCCGGTTATCCGTGGGATAGTAAAAACAAATGGGACAGATATTAGAACAATTATGGTCATCTAGCAGATTAGCTATGCTCTTATGCATGGAGCATCAAGCTGAGGACATTTGTTGAGATATCGATGCAAGTTCTTCCCTTTTGTGTGATATAAACTTCATGTCTAATCATTTCTTTCCAAATTAAATGACTATTTGCCTAACAGTGGTTATCATAATTTTTTTTATCGAAACCATGGGTGTCTGGGCCGAGCACTCGACTAGTCCCCCGGGCACAATAGTCACCCGTTCCACACGTGCTGGAGTGTACTGGGAGAGCTAATGTGGACCGAGCCACTTATTACGGTACTGTTTGCAGCGGGTGGCCCCAAAGAGAGTTGATAGTGGTTATCATAATTGAACTCTCTTTGGGTCGGGATCCGCGCACAACTTTTTTTGACAACTACTTCTCGGGTGTGGATTCTGATAATCCAACGGTGGTTGTCAAAAAAAGTTGTGCACGGATCCTGACCCTTCTTTAATATTTTATTATGACTTGAAAGATGAAAGTCGAAAGTCGTTGAAAATTGAAACCCCATTAGGATCTTTAGGCAACGATGGAATAGCCCACCAAATCTCCAAATTCGTGGCTCTCCTTGTCCTAAACTATGAAAGAAAATTAATAAAAAAAAAATTGAGAAACGGTAGAATCATTTGAAAATATGAGCGGTTAAAGGTCATTAACCGGTAGATTCAAGAGATCCACGCAGTTGTTGCCTCGTGAACTGTAGATCTCTTGAATCCAATGCTAGCAAGCAGCGCCTAGCTAGGCATTGTTGTATGATAAATCATGGTTTAAAACACGGCCGTTATAGCGAAAATAACGGTCGTTATAATGGATTTGGACCTCCCCTGTTATGTTATGTACCATTAACGGCCCTTATTTTCGTTATAACAGCCATTATTTTTCCGTTATAACGAAAATAAGGACCGTTACTTTCTGGAAAAATTTGTAAAAAAAAAGTTCATTATTTTCCATTTTTGAAAATTTGAATTCAAGTGCCATTTTTTCCGTTTTTTTCCCGCGCGAGCGTTAAAATTCGATATAATGGAAAAAATGGTAACGCCCCGGCCAGTCCATTATACTATTATAACGGCCCCTTTTAAACCTTGTTATAAATGACAAGAAATATAGAAGTGTGGTTTTCTAGGTAAATTTTCATGTCATTTATGGCGTTATGGGGTTGCAGAAGTAACACCAACAAGAGGTTGCTTGCTAGCATTAATCCACTTTTTGACTCCTAATGAAAAGGTTGGTCACAGATCTCTTCCTTAAATCTTTGAATCTTCTTTTCTGAGCGATACTCTCGTTCATTTAAAGTGAGCACCACCTTTTATCTCTTTTGAATGTTATTATTCCCCTTGTCTCCTACTTAGTTTGATCTATTCTTCAAACCACATACATCATCGGCTTGTTTTTCTTTTTGAAATCATTTTGGCACTTATATAATAACCTTCGTTGGCTGTTGGTTTCTCTACCATGACATATTTTAAGTGATCATGAAAAGCATATTAGAAGATATTCTCAGAGCAGATCGATTAGGTTGTTGATAGCTGACAAGAAGATCTGTAATTACTCTTATTTAAGTTGGTGGACGACCACGCATGCATCTATCTATGCATGCACACATGCACAAGCGCCAGCTTTTGCTCAAGAGACTGTAATTTTTTCTAAAAATGATGAAAGATTGAAGAAGTTGACAACAAGTGTTCCCTTTCTCTTTCGAACATCTCCACATCTATCTATCTATATAACAAAATAGGGAAGTTGTCTCCCCCTCTTATAGGCTTCATAAAGAAAGGCCAAGATCTCATCCCCAACTGGATGGTGGATCTCAGCTACTCACACCCAATTTTGACAAAAGCTTTGTCGAGGAGTGCCGTGGGCACGGTCCACCTACTATGTATAATAACAAAACAGGGAAGTTGTCTCCCCCTCTTATAGGCTTCATAAAAAAGGGCCGAGATCCTATCCCCCAATTGGACGGTGGATCTTAGCCACTAACACCCAATTTTGACAAACGCTTTGTTGAGGAGTGCCGTGGGCATGGGCCACCTACTAGTACTATTATAAAGCAAGAAGTTGAGGTGGGTGATGACAAGGGCTTCGAATAACATCCTAATAATTTTGAAAATACCCCTATACATTCCCTTTAATTTTCTTTAAATTATTTACTTTGAAAAGATTTTTTTTATTATTTTTGTCTTTCAAGACGGGTTTTTAGTCTTTTAGTTTCCAAAGGCATACCACACTTCTGTTTTCCCATTAAATGCAAGCCAAAAACAAAAAAACATAAAAAACTTCCCTCAAGTCAACAACACTATTTAAAAAATAAAAAGTACTATACAAAGGATAAATCCAATGGATGTTTGGTCATTTTCTTAGGTGAACCTAAGTACATAAATCAGCCTGATTAATGATTTCTTACCATTGGATTTGTGTACCCCAAATAATGTTCAAAATCCACAGATAAAAATCAACTCCTAATTAAAAACGACTCCAATTGAATGCTTAGAAATCACTAATCGGTCTGATTTTTTGCATGAAGGTCTACTTAGGGATGGGCCAACCATCCATACGATCAATGATCTCTAAGAGTGTTCCATGTGTAAGGTGATGCCACGTCTATAAGGTATACGTGCATTGCCCATGGCGCTCCCCTAGTATATATTTATGCACCTTTTTAAAAGATGAAATTGTTAGTATTGTGTGTCATTCCAATCCATATATAGCTAATGATATATATATGCATTATGGATGGTATAGCATGCATTATGGATGGATGATCATTATTAACGGGGGTGAAGTGGGAGTTTTTTAGAGAGCTGCATCCTCAAAATTCCACCTTAGGAGAACAGGTGTGGGCAGCCATGACTATTAATTCTATGGGGAGATCTGATTCTCTGGATTGGTATTGACTATAAATGTTCATGACTAGGGTCACTTCTTTGGCCATATATTGTATGTGAGGTGACTACGGACATAGTGATGTATTATCAATCGCCAAAGAGTGACTCTACATCACTACAAGAAAGAAGGCTTTCTGCAATAAGCCGGGTCCATCATGAAAACCCATCCGCCACAGCCCAATCCTATTGCGGTACCTTTGTTGTGGAACCTTCGACAATAGACTAGGCCTGTTGTGGGCCGTCGCATGAAAGTATCCATTCCGCAACAGACTTGGCAACGGATATGTCCGTCGCTACAAATTCTATCCCCGATGGTCAAAGCCCTGCACTTCCACTACAAACCTTGACCGTCACCAAATGTGCAATTTATATTAAAAAACGCAAGTGATTTTCCAAAAAAATTATGGCTGAAGAATGAAAATTACTCTTGAGCACTAAAGAGATTACATCTTGTCTCGTTAGAATTTTCACACTCCTGGCCTTTACCATGGTCCATGCAATTGCAAGTTACGGGATGAAAGTGCTGAGCATGTATGATAGCCTCCGGCACCAAATCATAAGCAAGAGTTTCCACAACTGGTCCGCACTGTAATAGGTCTTGTAATCTTGACATCCAGGGGAGAGATGAATCGTGGTGCTCAACTATACTTAAGATCATTCATTTGAAGGGATGAGGGATGGATCATGAGTGTCTACACCAATTAAGTATGAAGGCGATTTATACAAACATCTTGCTGGGATATGACTTCTGATGATTTTATTACATACATTTGTGGATATGCCTATACCCTTTGAAATACGATTCCAGAAATAGTTTGTAAAGAATAATTTCTTATTCTAGTTTTGGCAAAGCTTCCGTGTGACATAAACATTCTTGTAACCGTTCCTACGAGCACTAGAGTAGCTTCGAAGATGTCGTGGTATGCATTCTTCGCCAACTACGTGAAGACTAAAAAATGAAGATCGCAAGAATCACACGGTTGACAACATGAGTCATCTGAGTAACTGCTTCTCGCCTGTTAAAGATCGTTTATGCTCGTAGAGGAAGGTAAGAGACTTAGTGACTATAGGAATATGATATTAAAATCTGATTAATGGTTGAACTAAGTCAATGGACTAACCCTAATCATTTCGTGCGAAGAGAAGTAAAAATTTTGACTAAGGGAAGTCCAATCGATTGGACATTTCTCTACAATCCAAGTCCAATCAATTGGACTGTGAGAACCAATCGATTAGATTCTACGGGACAGACACTTCCCAGAGTACAATCAATTGGAGTCTTCCCTACAATCGATTGGACGGTGAGAACCCATCGATTGGACTGTGAGAACTAATCGATTAGACTATATGGGACAGAACTTCCGAAGTACCCAATCGATTGGTGAAACTAAGTTGTTTCCGGTCGTTGGAAGGAAACCCTAATTTCAACACATTTGTAATTATCCAAAATTATTCCTGCAAAATATAGAGATTTGTATAGGGATTCGTGTCGGATGTCGATCCGCACTCGGGGTCAGTTAGCGCAATTAAATGACATAAAATGATAGAAATTTTGCATCGAATGTAACTCAATCAAACTTAATTCAACTTTACTCAATCAAGCATGTCTCTTACAACGAAAATCGAACAAAAAAAACTTTAATTTAGAGAGCATTATTAAAGAAAGAGAGAGTTTTAGAGAGAGAAAATGCTAAGACCTAGAGAGAGAAGTAGGTGATGGATTCTAAAGAGAGAAAGTACGAGAAAGTGAGGGAAATATAAAAAATGGATTTTAGAGAGAGAAATTAAGGATAGAGAAGATTCTAGAGAGAGAAAGTAAAAGAAACCTAGAGAGAGAAACTAAATGAGGAGAGATCTGAGAGAGATAGGGTTAGAGAGGGAAGGTAAGATCTAGAGAGAGAGAGAAGAGAGTTAGATTTAAGAGTTACCCTTTGAACTTACCCCTGACGTGGTCGAAGAAGATCGACCGATGATGAATGAGGTTCAGCCAAGATCGGCCATTGTTGTGATCGGTGGAGTGAATGATGGCAGCCATGGTGCAAGGAGCATGCTGGAGGAGAAGGGCTCCGGCGATGTATGACCTTGGGGAAATAATTGGCTGGAGAGGTTTAGCCAAGATCTAGCTGTTGTGAAGAGCAAAAGTGTTGATCTCCACATCTGATTGTAGTTTATGGCAGCAAGAGATGAAGTTGCAAGGTTAGGAATGACAGCTCGTCGTGGTGAAGACAGGAGCGTGCCTTCACACTTGCAGGTACGGTGAGAGGATCATTTGGTTTGGAGGATCGTGGGATCCACTTGCAGTTGAGAAAAAAGTGGGAGCTTGGAGGGCCGAACCTGGCTGGTTGAGATGTAGACGTGGTGGTGACCACTAGTTCGGATGAGGAGAAGAAGATGAAACTAGGGTGCGTGGCAAAGGAGATGGAAGAAACCTGTGTTGCTATTGGTGGAGAGCAGCAAAGAAGATGGGTAGAGCCGCCATTGAAGATCCCGGCAAGGTCGCCAGAGTTGCAGGTAGGAGGAGGGCGGTGGCAGAAGTTGCTGTGCGCAGGTGCCGTGGACGGAGGCGGAGATGCAGAGGAGTTAGGCGACAGGAAGGAGGAGCAGCAGGCCGTTGGTGGCGCACAATGGTGCGTGGTATTGCTGGCGCACTCAGGTGGAGCAGAAGCGGCCGGAGTTGCAGCCTGCAACTCCGGTCGGTGAAAAAGAAGAAGAAGATAGAGGAGAGAAGAAGAAGAAGAAGAAGAAGAAGAAGAAGAAGAAGAAGAAGAAGAAGAAGAAGAAAAAAGAAGGTGGTGGAGTCGGCGCACCAGTCCGGTGGTGGCTCGCCGAGAGGAAGGAGCGGAGGAGAAGAAGAAGAAAGAAGAAAAGGGAAAGAAGAGAAGAAGAGAAGAAAGAAGAAGGGAGCTGGGGTTCGGGGGTTCACCCATTAAGGAGAAACCAGATTTTAAATTTTTTATTTTTTTTTTAAATCATTTTTATTTTGAAAATGATTAGGTTGCTGGCTCGGGCTTGAGGTTTATGGGCCGTTTGGCCATGAGGTTTGTAGGCCTCTTGCGAGGCCGTGGACCTCATGCGAGAGGGTTGTTTGGCCAAGGGGTTTGTGGGTTAAGGTGCATTTGGTCGCCAAGGGACAAAAATGTATTTTCCTTGGGAAAACACAACTATCGATAGCCACCTCTTCCATGCAACCAAACACACCTTTGAGGTTTTCTTCCCTTTTGTGAGAGAGGGATCAAAGATATGGGAGACAAGGGCTTAATATGGAAGGATGGTCGAGATGGTGGTCGACCGGGTGACATTAATGACGATCAGAGAGATTGGATGATCAGACGGTAGATTGGATGGCGATCGAATGGTGGAATTGGGGGATGAAAGAATTAGGACGATGATGATTGGCCTAGTGAGGGATTAAATGGGTGATGGGGGAGCGATCGTGTGGTGAAAATGACAATCGGATAGTTGATCAGATGATCGACTGGTTGAAGTGGAGAGGAAAGAGAGAATTAGGAGAGATGAGAGAGAAAATAATAGAAAATACAGAGAAAGGAGCTGGCAAAGTGTCTAGAACCCTGGTCTTCACTGTGTCCCTCTCACACTTCACCAGTAGAGTAGAGCATCATTTCTTGTTGATTCATGCGGCTTTAAATGCTTTGGTTCGTCTCTTGGTTATTGGATCTCCCACTCTCTTTATTCTTTGGGCCAGCTCTTTGGCCCATATCTTCTAGTCATAGCCTGTGGGCTCTTTAAGCTTTGATAATGGGCTTTCATGATCGATGTGGGCCCGCAAGTCTCGAGAATTATCTAATAGAAGAAGTGCAGTGAGACTTAATCAGAATGACTTTATAACTAAACTTTCGAAAATGTGTTTAATGCATGCAAATATACCATGTTGTCCAGAAAAGTGTGTTCTACGCAACAGAAGAGACTCTTACGTAGAAAAGTAGATAAATAGAATAATTTTACATAGGAAAGTGCGATAACGCTAAAATGATAATTGCTTAAAATAAGTACTTTTGAGCGAATATCAATTGGACCATGAGCACAATCGATTGCTTTTATGAACAAAATCTCATCCGTACAGTACAATCAATTGGACCAAGCGTAGAATCGATTAGACTTCGCAGAAAGTGTACGTCAAATTTTAGATTCAATTTTTATGGTCCCTTATCCTCACGACTTACATGACATAGGGGTTCCATGTTCTTATAAATAGAGCACTCTTGAGCTATACAATTGACACAACAAGAGAGAAAAGAGTTAGCTTTCTATACTAAGAATAGTCCTTATTATTGAAGAGAAAAAGTCCTAGTCTTAAATATTTACCTTGTGAGGTTTTCTCTTTTGAATATCAAAGCTGAGAGCTTAATCTTTACTCTACCTAGGTTTTCCATTTAGAACCTTAACCTAATAGTCAGAGAGTACCAGTGTGACTCAACACTCTTGAGCAACTGTGGGGTTCAGGGTGTACTGAATCCTTCACCTTCAGAAGAGACTGTCGTGTGAGAATTAAGATCGGGGTGTACTAATCGAAGGTAAGTTTGGGGTGTACCAAACTGAACAAGTGGCAAAGGCTTCGTGATTAGAAGGATGCACGTGGATTTGTAGCGTGGAGCCAGAGAACTTGAATGCATTGGTAGTGGGCCTTGGCTAAGGTGCTGCGTAGGTAACTTATGTAACTCACAACTTTCCAGTTAATGATACTTTCCGTCTGGACTAGTCCCGTGGTTTTTCCTTGGCTAAGGTTTCCACGTAAAAATATCGTATATGTTATGATTTGTTTGATTTCTATACTATTGTTTGATTAACTCAAACGACATAGAGATAATATATCATGGAGATATATTTAATCCTAACCAGTTGAGATAATCTCTTCATTATCAATCAACTATTTTATTTTGGTATGCGATTTTATTTACCCCTACCAGACCAAAAAAGTTGCTTAATTAAAGTAATTTTTAATACCTAATCAACCCCCTCCCTTTTTAGGTATTATGTGTAAAAGAGAACGAACGGTTATTTCACAATTTACCAAAAATGCATCTTTAGCTTTTGGCAAGATTTAAGTTCTTCCTCATGTTCAATAAAGAACGGATAACAGGGATGGTCTTACATACTTTTGACAAACTGATTAATGATACGAAACCCATAAAAAGTAGATTTCGAGAAAGAACAAGTGTGGAAACCAGGCATAGAAGCAACACAACATAAGTTACAGTATTAGACATATGCATTGAATCAAACTCAATCACATAGGCACGTCAGTTGTTCAGGATTGTCATCGTATATTTTGTTTCTCTTGTCTCCATTTTGATTTTCCTACGGAATTGTTTCAGAACTGTAGTAGATTAGAACATTCAGCAAATCTTTTTTGGTTACATTCTCTATCAAATCTATCTTACTCTTCTTTGTATTTTAATTTGCTTCACCAATTAGGGTTTTTTTCATGGTTTGTTTGAATTCTTATTTGTTGTTTCTTAATTTTTAGGGTTTTACTTTCTTCATTTTTGGTTCGGTCCTCTCTTGAACAGGGGGGTAGGTCTTCCTAACAGTGAGATAGGTTTTTGCTCTCAACTTTGTAAGTATACATCTTTTCTATTTTGAATAAGGATAAAACGTTGAGGCAAGATTTGGTTGTTGTTTGTATGGTTTTAGGTTGAGTTTTGCAGAGTGTGGGAGAGGAGGTAAGCATAGGCAATTTCGGGGCGAGAGCATCATTGTTCAAATTTCAAATTGTTCTTTTTAATTAGTCTGAGTTTAGAACAACATTGTTCAATTCCCTTTGTATGTTCTCTTATTCAGAATGTTCAATACAGAAACTAGTAGGAAATTTGAACCCAAGTGAAGTTAGAGATATCGTTGTTGGAACTGCGTGTTTTGGCACCAGGCTCCCAAAGAGCAAGTGAATGTCGGATGGAACATTCTATGCTGGTTTCTCAGGTAATTTCTTTCATATGCACCCTCTAGATTTCTTGATTTCCTTGCTACTATTTTATCTATGACATTGCTCACATTTATGATATATCTACATTGCCAAAAGCTGTGCCTATTAGAACTATGAACGGACAACACTTATCTGGGCTTCAGGCTGTTGTTAATATAGCTGGTACCATAAAAGCTGGATTTTACAACATTGGTAAGAACACCGTTTTTACGGATATGTCAGTTTCATTGTTCACGAACTAGTTGTGGCATTGTCTTCTTCTTTCTCAATACAAGTGTTGGAGCTGGCTTGGAGTCGATGACAGTAAATCCAACGGCTTGGGAAGGGTCAATTAATCCAAAAGTATGTTCTCTCTTGCAAGCTCTTTGTTCCTATAACAAAATCTTGTAAATGTATGCTTTAATAGTGATTTCCTTAAATCCTAAAAATGTATGCTTTGACCATGATTTCATTAACAATTTTTCCCTTTAACCCTCCAGCTCAACAGCTTTGCATAAGCCCAAGATTGTCTTCTTCCCATGGGTGTTACATTTGAGTTCTGTAGATCTACTATTGTGGAGTGATATTTCAATGTGGTTATTTTATTCAATAGTGTAAGTTTTTATGATATGCATGGTTAGGTTGAATCTCATAGGCGGGATATTGCAGCAACTGCATTCAAAGATGAAATCATACCTGTGGCCACCAAAGTAAGATCTTATCTCAATGTTATCCAAGCAATCCTGCATTTCTTCAATGGGTCGGGCTCAAGGCACCCCCTTTTTTTCTGACCCCTCTTGGTGTTCGTGTGCTCGGCCATGGATTTCAAGAATCCAATGGTGATTGTCGGTGCCGAGCTGGCATCACTATTTTCACTTTTAGGGCATTGAAAACCACCGCGGATTCATGAAATCCACGACCGAGCGCATGAACAGCAAGAGGGGTCAGAAAATGGGGGTCTGCAGAGCTTGAGCCTTCTTCTATTTATTTGTTGTTTCTAATTATCACTAAACTATGTGAAGGAGAAAGTTTTTATTTTGGAAGTGAGGAATTTTTCAATTTTAAAGATTGTGGACCCAAAAACTGAGGAGGAAAAACCAGTTAAGTTTTATGTGGATGATGGAGTAGGGTGGCAAGCTAGGACTGGAACGCAGCCTGTACCTGATCATGCATATGTGTCTGTTGCAAGGCTACTTGGGACTCTAGGAACTCCAAGTGTGTCCAAAACTCTCCATTCTCCTTCTCTAATGACGCCAACCGCCTCCTATCTGCCTTAGCCTACCTCCTAAACTCCTCATTCTCCCTCTCTAACTGTGCACGGATCCGCTGCCCAGTTGTTGATGCCATGGGCTTCAGTCCAACCCCAGGTCGACCACGTATATATCCTAACCGCTCCAGTCCAAGCACTGCCTCAAATCTCTGATCCTTGGTCATGGCGGCATCACCCTCCTCCAATGCCTGAGACTCTAGCTTCTGAAGCTCCTCTTATATTTGGAAACAAATGACATTAATGATATTATCAATCAATTTAATAATATTTAAGAAAATTGATAGGGAAATAGAGAAGGGCACGATCACTTACGTAGACTTCCTTTGATTTGGAATCAACCCAAGTGTTCTTCTTCTTGCTAAACCGGGTAGTGAACCACATGTTAGGCAGAGAGGGCTCATCCCCCGTCTGAGGATCACGATGTCATTACACAAGTGAAGATATATAATTATATATTTAATAACATAAGTGCCTTAAACATTTAAATTGAAGCTTACACTATCATATAGCTGATCCGAGAAAAGGCCTTCGTCCCAGCAACGTGGCTAATATTTTTATGCTGCTCATCTACTTCATTCAAGAACCATGATCTAATAAGCAATACATGTATGAATGATAGATTAAAGCTGCAAACAACGTAACTTAATTAGCATCCATAACTTAATGTCTTCAGATCCAAAATACTTGACAAGAGCAACCCAATTGTCATGGTGAAAGTAGGAATTTTCCGCGTCGTTGGTTACGGAAACCCTAGAATCAACAATTTTTGTAATTATCCGATTCTTTTTCGCTCAAATCCTGCAAAAATCACAGGGTTGTACAGTGGCTTGTGTCGGATGTCGATCCGCACTCGGGGTTAGTTTGCGTAATTCAATGACATGAAATGACGGATTTTTATCAAGAAAACATGGAGAGGTGAGAATGGTGATGGATTTAAAACATTCTTAGTGATTTTCAGAGAGAGAAATTATCACAAACAATCAAAAACACAAAAGTAAACTAACAAATGCAAAAATAATAATTTTATTCATCCTCAATGAGTCTTACAAAATCAAATTAAATTCAAAAATTAACCTAGAAAGCCATAAAAATTAGAGGGAGAAATGAGAAAATGTAGAGAGAGAAACATCGAAGAAGGCTATCCTAGAGAGAGAAAATATGGGGGAGAGAGAAAGTGGAGATCTAGAGAGAGAAGCAGTAGAAATGAGAAGAAATTATAGAATGTATTCTAGACTTACCCGAACTTGGAAGGAATGGATGCTTGGCCATGATTTGGCCAAGGATAGTGAGTGAGAAAATGGGGCCCACGGTTTGGACTGCTAGTGATGCTCCGAACCATGGCGATGGTGGTGACTGGTAGCCCGTGGTGATCAAAAGTTGAGGTGGACTAGCGGTTTGAAGGGTGGAATGGGCTGCAAGTGGTGGTGAGTGGAGCTGTGGAACGGTGAAGATGGTGGTGCAGCAGTGCGGTGAGGTGGCAGCAAGGAGAGGGGCGCACCAGGTTTGCAGTTCCGGCGAAGTGGTGGTGGTGGAAGCGAATATCACAACAGCAAGTGCTGCTGCCCCTCTTTTAGGTAGCAACTAGATGGAGGATAGAAGCGGTTGGTGGTGTGGGCGTTGCCGGAGTTGCAGCGTGCACAGGTGGTGGCGGAGCGCCGGCGGAGACGGTGGCTGTTCACATGGAAGGGGACGGCAATCCAAGCTGCAGTGATTGACAACCCACCGTTGGGTTTTGTGGAAGTGCTGGTGATCCAGCAGGGTCAAGGAGATGGAGCTAAGGTGGAGAAAAACGGAGTTGCAGATGGCCGGAGTTCTGCAACTCCGGCGAGAAAATTAGCGAAGATGATGAAGAAGAAGGTGAAGAAGAAGAGGGAAAACGGCCTAAAGAGAGGGGGAAAAGGGAGAAACAAGTTGGGGGAGAGAATGGAAGAGCAAGGGGGGGGGTTAGGGTTCGAACGAACCCTTCTCCCTCATCTTATAAAGCTCCCTATTTCCATTAATGGAAATAGGGTATTTTTTGAAAATAAAAAATATTTTTTTTTTTTTTTTTTTTTTTTTAAGTAAAAACCTACTTTTCTATGGGGAATCTCCCCAATTAGTGGACCCCCCATTTAATTAAAATTATTTTTGAAATTCGCGGGGTCCACTAACTGGTCGGACAGCGGGTCGATGCTGATGGGCCCGGCTACTGGCCCACATGGACTGATGATGTCCATCGTCTCACAAGATGATGTGACAGGCATTCTGAAGGCGATCGGATGGATGGTGACTTGATTGGGACCCAGATTGGTAGATCGACGGATCTAGAGAGATCCAACGGTCCGATTGAAGATCCAACGGTCCGATGAAAGATCCAACGGTCAGAAAGCTAAGGGAGATGAGATAGAGCTGATAGGCAGGAGTTCTGGGGTTAGGTCAGTAGATTCGAGGATCGAGAGATGAAGAGAGAGAGAGAATAAGGAGAGATGAGAGAAAAAGTATCAAAAAAAATGGAAAAAAGCATTGGCGGAGGGTCTGGAACCCTGTTCTTCACTGTGACCATCCTCACGCTTCTCCAGTAGAGTTGACCATCATTCCTTGCTGACTCATGTGGCTTTAAACGCTTTGGTCCGTCTCTTGGTCATTGGCTCTCCTGCTCTCTTCGTTCTTTGGGCCGGCTTTTTGGTCCTCTTATTCAGCCCATATTTGGCCCATATCTTCTAGTCATATCATGTGGGCTCTTTAAGCTTTGATAATGGGCTTTCATGATCGATTTGGGCCCACAAGTCTTGAGAATCGTCCCATCGGGGTTTCCTGCGACAGAAGAAGCGCGTAATGAGACTTTATCAGAACGGCTTAATATTTAGACTTCCGAAAATGTGTTTAATGCATGCAAATATACCATTTCGTCCAGAAAAGTGTGTTTTACGCAATGAGATAGACTCTTACGTAGAAAAGTGGATAATTAGAGCAGTTTTACGTAGGAGAGTGCGATAACGCTAACAGGATAAGTGCTTAAAATAAGCACTTTTGAGCGAATATCACATGGCTCACACCCAATGGGGGATTCTGCAATCTCATATCATCAGTGTCATACATACAATAATGATCATTATGCAGCCTATGCGAATAGTCCATATATTGATGCTTTAGCTGTAGATATATAGCTTCTTGGATATAAGGGTCCTCTTGGAGAGTAAACCTTTGCTACACAATATTATATGAGGAAGTGAATGTACAAATGAAATTAGTAGCATCAGATGTAACTAGCTAGAATTGTTTGAATTGACACATAAGTTTCTTAATTTAAATGACTTACCTTCATAACATGTCATATCTTCTTCTTGATGTCGTCTGGAATGACCATCCACTTAGTAAACTGGAGCGGGGCCATTTGTCTGACAATAATGCCCAACTCAGTGATTAATGCTTGGACATTGTTGCCGATAGCTTGCATCAGTTGCGGTGGAATGTCAACCGCTAGCCTTTCCCCCACGTGCATCTTCTTCATAAGTGTAATGCCCGTAGTCTTCCCCAGTCCTTTTTTTCCAGACGTGCATGACCATGTTCAGTCAAAATATAATAACATTTATTAGCTACCGTCAACATAAATTTATATATTATTCCATAACCATAAAAAAAATACATGCATAATTTAAAATGGGACTTAACATACCGACACTACTTACGGCAATCTGATCTGGAGTAGATGCCTCAACCTATGTGGGGTTTGAGGGTCCTGCCTCTAATGTAGGTTGCCCTATCTGTGAGGGTTGCCCCGCTCGAGCCCCTCCTCGGCTGCCTCCACCTCGCCTTATATTGGCCATGTCTATAGTCTATCATGCAACACTTTGCATTATATATTGTTTGCATTAAATTCATCATCCATTAAGTACACATGTACACATCAAGCACAAGTATAGTCATATAGATACGTAAAATAGAGAGGGTGATTACCATATTGTATGAGCAAGAAATATAAGCTTTCATTTAAACAAAATGATAAGGAACATGTCATACAAATTACATCAAGCAATTGGACTCACTATCATTATCAGTTTTCATTTCATCTTCTTCAGTATCATAATCAACGAAGGTACAATCATCCTCATTTTAGGGCTTATAAGGTATGGTATGGTGGGGACGAGAATATTAGAGCTTTTTGCCCTTTTCATCGTTCTGATTTTTGAAGAGCAAAAAGGATTTGCCACTAAATTGAGCGGCGCTCGGACTCCTCTTTGAGGTCGCTGACCGTATGGATATTTGCCCAATTCGTAGGTGGACCAACAAACCAAATCACCCTGATTAGTGGTTCTTAAGCATTGGATTTGACTCATTCTCATTTTTTAATTAAAATGGGTTGATTTTAAGAATTTGAGCATTATATTGGTAAAGGGTTAGGATCAGGGCACAACCATTTGGCGGACCCACATAGAAGATGAATCAATGGCTGATTTTTTTTGGTGAGGATGATCTCTATGGTGAGGAGATCATCCTCACAAAAATTCAAATCATTATGATATTCGTAGACTGGTTTAGAAGTTGAAGAATTATGGACCATCTATTTTTATCTTGTAACTTGAAAACCACATTTGATGGGGTTAGTAATTTCAGAATGGGCTGATTTTTTATTGGGGTGATCTATATGGTGAGGAGATCATCCAAAATGGTTGCAATGTAGGCCCATATAATTGGCCAAACATCCATACGGTCAGTCCTATAAAAGTGTGTCACGTGGCTAATATTATGGGTGGTCATATTTGTTACTCACCACCAAGGTTTAAAAGGGACCGTTATAACGGTATAACGGATTGGGGGCGTTACCATTTTTTTCGTTATAACGGTCGTTTTACGAATTATAACGCTCAGGGAAAAAAATGAAAAATAATGGAAAAAATGGCACTGAAATTTGAATTTCAAAATAAAAAAATAACGGAAAAATAATGGCCTTTTCACAAAAATTTCCAGAAAATAAGATCGTTATTTTCATTATAACGAAAAATAATGGCCATTATAACGAAAATAACGGCCCTTATTTTCTAGACATTTTAACGGTACATAACGTAACCCCACCTGACTTACCCCTTATGACCCGGTCCTCCGTTCATGACCATCGTTGACCTACCATCGACTCACAAAAAAAATTAAAGGACAAGGTTGCCCATTTCTTCAACCTTAGAGCATGTAGGTTTGGGCCAAACCCTTAACCCTAAATCAAAAGGATGTGATGAAATGATCGGACACGTGATTCCAGTGGGTCGTTGGCCGCCCATCACCAGTGACCAACCTACCAAAATCTCGTGGGCGGTAGACCGGCGTGGTGGTGGTACAGATCTTGCTCTAATCCCTTACCACCGTTAATTTGAGGACGCGAACCGTATTAGAAGACATTGATCACCATATTGGAGGATGCTGGCCTTACGTATGTTTGGCCGATTCCTGGGCTGACTTACAAAACAAAATCATCATGATTAGTGGTTTCTAAGCGTTAGATTTTTTTAGTCATTTTCATGGGTTGATTTTAACCGTTGGAATTTAAGCATTATTGCCATTATTTCGGTACAAGGATCTAAAGGTTTTAAATTACTAATTAGGTTGATTTTTGCTATGTAGGCCCATATAGGGATTGGCAAAAAATCCATACAATTAGAGTCCTCTAGTAGTGTGACACGTGGCTCGTATTATGAGCGATCATAGGGACGGTCATATAAGAGTTTTACTCCTTTTTGGAGTGCCGAATCACAATTTGTCACTCACCACTACCATCTAGGCCCACTGACTTCATGGATGTTTAGCCACCCCTTGGTAGACATTCATACAAAAAAATCAGCATGTTTGATGATTTTTAGCCGTTGGTTTTAGTACACAAGAATAATGGTTGAATCCAATGGTTAGAATCAACTAAAATCTGATGGCTAGACATTACCAATCAGAGTGATTTTTGGTGTGTATATCCATGAAGGGGTGGACGGAACATCCACGCAGTCAGTGAGCCCAGATTGCAGCATTGAGTACGCTAAAAAGTTTCAGCTATACCTTACATCTTTTTTCAATGTTAAATGAGAAAAAATAGAGGTGAAAAGCATTAGTGGCGACTTAAGTAGCCACAAAAAGTACACATTGCAGTAAATATAAACGCGGCTAAAACTAACAATTAGCCATGAATCATAAAGTCGCCACTAAAACCTCTACTTTTACCTATGAAATAATAAAATACGCCACTAATTATATTTCCCTCCAAATGAAATGCGCCAAAATTTCACGCCATACAATTAGCGGCAACTTTTTGCTGCGACATTTGGGTTGTCGCTAAATGTGGCTATGTAACATCTTTAGTGGTGATATTAGATTTTCGCCACTAATAGTAAGTTTTTAGTGGCGATATATAGATCACAGCTAAAAATGTCGCCACTAAAAGTCACATTTCTTATAGTGAATATATCAATTCTAAATGAAGTCTTGGGTGCACGTATCATTAGGGAATTCTAGCCAAGAAAGTGATGGTGCTGAAGCAGTACTCCGCATGAAGAGAAGAGGTTGCACACTATTTTCTATATTTGATTGCGAGGTCTTCCTAAACCCTAATTTATTAATCTGATATTTTCATTGATTTTATGCATTGTAGGATGGTCTTATTGGAGGAACAACCAGATTTTGGTTTAAACTTGGTATCAAAGCTATGTTGCAATTGTAGGTGTAAATCTGGCCTGTGAGCCTGCAACCTAGCACGGCTTGGGCTTAGCATTTTGGAGCCTAGCCCATGCCCAATTAGGCCTATAAGGCTCAGCCCTAGCCCGTTCTATCACGCCTGCAACCCAACCCGCCAAGCCGCGCAGTTGAAAATAATCTCTTCCCTTTTGTGCATAATAGTCATAAATTTGACTGTTGGACAATGTAGTGAGGCCTAGTCAGACCCATCTCGGCTTGGCCCGTAATCTGGCCCACAACCCAACACACCTAAGGGTCAAGGTGTCACACCCCACACCCAAGGTCCAAAATTTGACCCACGACCCAACACACCTAAGGGTCGAGGTGTCACACCCCACACCTAAGGTCCAAAATTTGACCCACGACCCATGACTCAACCTAATATCCATGGGTAGACCCAAAAACTAAGGTCAAGGCATGAGGGTTAAAAATGTAAAATGGATGACAAAAACATAAAATACAAAAGATGCATCAATTGAGTACAAATATAGAAAATAAAATAGTTATATATACCAAAAGTAAACATTTGGATAAAAAATTATCAAATATAGCCAATATGGTCCACATTACCAAACACAAACCTAAAAAATAATTTTGGAATTTTGCATAGAGAAAACAGAATAGATCGACTTGAGAAAATTATAGCCAATTCATTATAAATCAAAAGGTGAGTGATTCAAAAAGTATAGAATCTAAAATTAAAGTGGAATGTAGGAAAAATACAAAAAATTTCAGAACATAAATTTTTGTACATAAAATATCATGCAACATGTGGTACAAGTTTCTTGAAATTAAATAAAAATAGAAACTGCAAAAAATATAAATAAAAGAATTTTAAAAAATTCATTAAACATCCTTTTTGAGCAAGGCCAATGGGGTTTGAAAGATACAAAATGCCCCCTAACTGCCATAATTTGCATTTAAAAAAAACAAGGTTCCATGTTATGAAAACAGTGAAACAATGGGGGGTTTCTGCATTTTTCTAGGTATAGAAAAGAAAACCTAGTTTGAATAGTTTGAGAAGAAAATGCAGAATAAATCAAGTTTTTAGTAACACAATTTAAGTTTTTTGAAAATTAGCCAAAAAAAGGAAAAACTTTCATGTTTACCGTTGCAAGGTTCATAGGACGCACAGCAGTACCTTGTGTATTGGCTCGGATAAAATATTTAGAAAATTCAGTAACAATTAAAAAATTATAGAAAATAGTAGAACTAGTTAGCTAAATAATGGCATTAGAATCGCGTGATTTCAACTTCTGAGTCAAAAGTTATAGCAATTTTACCAAACTGGTCAGCAAAATCCAAAAACATTCACAACCATTCATGCATCTGAAAATTAACAACCATGAAATAAAAAGAATAAATCATCATTCCATTATAAAAAAAATACTTCATCTCAATTTAATCCAATCAAAATCAAAGTAATTACATCGTTTATAAGGGAAAAAAACATAAAGCAACTAAAAACATTCAGAAACTCCTTTAATCACGACCAGGAATCATCTGCTTCAAACCATCATGCCCGATTTGATATAGTAATAAGGATGAGCTACGAAGCTCAATAGAAATAACATCACCCGCCCATGTGGACATGGGGATGCAACGATAAAGCATTTTTCTTTCGAACACAATCTAAACAATTATGCATCGAAAATAATAATTGAATCAATGAGGTAAATAACAAATCACATGATCAATAAATGAAATGATCAATCTGATATGCATGCACGAAATACTCCCGAATGCCCAACTTATTCACGGTATTAGAAACAACAATATAAAAGTTGGCCTACAAATTAGATGGTTGTGTGCTACATGGAATGATCTACAAAAGTACTTATCTGCATTTATGGGCAGGAAATGCTTCTAGAAAACTTTTAGAAGTACAGCCACAAATGGTCATAGTAGTAAATGTATCAAAGCCCAAGCAATGAATTGATTAGGGTTTGAAAAACCTTATACGACTATTAAGGCAAGGGAACATATACGTTGGAACCCTCAAAATTTTGTTTTATAACTCTCCCTTGAGTTGCCGTCATTTTTTGTTTTGCCCCTCTAAATTATCTTCCAAAGTTGACCCTTAAGTTACTAGATTTCAAAACTATCCTAATTTTTTCAGTGTTTCCAAAACTGAGTGCCCTTTTGGTTTGAACTTTCTTATTTTGTCACCTCATTCAAAAATGCCCTTACAATCATTCACATCCAACGCACTTGCCACCACCTACTAGTGTTATGAGTCCTCAAAACACGTGATTTCATTAACTTTTCTAATTGGATTATGTTGATCTCAGAAGTGTTCCTTATAATCTATTTAAGATGCCAGCCATGGATTGATTGGATTGAATATAGCCTCAAAATTACACTAATCAGATAATCGTAATCAACTAATCAATAAGCACTTTTGTGGATCATTTCTTGTAGCTCTATATACCATTCCAAAAATTAAGCACACAACCAGATGATTTGAAGCATTCGAAATTTTGGGAAACTCCATATAAAAGTTGGCCTACAAATTAGCCGGCTTGGATCAGCTATACAAACAACAAATAGGATTAATGCAAATTTTTGGCAATATTGATTAGTCATTCAACAACTAAGGGGGAAAACCCACCATTTACTTCTAATAAAATTTCACGGATTCTTTGTTTACTGTGACAGACTTTCTGGTGATCGGGTGTGAAAAGAAAAAAATAGAATTCATGCAACTTTACAATTTCTTTATATCCACACAATTTATTAAACCCCATAATTAGCTAAATTATGTGTGTTTATTTGGGTTTCGAGTTGTTAAGCTTGGACAGAAGATACAGGCAACAAGATGATAGAAGAATAGAAGCTGCGAAGCAAAGCAAGTCCACGGGAGAGCTTATTACTACCTTCTTACTCTTATCAAACAATCCAACTAGAAGAATCATCACTATTACGTGCCCAAGCTTGGTCTTTAGCTCGTTCACGGATTTTATTTCTAACCAATTGGGTCGTTCCTACAAGAGAAAAGTAACTTGATTAGTAGTGAACAACGGGCATAATTTCAATCTTAATTCTTATGTCACTTTGCCATGGATCATAAACATCCAAACAATGGGGTCCATATAATCTTAATCCCAACAGATAGGGATATCATAACCATCCGATAAATGAAATTGCACTTTTCTCTAAATTTTCTGAAATGGATAGGACCATTCAATCAAGCTAAATCTTGTGTTGTGGTCCACTGTTTGAATGGTCCAATGTACACCATGTGGAGAGACGACATGAGAGAAGAAAGTAATTTATATCTGTCCTAGTATGGAGTTCCAAGTTGAGTTTAGATCATATTAGCACTGACCTTGAGGGTGAATAAGCCAAAGAGATTTGATCTATAAGGAGTGGTCTCCTTAGGAAATGACTTGCTGATGTCAAGATTGCTGACGAAGAGCTCATATAGGCCCATTCCAAAGACCAGCATCACTGTTCCAAGAAGATAGGCATCTGAAAGTGTAACAAAAAATTGATAAGTACTGGTAAAAGAATGATTAATTAATAAGCCTTAAGCCTCATCAAATAAATAAGCCAACGCTTAATAAGGGGATGAAGTCCATGTGCATGTATGCTTTTGTATAATTAAGCACGATTTTCTAATTGAAAGTTCCCATCATGTGCATCACGTACATGAAAATTTAACATCTTTTTAAATGGAACATAAAAAGCACCTTGAAAATTAAATTATATTTACATGTACATAAACTTCTTATCTATGTCCAATAATTATGTTTTTTATGCTTATGCATCGTTGAACTGGCACATCAATGAATTACAATTTACAACTCATACAATACAAATGCCCCTATCAAATTTCTGACGCGGATGGTAAATCAACAGGCTGCCTCTTGGATGAGCCATAGCCAAGAAGTATTAAGGTGAAATTTGGATGTGCATGAGAAATTTGTGAATTTTCTGTTGAGGTCTATCGCGTAGAGGTATTCAAATTGGATCAGTGATTGATTTCTAGATTTTGACATAAACCTTTACACTGAAAATGGCTTAATGAATTAATCCAATTAACTAGAATCTTGGCTTAAAAGTGCATATAATGATTCTTGTAAAAATGTTTCTATTTTTGTTCTCTTCCCTTTTCGTTTAGAGAGCCTTATAAAAAAATAATTGAAGAGTACTATTGTACAAGACGTTGAAGATAGAACAATACACATTGAAGAGTGAGCTTTTGCCTCCATCATCTTTGCATCTTTTCTCAAGTCTCTTGCCAATAAAAGACAAGATTGTGGGTCCGACTTGATTTATTTGTGGCCATGCAGTATTCACTAGGAAACTCACGCAAGACAATTTGCCCTCTAAGGAGACCATATGCTTTTAGTGCAGAATTAAAAGGACCCTTATCAAGGATTGCACAAAGGAGAAATCTGAAATAAGAACGAATCAAGAAATATTAGGAGATTATAGAAAATATGTCGTTGTATTGTCTTCCTCTCAAGAGACATTAGGAACCACACATTATTCTTCACCAATGCAGATAATCCTAGAGATGCTAATCTTGGGTTGTGGCCCATTGTTTGAATGGTCCAATGTACACTATGAGGAGAGATGATGGGAGAGAAGAAATTTTTCTGTCCTAGTATGGAGTTCCAAGATGAGTTTACATCTATATTAGCACTAACCTTGAGGGTGAATAAGCCAAAGAGATCAGATTTGTAAGGATTCGTCCCCTTATGAAATGACTTGGCGATGTCAAGATTGCTGACTAAGAGCTCATAGAGCCCTATTCCAAAGACAAGAAGATAGACATTTAGACGTGTAACAAAATGATGGTAAATATTGTTAAAATAAAGATTAAGCTAAAGCTTGATAAGGGGATGATGTCCTCATGCATGTATGTTTTCGTATAATTAAGAACAATTTTTCTAATTAAAAGTGATGCTAACTCCCATCATGTGCATAGATTTCACGTACATGAAAACTGAACATGTATTTAAATGGAAGATGAAAAGTGCCTTGAAAATGAAATCACATGTACATGTGCATAAACCTTTGCACTGAAAATGGCTTAATGAATTAATCCAATTAACTAGAATCTCGACTTAAAAGTGCATACAATGCTTCTTGTAAAATTGTTTCAATGTTTGTTCTTTTCCCATTATTCGTATTGAGAGCCTTATAAAAAAAATAATTAAAGGATACTATTGTATAGGACGTTGAAGATAGAACAATAATACACATCAGGCTGAAGAAGTTTGTTGATGAAATGGAAGAATTCGGGTAGTGTACGTGTTAGTTGCAACAAATGAACAAGTAGGCCCTGTCATTCTAGACCTTATTCGCCCTTTGATTGAGGAGTATCGTGATGTGTTCCCTAGTGACTTATCGAATGGTTTATCGCCATTGAGGGACATTCAACACCAAATTGACTGGGTGCCAAGTTCCAATCTCCTTAATAGACCGCATTACCATATGAGCCCAAATGAACATGGGGAACTTCGATTTCAGGTTGAAGAATTATTATCTAAGGTTTACATAAGTGAGAGCCTCGGTCCTTGTGCGAATCCTGCTTACTCCCAAGAAGGACGGTAGTTGGCGGATGTGTGTTGATAGCCGTACCATTAATAAAATCACAATTTAGTACATTTCTCCATTCTTCATTTGAACGATCTTTTTGATCAGTTGATTGGTGCCACTGTGTTTAGTAAGTTATATTTGAAGAGTGGCTATTATCAAATCCGAATTTGGTCTGGGGATGAATGGAAGACATCTTTCAAGACTCAAGAAGGCCTTTATGAATGGTTGGTGATTCCCTTTGGTCTTTCAAATGCTCCTACTTTTATGAAGGTCATAAACCAAGTATGTACTATGTCCTTTCTTTGGCAAATTCGTAGTTGTCTATTTTGATGACATCTTGATTTACAGTGCTAGTCCTAAGTTGCATACCAATCATCTTCGCAAAGTTCTTTTAATTTTGCGAAAAGAGAAACTTTTAGCAGTTGTAAACAAGTGCTCATTCTTGACCAATACGTATGGTGTTGTTCCCTGGGTATGCTGTCTCAAAAGTTGGTATCTCCATGGATGAATCCAAAGTCGAAGTAGTTAAGCAGTGGCCATAGCTGTCCAACCTTCATGAGGTGCGAAGTTTAATTTCCTCATTTTAGTTCCATAATGGCACCAATCACCGATTGTATGAAGGATGGTAAGTTCTCATGGTCTGGGGGAGCAATGGTAGCTTTTTGTTTGATCAAACAAAAGCTTATTTCGACACCGGTCCTTGTTATACAAGATTTCTCTCAGCCATATATTTGAGTTGCATTGTGACACTACTAAAGTTGGCATTGGGGCAGTGTTGACTAGAACATGAGTCAAGTGGCATTCTTCAGTTAGAAGCTAAATGGGGCCAAGTTGAACTATAATACCTATGACGTGGTCCAAGCTTTGAAGCATCGGCAACACTATGTTATCCATAGTGAGTTTGTCCTTTATCTTGACCATGATGGCTTGACGCATATTAACACTCAAGACAAGCTCCCCCACTAGCATGCCAAGTGGGATGCGTACCTACAAGAGTTCACTTTTGCCTTGAAACACAAATCGAGTGCTTTAAACTATGTGGTATATGTTCTCAGTCGTCGTACTTTCTCACTTACCATTATGTGTACTAAGGTTCTTGGGTTCGATTCTTTTCATGCTTTGTTAACTAACGACCCATTTTTTGCTAGATTGGTGGATGATGTCCTAGCAAGAAAATAATTCTATTATATTCTTCATGATGAGTTCCTTTTCAATGGGAATCAATTGTATGTGCTAGAATCTAGCCTTCGATTGAAGATCATAAAAGAATTGCATGGAGAAAGTCATGTTGGGAGAGACAAAAATCTAGCTTGTGGCAAGTTCTTACTTTTGGCCAACCTTGCGGATAGAAGTTTCTAAGTTCGTCGAAGGTTGCCACACTTGCCAAATTTCTAAAGGCAAAGAGACCAATGCCAGAATATATGTGCCTTTGCCCATGTCGAGCCAGCCATGGAGTGATGTGAGCATGGATTTTGTGTTGGGTCTTCCTCGTACTCAACGGAGTATGGACTCTATTTATGTGGTGGTTGATCGCTTCTCCAAGATGCATGGTGCATTTCATTACTTGTAAGAAGACTACGGATACCATCCATATTGCTCAATTGTATTTCCAGGAAGCCTATCATTTGCACGGGTGTTGACAGTGAATGTGGATCGCAACGAAAATCACTACCAAGGGACGCAAAAGCTGACTGTCAAAGTCAAAGTCAAACCGTTAGTAGTGGACCAATCAGAGTAGAGGACTGGGATAGGATATTCTTTCTGAGGAGATGATCATATACAGTTGTACAAAGGACAAGAGTACACAACCGTATTCAGTCAGAAATAGCATAATTGGTGCGGATTTCAAGAAAAATGAAGATGGTCAGTTTTGAGCAGAACCAATCCAATTATCCGAGATGAAACTGCATACGGTTGTGTAAAACATGAGGATACACAACCGTATGCCCTCAGATTTAACATATCAGCGTTGATTTTTGTATAAAGGGCATACCTCAATTTCTGAGCCAACCACCCACAGATCAAAGAGATAAATTAGATACGGTTGTGTAGGAAGGAAAGCTACACAACCATACGGAGTCAGATCTGGAAGATCTACGGTCAAAAATGAGAAAAAACACATGTGCCCTTTTTCTCGAGATCCATGCAGTGGGATGAAAAACTATTCACATACGGTTGTATAGGACCTCCTCCGACACAACCGTATGCAATTACATTTTCAAAAATACCCCTCATATCCCCAGAAAAGCACTCATACAATTTTCCTTGAGATGCGTGCAGGGGATCCAAAAAGTAATGATATACGGTTGTGTAGGACCTCCTCCTACACAACCGTATGTAGTTAAAATTTCAGGAAAATCTCTCATTTGTCCAAAAAAGCACACATGCTATTTTTCTCGAAAAGCGTGTAGAATCTGCCAGAGTTAGTGCCATACGGTTGTGTATCTCTAGGAACCCTATAATCGTATGTAATTATTTTTTAAAGATTATTTATAATTTTTTATTATTTTAATCATTTTTTCCTTATAAAGGTGAGTCTGCAACATGTGCAGACCCCTCCCCAGAACTCTATAAATAGAGGACTCCGAGGACAGAAAAATGGATCTTCTCCTATTATATTGTGATAAGGCTATACTCTATCGAAATTCATCTAGAATTTGACTTAATGTTTTCCTTCACTGTATGTGAGATTTACCGAAGAACTACAGAATCTCAAGTTCAGATATCCTGTGCAACACTAGTAAAAAAGGTAATCCCTAATGAACTATACCGGATAGATCCTCTTCTAAGGACTCTATGCTGGGTTACTACACGATTAATGCTTGAGTGACATACTCCCCGTCTTGAGGGGAATGGGCTGAAGCAAGAGAACAAGCCTATCCTTTGTGGATCTAGGGGATTCCACTTAGGGTCGAAAAACGATTAAGAATCCGACACCTAAAATGTTATGGAGTTGTCCTGCCGCATATATAGACGTTTCTGTCACATCGTTTTAATGAACCTATTAATGTTATTGAGACCTAGAGATCTTCTCCTTTTTAATGAACCCATTAATGTTATTTAGATCGAGAGATCTTCTCTCCATAGTTTAAAACAGGAAGCCAAAAGTTAATCATGGATTAATTGAATCACTTCCCTTTGACACCGCTTGAGCAGAGGATGACGCTACTTAACAAATGTTTGAAATCGTTTGATGCATTTTGGACATTCCCTAGTCCCTCAGTGTGACAGGCTGATGGACCCATTCAGCATGACTAGACTAAGATCACTTTCTTGGGGAATGATAAACTGGAAGCAACATTAATCAATCAACCCCCTATTACGTTTGTGGTCGTTCAGAATGACAGTGTCAGTGAATGACATTTCAGTCAAGTTCTGCTATATGAAATTGATGCCATTATGTCTGTGGTTGTTTAGAAGAGAGAACACACACCGCATTACCACTCTCACGGACTAACGGAGACCACCCATATCCTAGGAACCCTAGAAATAACACAAGCACACACTCCGTCCTCTTCCAGTTTCATGTGTTGGCAAATTACGCCCGACAGCGTGTTACCTACTTTCATTGTGTCGGGTAGAGACATGATATTTGATTAAATTAAAGTACGTATTTTTCACTATTATCCTTTTAGTGTTATCACACTCTTCCATGTAAAACTTCTATTTTATCAACTTTTCTAAGTAAGAGTTTCTTCCATTGTGTAGAACATAGTTTTCTAGACAAAATGGGCTATATGTATGAATTAAACGCATTCTCGAAGTCTAGATATAAAATCGTTCTAATTAAGTTTTATTGCGCATTTTCAATGTTGCAAGAAAACCTGATCGGACAATTCTCGAGACTTGCGAGCCTACGATCAACAACAGAAACCTAATATCAAAGCTTAAAGAGCCAATAGGCTATGACAAGAAGATATGACCAAGTACAGGCCAAGCCAGAGGATCGCAGTGCCGGATCGAGAACCAAGAGAGCGGAAGAGTCGAAGACCAAGAGAATGAACAAAGTGTTTAAAGCTACACCCAAATGACATGAAATGATAGCTTACTCTATTAGTGAAGCCTACTGAAGACTATGTTGAAGACCATGGTTCAAGATCCTCCGCCAGATTATATATGCCTTTGCCCATGTCGAGCCAACCATGGACTGATGTGAGCATGGATTTTGCGTTGGATCTTCCTCGCACTCAACAGAGTATGGACTCTATTTATGTGGTGGTTGATCTCTTCTCTAAGATGCATAGTGCATTTCATTGCTTGTAAAAAGACTACAGATGCCATCCATGTTGCTCAATTGTATTTCTAGGAAGTCTATCATTTGCACAGGTTACCTACTTTCATTGTGTCTGGTAGGGACACAAGGTTCTTGCGTCGCTTTGGCTGAGTTTGTGGAGGCTTGCTAATACCAAACTAGATTTCAACAATGCATATCACCATCAAATCGATGGTCAGACGGAGGTCGTGAATCATTCTTTGGTTTATGATCAGAAATTCTTTCAGGCTAAGTTTGCTTTCAATCGCTCAGTAAACCATAGTACTGGTTTCATCCCATTCCATATTATGTATGGGTGTGTTCCGAGGTCCCCCTTGATTTGGCTCATATTACAGACTTGACATGTGCTCATGGTAAGGCCAAAGACTTATTGATCAATTTCAACAGATTCACAAGAATACTCTATAGAATCTTTCCGACGGTACTCTCAAATACAAGGGTGCTACAAATACAAAACAACGTCATGTGGAATTTGAGGTCGGTGATTTTGTTTGGGCGGTTGTTACCAAGGATTTTTTAAAGCCAGCGAGCACAACGAGTTGGCCGCTTGTAAAGTAGGACCATTGGAGGTCTTGGAGAAGATCGATGCTAATTCCTATCGTCTAGCTTTCAAGTCATCTTCATACTTCGTATGTGTTCAATGTTAAACATCTTATTCTGTACAGAGGCTAGGAAACAGTGCAACGAAGGATGACGGTTCAAATTCAAGGGTGAATTCTCTCCGTCCAGGAGCGAATGAGGCAGATCAGATGGCCTTGGACTATCTCGAGAAGGTGGATCAAGCGCGAAGGAATTAAGGTGACCGGTTGGCTTCTCCAATTCATCGAACAATTTTTGCCTCCAATCGATCGGAGGTTTTGATACATCGATTGGAGGCCAAAACGAACAATATTGAAATTCTGCCTTACTATCAGTTGGACAAATCCAATCAATCGAACTAAATCCGATTAATAGGGCTATCAATCAAACAAGGTTTGATCAATCGGACTATCTAGCGATCAGCAAGCATAATTCGTCCAAATTTCAATTTTTGTTTCCTTTTTCGCACCAATTCGTAGTAGGAGATTTCCTTTCTTGCACAAATTCTTAGTTAAGTCGTTTCTTTGATGTTTAGCTATAAATATGACTTTATTCATTGTTGTAGGATAATTGTTTTATAGATTTTGATAATAGAATTGAGTTTCTACTCTTCTCTTCTTCCATATTGTTTGGTATTCTTCTTTTAAATATTCAACAAGCTTTAGAAGCCCATTGTCTTGCTATTTTCCAAGGAAAATCAACAGGATATATATCGGTGGAAGGTTGTGTATTCAATTGGCCGGATTCATCCGCCCAATTGCTTGCTGCATCAGTTTGGGCTTTCATATAAACACCCTTTGTAAGGTTAATGAGTTAGTTTTTTAGATCAAAGTTTATTGTTGAAAAAGAAGCTCTTGGAGTTCTTGTTTTCGGTTAATCGTGAGGATCCATTGACCCATGCTCAGGCCACAACCACCACCCAAGCAACGTTAAGTCTTGCACTAGGCCACGATTTGTACTTGTCTCCTAGCTACTATACTTTCAGTCTGCACGTTTTTCTACGGTTTCCATCTAATTATTATTATCCTATATTTTTCCTCTCTATTTTCTCTGTATTTTCTTCATAAGTTTGTTCTAATTTGTTTCATTTTTTATTATTTTCGGGGTGAATTTCTCGCTCCAGCACAAGTTCTACTATATTATTGTACTAAACCCCCTTTTATTGGGATGTAGCTGTTAGAGTATAGTAAGGTGCACGAGATGCATCGTATCTTTACCAAGATTGATAAGTATCAATTAAGATTAGATTTGATTTGATTAATATTAGATTTTATTTGATTAAGATTAGATAAGATTTTGATTATAATTTCTTTCCTTTGTTACACTCTTGTATTGCTCTATATATATAAGAGCATTGAGTATGCCAATGTAATAACTCAAGTTTTTCAATAATATCAAAATTTTTACATGGTATCAGAGCAGGTCATCCAACAACCTATGTTCCAGTGATCATCATTGCCCGTCGGGCTTGACCACATATGCATCACTACCAGTCCATCCCTAATCTCCAACTACCATCACCTTTTGTAGCCTACATTTATCAATTGCTTTTCTGATATCCAACCATCAATCATAGATCATAAAACCGCCAACCCATATAAAAAAAAATAATCTCCAATGATGTTTTTAACCATACACTCCGTCTTCAAAAGCTTATGGGAAGAGATCATGACTAGCCTAATCTAGTGGTCCATCGGCTCCGACAGACTCCAAAATGAGCAGGATGCGACAGTGATGGACTTTATAGACAGGCGATGATCACCATCAAGCACACGAACGTATGTTTCGAAATTCATCATGCGAAGAAGATTAATAGCGTATATATTTTGTAACCAATCACATGTTTCCTTTTCAAAGAGACATGTGATTGCGGGGGGTGTTAAAGTATAGTAAAATGTACGAGATGTACAGTATCTTTACCAAGATTGATAAGTATCAATTAAGATTAGATTTGATTTGATTAAGATTAGATGAGATTTTGATTACGATTTCTTTCCTTTGTTACAGTACTCTTGTATTGCTCTATATATATATAAGAGCATTGAGTATGCCAATGTAATAACTCAAGTTTTTCAATAATATCAAAATTTCTATAGTAGCTAAATATTTTTAGCTAAAAAAGTATCACATTTAAAAGTGTAGCTACTGAATAATGTCAAAATGATAATGAAGAGTCTATTAAAGCTCTTATGAGGTACTTCATCATTCTGGTTTATCTGCTTTGATTGAAGTGGCAAAAATCAGGGTAAGGAATGCCAAATGAAGGCAATTTGAAATGTTCAACTTTTAGTTTCGAAAACATAGAAGGATGACATGGTTTTAGCATTGAAGCATTCTAAGTGATCACATAAGACAAGGAAGAGGCTAGGCACAAAACTTGAATGAGAATACAGAACATGACTTATAAAATATAAGACTCACCAATGGCCTCAACCAGCGTTAGAATCACCTTTCCACGGCTCTCGAAGTTGTATTCCATGAAGGAAGTCGCAACATAAGTGCAACCCTGCGTTATACCCAATAGAGCAAATCATATGTATTACTATTATAAAACGAGGACTTGGGGCACACCCACACGCCAACACAAAAGTAAAAAAAAAAGAAACTAAAAAACCCTTCAGGACCACATAATTACTTCCCATGCCATTTTCATTAAATTTCCCTTTACAGTTCAGGTTGTCCGGCACGTCCACGTCGATGAGGGGGGACAATGGTATAAGACACGTGGCACAATCTTAGAGACCACTGACCATATGGATGTTTGTCCTATCCCTAGGTGGACCTATATACCAAATATCAGGCGAATTAGTGATTTCAAATCTTTGGATCTGAGTACCCCAAATAATTCTGGAAATCTATGAAAACTAGTCCAATCAAATCCTTAAAAAATACTAATCAGGCTGATTAATTTTTTGCATATAGGTCCACCCAGGTATGGGCCAAACATCGATACAGTCAATGATCTCTACGAGCTTGTGCCGCGTGTAAGGTGCTTCCATGTGTAAGGTGCACGTGCGTGGCGTTCCCCTAGTACCCAATAGAGCAAATCACTTTGGCAAAGAAAGAAAAAAAAATTCAATCAAATAGATTTGAAAATAATAAGGGGAGTAGAACCCACCAAACAATAGATCCTAACTAGGACTATGCCAAAAATCAACCCAATTGGATGGTTGTAGCCATCCGATAAAACTATCAAATGGTGGTCCCTCCCATAGATGTTTGATCATATCATACCTTGAGGAAACACAATAAGGATCCAACCAATGACCCCCACACTCCGAGAAGTGTCAAGAACCGGCATCGATAAATAACCTACGTACAAATCAATAGAGGATCGATGAGCTTTTGTGAATGACGAACACACATACATAGACACGCTCGTTACCTTCTCGATGTTCTCTTCCAAAGCTTGCAACTTCCGTGGTGGGTCCTGAAAACCAGATCCTGTATCCGATGCAATTACCGGAGTAGGAGGAGAATGAATGGAGCAAGTATCAGGTCTCGAGCCAGTTTTCATTGATACTGGAAACCTGATTCCTGATCGCCGGAATTCACGATCACTTCTCCCTTGCGTACTCAATCTACACTTTCTGCTTAAAATAGATCCGTTGGGTTTGGCAACCAATATCCGAGGAGGTTTCATGGTGGTAGAAAACTTGGCTTTCTAAGAGAGGACCATGACATACTGTGATTCAAAGCACGTTAACAGTTGGAAATGGGAAGTGGAAGTGCATTCAGTTTGACGATTGAATATCTATCTAATCTATCTACCACGACTAATGGCAGCCACAAATATTTGAATTTTAAAGTGGGCTTTTCTTTGGCCTGCGAAAAGTTCTAGATGGAGAGGACTTTGGATACGTAGCACATTGTTTGGGCCCACTAACCACATGGATGTTTAGCCCACGCCTTGTTGGATGTATAAAACAAAAATCAACCTGATTGGTTCTCTCTAGCCATAGATTTTTTTACTTTTTTAGGATTGATTAATTCTAGGCATTGGATTAAAACATGTTTTTTTTTTGGATAGTAAATTCAATGGCTAGAAATCATCAATCAAGCTGATTTTTAGTGTGTTTATCCACCAATAGGTGGGCTGAACATCCATGTGGTTATAGTGGGCCCAAAAAAATGATCTACGTAGATTCTGCCGTTCTGGTGTGCTGCCATCATAACTGATGCGGTGATAATCACATGCCTGGTCGTGTTTATAGGCTACGTGATCATCCTTCCCCGGGTCGCCTGCCCTTCATCAGTGTCACCTACGCCCATCTAGACAATCTCCACTACAACAACATTGGACACAACTGGATATGAAGATGAGCTTCAACATATCAAGTAGAACTTTGTTGACGAACCACAGTATGAGCCATGTGGCGCTCTTAGAAATTGCTGAACATATGGATGTTTGGCCCAATCCTAGGTGGACCTACAGAACAAAAATTAGCATGATTATTAGTGATTTCTAAGCGTTGGATTGGAGTCGTTTTCATGGGTTGATTTTTAACCATGAAATTTGAAAATTGTTTGGGGGTACAAAGATCCAAAGATTTGAAATCACCTAATTAAACTGGGTTAAGGTGACTTAAATCCAATTTTCTATAATTTAAACCTATGTCACAGGTCAGGTCTGATAGATGACGTTAGACAAAATGCCAAGTGGAGCACTCTTTGAGCCCACTGACCTTATGGATGTTTTGACCACCTCTTTGTGGGTCTACACACCAAAAATCAGTTTGATTGGTGATTTCTAGAAGTTAGCTAGGTTTAACATCTAAAGAAATGCTCAAATCCAACGGCCAGGAAACACCACATTAAATGTTCAAATCCAATGACCATAGATCACCAATTAAGCTGATGTTTGGAATATAGGTCCAAATGGTGAACCATTATGCTTCCATGGTTCTGTGGGCCCGAAAGTGTGCGACGTGGTGGCATTTTTTGGAAGGGGGCACTTAAAACTATATATGAAGTCGCTGGACAGCAAACTCGGGCTCTAATTTACCTTTGTTGAAATTTTATATTGGATCAGGATCGGGGGACAACCATTTTAGCGGACCCATATAGAAGAAGTTAATCAATGGCTGATTTTTGGTGAGGATGATCTCTATGGTGAGGAGATCATCCTCACAAAATTTCAAATCATTCCGATATTTGTAGACTGGTTTAGAAGTTGAAGAATTATGGACGTCTATTTTTACCGTGTAACTTGAAAACCACATTTGATGGGGTTTGAATTTTCAGAATGGGCTGATTTTTTGTTGGGGTGATCTATATTGTGAGGATATATCCTCACCAAAAATCAACCATTGATTCATCTTCTATGTGGGTCCGCCAAAATGGTTGTCCCCCGATCCTGACCCTTTTATATTTGGGAATACTCCATTTGGAGATCAAGTATGAGTGGGTTGAAAGCTACCCATGCGTGGGGACATGACTTAACTATCAAGCAATCTTAAAATGTCTAGGACCACTCTATAACTGGCAGTCCATCCATTGGGCAGGTAATATAGTACAAAAGTGATCATGAAAAATATAAAAGATAGTACAAACGCCCAATCACTGCGATGTTTGGGCTTTATCTCACCCAAGAGGTTGGTTGCCCACAGATTGAGCAATTCAAGTTAATGTGGTGGGCCATGTGTACCTCATCTATGGGTCTCAGTCACCAAATTTTAGGTTCATATAAGAAAACAAGAGAACTTTATAGGGAACACTGCACCTTACACATGGAAGCACCTTACACGTGGCACACTCATAGAGATCACTGACTGTATCGATGTTTGGCCCATCCCTAGGTGGACCTATATGCAAATTGTCAGCCTGATTAGTGGTTTTTAAGCATTTGATTGGAGTAGTTTTCATAGATTTCAAGAATTATTTAGGGTACTCAGATCCAAAGGTTTGAAATCATCACTAATCCGACTGATATTTAGTATATAGGTCCACCTAGAGATGGGACAAACATCCATAAGATTAGTGGTCTCTAAGATTGTGCCACGTGTCTTATACCATTGTCCCTCATGGACGTGGGCGTGCTGGACAACCTGAATTTTAGTGGGGCATTTAATGAAAATGGCATGGGAAGTAATTATGTACTCTTGAATCGTATGGGCGTGCCCCCGGTTCTCGCTTTATAATAGTAATAGATATATATCATGGTTACGGCGGTTAAATATAACGAAAATAACAGCCATTATAACCTGACCAGCCTGTTAAGTTATTTTGAAAACAACACTCAAATCAAAAAAAAAAAAAAAAAAAAAACAGGCTCACCATTGTAACCATTTTTTACGAATCAAACGTGACTAATGTCACATGTTATAACGGTCATAAACAGTAACGTTAAGAGAAATAGGGTGCTTTTTCATATCAAACAGAAAATAGGCTGCTTGATTGTACCTTGATGCTGAACTATCTGGGGATTGAACTTGTCTCCTCATCTGATTTCCCCCCATTCTTCTTTGTTTTTGCCAATACCAGTCCAACCACAGCTGTGAGCAAGCATGGACCTACTCATTAATTTCTGAGCCAAATTTCCAATTTTCCCACTTCTAAGGAGAAAGGAGTTCCACCCCGTCATGAAGAGTGAAGGGGAGGCAACTAACTCCAGAGTCCAGAGAAGGTATTTGTTCAATCTTAGAAGTACTCTCAGAACAAATGAAAAGTGAAGAAGTGGTATTTAGCAGTACAAGTTTGGTATTTTCTCTAAGCAAGCAAGCAAGCAATTAGTGAGATTCCTAGATATATTAGAAAGGTTTGTGATAGAAGAATACAATAGCTTTCACACTAGGCAAAGAACAAGAAAATATACCAAACCTCCCCCCCATTAAATACTTCCTTCACCTTCCCAACCTCCCTAGATCTAAATAAAGAAGCATTGAAATACCAAAACAATTCCAGGAATGTTGTCTTTTGCAGGACACCAATTACCAACAATCCCAAATGCGGCCGTCGATCCTCGCCCCAGAAAAACCCACCAAACCTTATGTCTGGTGTGCTGCCATCATTTGCATCATCATCGCCGTCGCCGTGATAATTACAGGCCTCGTCGTGTTTATAGGCTTCTTGATCATCCATCCTCGTGTACCCTTCATCAGTGTCACCTATTCCCATTTAGATTTGTTGGCGTATGACCAGTCTGGACAAATGGATACACAAATCAGCCTCAACATCAGGGCAGAGAACGACAATGCAAAGGCCCATGCCACCTTCTCAAATATCAACTTCTTTCTCTATTTCCAGGGGCAGCAAATAGCCCAATTGACGGCCGACCCGTTCGACGTACCCAAGAATAGCTCGGTAAATCTTCAATACGTCGTACCGTCCTTGTCTATTCCATTAGATCAGGAAGAGATGGAGGAGGTCAGCTTGTCGTTGAAGCAGGATAAAATATCGTTCAATCTGAAAGGAGATGTGAGGACCCGATGGAAGGTGGGGTTTCTAGGATCCGTTAAGTTCTGGACACACTTGTCGTGCCAGCTCCAGTTCTTCCCCTCCAATAAAAGCAGCACAAACTCTCATTGTAGCTCAAAATCTCACTGATCTTCAACTCAAGATTTGGTATTGATCATACCAAACATTTCTTTTTCTTTTTTCTTTTTTCTTTCTTTTTTCTTTTTTCTTTTTCTTTGTAGTTGTGCTTCTTTAGAACAGTGTATACTGAAGGGATAAAATTAGATGAAACTCTATGTCTCTAACTACCGCCACGGCCAAGGCCAACGCCGGCCCTGACGCAAAATAGCAAGAGGAAGATGAAGATCATTTTTAAACAGCCAATTAATCCAAGGATGAAAAAACAAGCACTCTTTCGAAACCCAGCCCCGGTCCTCAAAATCGAGTACAGCTGCATTGAGCTTCATGGATTCGACGCATTCTAGGCACAGATCATTAGTATTGGATATATGTTTTGTTTGTTAGGTTGTGTCAAGTCATCAGCGGGATGCATGTGATTGAAGCGGAGCGGTGTCCTTGTTGTTTGTAATGAACATGTTGTAGTTTATTTATGGAGGATATTTGGAAATTGTACAAAGATTAAAACAAATCATTTCAACCAAGATGTACAACATCCTTTAAAATAAATAACAGTTGAATCATTGAATAAAAGTAGTTCGAATTAATGGATATCGTTATAAAGCTCTCGTCAAGAACTTTCGAATGTGTTCATTTTACAACAAATTAACTTAATAGATTAAATGTTATGAAATTTTGAAAATTATGAGGAAAAAAATTAGTTTTTGGAGAAAGAGAGACATGGGTTGTTGGTTAGAACAAAAGTTAGCCTTGAGCTCCTCGCAAGCCGCTTAGCTTTAACGACAAAAAAAATATTTTTATAATAAATAAAATACTAAAATACCTTTATATGAAACTAAATAGTCAATATATATAAGAAGGCACAGGCTCCGAGGACCCCTCTCTGTGCTCGTGTGCTCGGCCGAGGATTTCACAAATCCAATAATGGTTGCCAGTGCCCCAAAAAGTGAAAAAGTGATGCCAGCTTGGCGTTGACAACCACCATTGGATTCTTGAAATCCACGGCTGCTGAGCACACGAACACCAAGAGGGTCGTGTCAGAAAAAAGGGGTCCTCATCTGCGGTCGACAACTTAAAGCCTTTTGCCCATATTGGCCTTCACTCCAAACGATTAGTTCGAGTCTGTTGCCTTTCTATGGGTAAGATGCTGATCGATTCCTCTCCTTCAGTCTGAAGAAAGTCCTCGTGCTGCTGACTAGGACGAACCGTTGATCAGGGGCTTTCCTTTGTTAGAAATCCACAGACAACATTCTGGAACTTCAAAAGAAATGCAACATGATCGAGAAAGCTTTTTACGTGCTTAATAGAATGAATTCAGTAGGGATAGAATGAATTCCATTCCGTCAAGGGCAGGGTGGTCTCGGACTTCGAAATAGATGGCTTAGGAAGTGTGACGCTTGACAGTAGAAGGGAGATATATAATGAGAAAATGATCGAGAAAAAATAGCAATCATAGTAATGAAATCATGATTGGCATGAGTCTTCCTCACTATAAAAAGCCTTAGGTCGAAATAACTTGGACATCTATTTCACATGCATATCCCATTTTTGCGCAGCAGGGTTATGAAAATCCACGATAAGCGACTGGGCTCGCGCGCAACCCCACCCCGACTAGCAGTTTTGGAATATTTATTCGAGATCAAGTCTTGGCCTTTGCTCTAACTGAAGCTATTGCATCGTTAATCCCTGAGCCCGACCCATATAAGAATGACAATTTTAGAACAAAGTGACAAAAGTTATTGAGGACGGCTCAAGGATCAGCTCATGTTTGGCTAAAGAGGTGAGCTCTATTAAAATAGTAGAGATCATCAAAAGGAAAAAGTCATTAATGAAAAAGAAGTATTTCTAACAACCCTACGCGGTCATCATCTCTAGATCCATACCATGGTCCACGAGATTCACAATCCACAATTCATTATAAAACTCTCGTCAAGAACTTTTGAATGTGTTCATTTTTACAACAAATTAACTTATAGATTAAATGTTATGATCAATTTTTGAAAATTATAAAGAAAAAAATTAGTTTTTGGAGAACAAAAGTTAGCCTTGAGCTCCTCGTAAGCCGCTTAGCTTTAACAACAAAAAAGTAAAAATACTAATATACCTTCCATTGTAGTAGTAGAGATTATCAAAAGGAAAAACATCATTAATGAAAAGAAGTATTTCTAGCAACCACAGGTAGTCACATCCCTTGATCTAGACTGTTGATGGTCCTCCAGATTTATAATCCCAAAGCACTATTCAATCGTTTGGACTAGGGAGGATGTCATCCTCAGATGATAGTACATTCTTCCCCCTAAGATAATAATTGAGTCGGATTTTGGTGTACTAGTATTAGAGGGGTCATAGGGGTTGGGATGATTGTATCTGGATCTAATTTGCCTTCAGTTCAGTGAATGAAACTGTGGTGTAGTGGGATAAAGGTCAGATGATGAAGATATAGGGGGATAAGGAGATTTGAAAGAATCTTAGTACAAATGATGAAGAGATATGGTGATAAAGGTCCCCCTTGCCTGATGCTCTGTGATGATTTAAAACACTCTAAAGGGGCACCATTGAGTAGAACAACTAGGCTGGAAGAGGATATACACAGATGAATCTACTTGACTCCTTTCTCACAAAAACCAATGTATGGAGGGAGTTTTTCAGAGAGGACCACTCAATTATATCGTAAGCTTTGGCCATATCCAACTTTATGGTCATAATCCTTTGCCTGCTTTTTTTTATCTTATTAATTAATGGAATGAATGATTTCCTCGGCCAACATCGTATTGTGACTATTGTCCAATATCGGGTCTTCCTGTGACAAAGGCAGCTTGGTTTGGGGAGATAATTTTGTCAATAATGGTCCTGAGAAAAGTATGTATTGTCATCAATTAATGCTTTTGTTTAATTGAGTTTTTAATGATTTTTTTATTTTTACTTCGATTTAAGTGTTTTCTGATCCACTCATTAACTTTCCTCGCTTGGGTTTTGGAATTAGTCTTGAAATCAGGTGGGTGGTTCTTTGGTTCCATGCATGGTTTCAATGGTCTTAACACTTAAGATATTTTATTTGCATTTGTGGAGGTTTCTTCATCTCGTTTCTTGGTTTTATATTGGATCCAATTTTTCAATGCATCCATGGAGATTTTTCATTTAGATACTCTAGATTCTGATTTATTTGATTACAATACATACTTTTCTTCCTTATCATCTTTTCTTTTTGATTGTATGAATTTTTTTTTTTTTTTTTTTCCGTTTGAGTTCTTTGTTTTACATTTCATCTCTAATCCCATGGTAGAGCCAGCAATTCTCTTGGACTCTGATATCCAAGACTCGAGTACCCCTTACAAGTTGATTGTAGATGGATAAAGATTGGCATTGCGCGAGAGGGCGAGAGATGCAGTCGCTTGAGTCATGGGTACCTTGTCTTATTTAAGTGATTTTTCTGTGGGTCAAGGCCTGACATCAAAATTTTCCAATCGGGAGGATGGTGGTCAGACTGCAAGGCTGCCAGAGATTTTGAGTTCATGTTGGTGGATTTGGAATTGGTTTTCTTGAAGAGAGTGTAGAGATGGAGACGTATATGAGCACTCTTTTGCTGCTTTTTCTATTTTTTTCGAAAGACCAAAAAAAAAAAAAAAAAAACTGATGATGAACGTATGAGCAACTAGGGGTATTTTTGGAATGGGGAGATATATAAAAGATACTTTCAACTGTCGAATTGGGGGTGCCGGGCCAAAGTTCCAAAAAGGAACCTTCTTTTAGTCATCCTCCCATGGAGAACGTAATTTGCTTTACGCTGCTGTTAAGAAAAATAAGAATCCTATCAAACTTTTTTTCCGAGGACATCCCGATCCCATCAAGTTTATTTATTTTTGGGTCAAAATGACAAATGTCTCTCCTACTGCATCGGATGTGGTTCTTCTACCCCAAGATTTAAAGGAGGTCGTTTTAACGGATTGGGGGCGTTACTGTTAAAACGGTCGTTAAAACAGACTGAAACAGCCAGGGGCAAAAATGGAAAAAATAGAATTTAATGATTTTAACGGAATTAAACTGAAAAAGTGGTGCTGAAATTCAAATTTTGAAAAAAGAAAAGAAAAGGAGTTTAATGGATTTAATAAATTTAACTGCCGTTTTTTTTTTCACAAAATTTTTCAGAATTTAATGGCTGTTAAAACGATTTTAACGGCCGTTAAAATCAAAGCGTCAAAATGTGTTTAAACGGTTTTAACGGAAACGGGCTTGGGACGTTACCGTATAAACGGCCGTTTTTAAAACCATGTACCAACCTGAATGGAGCCACGTGGGTAACCACCGAATTGGTATTCTTTTAAAAATCAATGGCAAAAGCGTAATTTGAGTTGCAAATTTCTTGGCGCGAAGAAAGAATCCATAGTCGGCGGTGACAACTCTCTTCTTACGCATCCTATTAGAGAAGCGACTCAATTTCTTCTCTCAAACCCCTATTTCCATCGACGTGTCGCGTTATGGCCATCGACGTGTCGCCACCAGTTTTTCGGATTTCACCTCATAAGCGACCCCATTCTCCTCACCCTCTTTTAAACTCCCATGCATCCTCTCTCTCTCTCTCTCTCTCTCTCTCTGCAGTCTGCACCGCTCCCCATCTTCTCCACATAAAACACCTGCAAACAGATGGTAATCCTCAAAATCTTCTTTTTGTATTTATAAGTATGATGTCGTTCTCTTTCTCTATCCAGTTGATTTGCTTGATCTGTTGCTGTCTTTGATCTCGCTAGTTTTTATTTTTTTTTATCGGATTGATGATGTTATCTGAGGAGAAATTAGGGTTTACGAGATGTTTCTGTGATGTTGCATGACAGCATGAGTTTTACAAGCTTCTTTCTGGAGTTGTTTGTTTGTTTTTAGTCTTCGCCATTCATATTTGCCCCATTTTCACTATGCTGAGATCGAATCAGCAACCTCATAATTTCGGTGTAGTACACCGACCAATTGAGCTATGGGCTCGAGCCAATCCTATTTGTCACATTTTCGTTGAGAAAAAAACAGAGATGTCTAATTTGGCCATATAATTTGCCACATTGATTCACATTTGTAGGCATATGTGGTTTTATAATTTTCCTTGATAGAATTTTTAGTTGAATTATTTGCTTTTAGAATCCGAGGGTTTTATTGAACCAAGACAAAGTATGCGAAGTGCGACTTTATTAAGGGCTTGTTAAATGAGTTATGTGCCATTGATTTATATCTACGTCCAAAAGATAGCTCTAAGCGACCATCTTCATTATCTTGCTTGCATTTTCAATGACGGGATCTTGCTTGCATTGTTAACGACGGGATGGGCTAAGGAGGACAGTTGCCCATGGAATTAGAGTTAGGTGGCTAATAGGAGGTGTGCTTTCAGAGTGCCATGTGAAGATGCATATTGATGAGACTTAATGGAGAATTTTTTTAAGACAATGAAAAAGACTGGCTATGATTTGTGGAGTAGAATGTCTAACAATTAAAATAGAACATGTACATAGAATGAGAGTAGTTGAGATGGATGAGTGCCAACAAAGACTAGATTAGAAATGAGCGAGGGAATCTAGAAGTAACTCCTGTAGGTGATAAAATCTCTGTAGTCAAGGAGCACTAAGGCGCGCGCCTGAGGCGCAAGGCGCACCTAAGGCGCCTTGAAATGGTCAAGGTGAGGTGCCTTACTAAAATAACTATTTTTAAAAAAAAAAAAAAATCCTTATTCCTAATATGACCCCCAAATCCCTTAATTAATTTTCTTTTATTTTTTGATTTTTTTTTTACATAGGGGTGTTTTGGTCATTCAACATTTTAACATTTCAACTTGTGAAAGAAAAAAATTGATGATGGTGTGCATCATAAAAGTTGATGACGGACCAACAGTGTGAGCCACGTGGCATACTATTAGAGGCTATTGACTGTATGCATGTTTGGCCTATCCCTAGATGGGCTTACAGGACAAAAATGGATATGATTAGTGATTCCTAACCTTTGAATCTGAGTACCCAAATAAATGTTAGAAATCCACAGTTGAAAATAATCCATGAAAAAGACTAATACAACGAACATAAATTACTAATCAGGACGAATTTTAGTATGTAGGTCCAACTAGGGATGGGCAAATTTTATGGCTTTTTGATTACTTGTTTTGTATTTAGATAATGGCAATGTTAACTAGAACCTATGATACCGAATACTTGTACCCCCCATCGTACCAGTGCCGACACGGATACATGTATGGGACACAGTACCGACACGTATTCCAGACATATCCATCATATATGTTGATATTTCTTAAAAAAATAAAATTTAAGTAATAAATGAACGCACTAGGTGCGTCGTTTTCTGGTAAATTTTTGAAAAAAATAGAAAAATGACAAGTTCTTTATATTATTTTATGTGGCCTAATGATTACTTGTTTTGTTATTTTATGATGTTATTTTTCTTAATTTTTTAATATTTTTTATTATAATTTTTAATATTGCGCCTCGCTTCAGTTAGGCGTGCACCTTGCCTTGCGCCTCAGGCTCCAGGGGTCCTAGCGCCCTTAATTACAAAAGATAAAATATAGAAGGCCGTTAATGGCACTGGTAAGGAGGAGTTCACTAGTGTAGATTAAAGGCTCTAAAAAGAGGAGGAAAGCTGAAAGGTTGTTGTAGTAAGAAATGATTTAGATGTCTATTTTTATTTTTTTGATAAGTATGTGAGTATTATGAACAGGGGAAAACCCAAAAAATGTACATGAAAACCGGATATGACTCCACTAAGGAGAACAAAGATCCGTGATCAACTCATTCCAGTGGAATACAAAAGACTCAAAAAAACAACCTCGAAATAGAGGGGAGCAAGCCGACCACATATAGAGGAGGGCTTTAACTTCCAAAACAACCTCCCTCAGATCTTTCTCTAAATCTTCAAAAATCTGGCAATTTCTCTCCTTCCAAAGAGCCCACACAACTGCGAATGGTAATAAACACCAAAGGAGCCTACCTTTCCATTCCAAGAACTTCTCCCCCAATCCTTGGAATAGGTCGCATGCATGGTGATGGTGATTACTTGTTCTTGGTTTTATGTAAGTCAAGTCGTGGTTGATGCTTAGGATTTCGTTGGATTTGAATGCTTAGTGTCGTAAGCTTTCACATTGTTTGGTTTTGATTAGTTTTCCTAGTGGAAGTGTTTTCTCCACATTGTAGTATCCATGACTCACTTATGAAGACCCATTGAGCAATTTGGATTGATGCATGGTGTACCCTATATACAATATAGTGTTATGTACAAAAAACCTTGTCGGTGGTATTTGAAGTGGTGTGACATTGGTTTCACCTCAAGGTCATTGGACACAACAACGTGAGAGACAAGCTGGACATTACATGGCTAGTCTTATGTTTAGTTAGCATGCTTAACTCTGTAATGCATGGCTCAAGTGATTAAACAGCTGAGTGATACCCATACTACCTGTTGGGAATTCATCTATGTTGCATGGATTCTTCTAAAACGGGCAAAGTACGTGTGTTAGGAGTCTTGACACGATACAGCTTCTGGTGCAACACTTCCAAATTCTTCTTTTTTCTCTCTTTACTTGCAAGATCATAATTAACATTTGCCATAATTTATGAAATCTTCTTACAATTGAAGTTTTCTATGGAACATATATAAGATTACATATTTACATATACGTGATATCTTGTCATAAGTACACGATATAAGTTCATAAGATATCCTATCACATTATCCAATATATTGCAATGTCCATGAATCCTATAATTCAAGATTCGTCGAATCAGCTCTGCATCTGTGTTGGACTCTGACACCCCATAGCGGGTGTGTTTGTTAGTGACAAGGCTTGTTCAAAGCCTATCTCCAACACATCCAAGGGCCTAGTGTTAAGAGCATTGTCATAGCCTTTAGTTCAACCATGAACTCCAATAGGAAGTTCCTCAGCACATTGTCCTTGACTGTTCTAGTAAAGAGGGATTGCCAGCACCTGTGTGCTTGAACGTTATTACCACCTTGTGTTAACGCCTATAACTGAATTCAATAGCTGTGAAAGAATTCATAAAGGATTTTAGGACGTTGGTGTTCCATCCTTATTGGCCAACGAGGCACATACTTCCCTTTTGGGAGACCCATATCAACCAGCCTCCTTTTGTTTAAGAGAGGTCCTAGTTTGGCAGCACAATCAACTGTGTGAGCTTCTCTCTCTCTCCCTCCACTGTTGCTTCTCGTTTCTTTAAAAATGCAAGTGTTCAAAAGGCCGAAATTCAAATTCAGGCATCAGCCAGAACTGCCTCTCTTTTATATTATCTTGACACACCTCGTACTGGCCCCATGTCACCATGGGTGTCAAGTGGTCCCCGATTAACTGATACCTGATAGGAAGTGGTCCCAATTATCCTAGTTTTGGGACTAACTATTTCAGAACTGTACCCGAAAAGATCGGAATCAATAGGATGGATATAATATGTTATAGTTCTTGGTACACTAGTACCCGAACTGAATTGGAGCTGGAACCGATAGGACCTGGAAGGCTGGAACCAACATATATAGTAGTGCTAAATGTGAAAGTTTTTATCTTCTAAACTATAGTATGAAAATCATTTTTTATTATTTCACATTTTTATACAACATACGGGTAATCAATACCCGATGGGAAAACTAGATTTTATCAGTTGCAGTTCTGGAACCACTTGTTTTGGTACCGTAATTGAAACTGATAAGAACTGGAACCATCATCCATAATAGGTTCTGGTTCTGTATACATTGGTACCTGAACCAGAACTGACCTGTCAACACCCTTACACGTTGCCAAAACATATTATTATTTTATTCCCTAGCCTTATAAGCTTAACTTATGCCTTTTGAGAAGTCTAGCTTTCAATTTTTCCTTTCATGTAGTTTCAACATATCCAAAAACTACATTGGAGATTCCAAGCAATAAGGAACCTTTCACTCCTCTCGAAGTGTAATTGATCATGAAGTGAGTCCACGATTTTAATGAGGTTAAACCGTAGATTCCCTTGTACAACCCAATTTCGAAGATGGCTGTATGTCTATCAAGGCCTTATATGGAAAAACTATAACACTTTTGGATTCTGTAGGATTGGTGTTGGCCACATTGTTTGATGAGGTGTGGGCCTACCTAATAGTTCCTTAAGAGATCCCTTATAAAAAACAAATAGTGACAAATAAGTATTAATTAAATAGAAAGTGACAGAGAGATTGTACATGTGTAAATGCAATGTTTTATATATTTTTTCTGTGAAGCTGGTTTAGTATTATGTTGTTAGTTATGCAAATTTTAAGTGGCTTGGAAAAATTAAGTGGAATATTCTTTGGAATGGTGAAATTTAAGTTTTTGGAGGGGTAATCTGTTGTTCTACATAAGAAGATCATAAAGAATAATACTTTTCTAATTATTTCTTCTGCTTTTAAACATTTAGTTTCATGAAGAATGCAAGGTTGGCCTAGAACAGAAGACTTAATACTATATCCTACAGACCTGTGACCTATGATACCCGGATACTTCAGCCTACCAAGCGGACTCTTATCGACATGATATGGTACCAAATTGGTAATAGATACCAAGGTTTTAAATGGTCCATTATAATGGTCCCGTAAAGTTACTGATATGACTGTTATAACGGGTCACATCAGTCACATCTTAGTAAAAAGCTGTCAGAATATTAATGATATTAATATTTTATTATTATTTTGTTTAAATATCCTTGATAATGGTAAAAAAAAGACAATTTTTTTTAAAAAATAATGGCAGTTATAACGGATATCCTGTTTTCTCGGGAAATAATGTAACGGGGTCGGGGCGTTATCGTTATGACGGCCGTATTTTAAACCATGACAGATACTACATGGATAACGTTACATTTTATTTTCTCATGTCCAAGTTTACTATTTGTTATTTCTTAACTCTTACCAATTTTCTTATTTGTTTGCCAACAAAAAATCATAAGTAGGATAATTTTTTTTTGCAAGACTAGATATTAAAGAGTGATACATAGCTTTAAATAACAATAAATTAAAGCATGATATAAACATATTGGACTGGATGCCCCCATCTATATCATGTTCTGGGTTTCAAGGAATGAAATGTAACTCCATTTCCCTTACCAGTGTCCATGTCTTTATCCGTACTTGGGGATTTTCAGCCATGACTATATGCTCTTGCTCTTTCAGGTTGATGGGTAAGCATTTCTCATAAATTCCCTCTATTGAGGAATTTGAGGTTATTGTCAGGTAGAGTATAGGGATAGTGTAGGTAAGGTTTAGTGTCACCAAGGCATTAAATTTTGATAATTTCGCGAAATATTTCAAAATCCATGCGAACCACGTATCTATGGATCTATGATGCATTCACACCGAATTTGTGGACACACCTAAGGATTTTTTTTGATCGGTCTCACCTAAGGATTTTAGGATAAAAATTTCATAAATTTGGTGAAAATCCTAATTTCCTTTATTTTCAGCCAAAACATCCATGGTTGTGCGAGAATAAATTATATGTTATATGCCTTTGCTCGATCTACAGCTTGGTGAGATCAAATTTTATTTTATTTTGCAAGTAAAAATATTTTTTATTTAAATATTTAGAAAATACAAAAATTAGGCAAATGTTATAAGTTAATCGGTCATCGATATTAATGAATTATGATTGATTAATTATCTATTTATAATCTTATTTTTGTAATTCAAATAAAACTTTTAACTTAAAAATGTAAAAACGATTAAAACATTAGGGCATCAACTTATCAAAAAAAAGAAAAAAAATTCTAGTGCATCAAAGCATCCGTATATGATGTATTCTAAGCATGTTGACTCATTCATTTAATTATTTGTTTCTAATTAGTTTAAAATTTTCATTTTTTTTCATTCCTAAAGTTTCAACATAGGAGGGTACGGCCCTCCTAATTTCCATATTTCCATTATTTCCACAATAATTAGTAATTTCCAGATTTTACCATATTCCAATATTAATAATTTTACCATATTTCCACAACCATACGGGGCGTATTGTTGGTCCTAGAGAGCTTGTCTAGGAGAGATTTCTGTGGAAAATCAGATTTTCCTTTGTTTAGCGTAGTTCAAACAAAAAATCTGAAGGGGAATCTCCGTCATCTCTGTGTTTGGTATGCATGCGAACAAAAATTCTGAAGGAATAGTCTTTTCTCCATTTGGGTTGAAATGGATGAAAGATTTTCCTCTAAAAAAGAAGTGAAATCTTGTCCGAACAGGCCGTCGGACCAATCCACCCCACTCATCTCCTCCATTTTTCTTTCTCTGCAACCCTTTCTCTCTCCATCTTCTCTATGTTTGGTGTGCATGCGAACAAAAAATATGAAGGAATAGTCTTTTTCCATTTGGGTTGAAAAGGAAGAAAGATTTTCCTGTCAAAAAGAAGTGAAATCTTGTCCGAATAGCTCATCAGACCCGATCCCTCCCAACTCATCTCCTCTCTCTCTCTCTCTGTTTTCTGTGTTTGGTGTGCATGTGAACGAAAAATCTGAAGGAATAGTCTCTTTCCATTTGGGTTGAAATGGAAGAAAGGTATTCTTTTAAAAAAGAAGAGAAATCTTGTCCAAAAAGTTTGTAGGGACTTGAAAATTTCTGGGATTTTCATAATAAAAGATAATAAAAAATATTCAGGTATTTTCTGTATTTTGACCAAACATCGAGCAAAGATTCCTAGATCAAATTTTTTTCTATGGTTAACATTTTTTGAGCAACCATATAAGCCCTAAAATTGTATTATTTTTTTTCATTTCTAGGCTAGTTGAAATATACCTTGAAATTGAAATTTATTATCTTGAGTGGCACACATGGCAAAATTCAAGTGTCGTACCCACCATTTGATGGGTGGTGGGTCTTACACTTGGAGATGGAGTCAAAAAGCAACCGGATTGAGTGAATCTAACTGGTCAGTCATTGAACATTCTTATGGACATTTAATATCATCCAATGGGTTCTATTTGTGTAAGAGATCTCCTTGGCCAGACCCTTCAAATGTTTTTACATCCTTTGCATATGCTCTCCATATCTACCACTTTCCAAGTGGTTGTCTGTTCTCACTTCCTTCATGACAGGTAGCTTATTTTTCCTCTTCCTTACATGATACCAGCGTAATAATTTCTTACCTGATTTAAGGAGAATGCTTTCCTAGATGTCTCATTATCTACTGTTGTGCTTGCAGAGAATAGAGGACTCGAATGTCTTGATCACCATCTCTGTGCAGAGGTAGATATCTAGTCAAGTAGGTTCACCTGGAGCTGAAGACGAGCAAGGGAGACACCAAATATTGTAGAATAATAGTGGATCTGATGTGGTTTCTTCTCAAGTTAATGACGAACTTGATTGTCTTGGTTGCGAAGCCATTCTTATTGTTCGGACTTGTATGTCTGTTTGGTGTTAGAACCATATTTCTTGTTACTCATACTTGGTTGCAGCTAGGAAAAGCCAGCATCAACATCCATGTGGATATATGCTGGAGGATTATGATTTGGACAGTCACTCTTGTATCTCTTCCTGTGCGAGTTTTGACTGCATTACAAAAGGAGAGGCTGGTTAGTTTCATCTTCCTCATTCATCTATACTGTTTCTCAGTTCATGTGAGTAAGCATGAGGGAAAAAGTTTGCCATATGGGAATCAGCCAGTTGATTTTAGTTTCAGTATGTCAAAGAAAGGAAAGAAGTGTTATTTAAATAATAAAATAATTATAAAGTTAAATTGAAAATTAGTTGATCTTCAAGATTAGCTACACCTGTTCATGCTTTTAATCTGGGTTCTATAGCAGTTCTGCCCTTTCTTCAGTTGTTGCCTTTGTTCCCATATGCCAGCTATGTGTTCAATTGATGCTATAGTAGAACTTTGGTGACATATTGCTAATGCCTAAACTCTTATCATACACTTTGCTCCTCATGTATTATTGATGCGAGACTGGATGTTGACCGTACACAGCTAGAAATGCATCTGCATGAAATGCAAATACAGTGGGAGAGTCTTGCATGGGATAAGAAAGAACTTGAAGAACAGCTTCGGATAGCTATTAAAGACCGTAGAATTATGGAGTCAATATTAGCAGAGGATGAAGAGGAGCATGACAAAGCCATTATCAGAATTGAACTACTAGAGAATGAGGTACATATTTTATCATTTTAACAAGCTTGAGGTACTTTGGCAAATCTCCTTACATATTCAGAGATACCTTTCAGATGGGGACTTCTGCATTTTTATTTTGTTGGTCCTGTATTTATATTCATTATTTATAAACAACAAGTATGCATAATTTGTAATTGTGTACATAAATTCTATTAGAATCTATTTATATCCTTTGTACGATTGTAAGACGTGTAAAAATATATCCAGATAATTATAATTCAAAGACCAGTAATGCAAGTATCCAATAGAGGTATGGTAAATTCATCTTCTATCTGACTTCAGTACTGGCATCTAAGATATTTTGACAAGTTCCTTCTTTCCTCCTCATCTCTTAACGAGTTATAGGTATATAGCTTCACAGGAATATGCTGGACGGCGACTTTGATATCAAAATTGATGTATGAGGCAGTAAATTTTTATTTATTATGTAATCTTTATTGAAGACAAAACCAGAACAAAACAGCCTAAGCTAGGGAGGTTGAGGTGACCTACATTAAGCTAAGGCAAAGAAACAAGAGGAAACAAAAAACGACTAACAACCCTCCCTATTACATAAGATATCCCACTGGAACACAAAATCTTCAAAGAATAGGCACCTACATTCCACGAACACCTTTGACCATAAGTACATTGATGCCTCTCAAATCTGCCCGTTTGCCTTTAAAAGGTCTCTGATTTCTCTCCTTCCAAATGCCCCAGATGATCGCTAGGGGAAGCATCCTCCAAAGAATGTTTCCTCTGGAAGAAAAAGCTTGGGTCTTCCAGCCGAGAAGGAGAGTCAGAAGAGTTGTCAGCATCACCCAATACATGCCAAACTCCGAAAGGAATGAAGCCCAAATCTCCCTGGCCACCTCACAGTGAAGAAGTAGGTGATCCGCTGATTCCCCACTATGTTTACACATCCAACAGTAATCTACCAAAATGAACTCGCTAGATATCAGGTTATTCACTGTTAAAATCTTGCCTAAGGAAGCCTCCCACACTAAAAACGTCACCTTAGTAGGAATCTTGGATCTCCAAATCTGAGCCACTAGAAAGGGGGATCCTTTTGTACTCTGTAACAACTCGTAAAAAGATCGGACGAAGAACGTTTCTCCCTTAGCCCAGATCCAGATGCGCCTATCAAGAAACGACAACCTGAGATAGATATCCTCTAGCACGGAGAGAAGTGTAGTTAGAGGTTCAATTTCCCAATCATCGAGGTTTCTTCTAAAACACAGGTTCCACCCCTCAGCCTCCCCTTCCATCTGTGCGCAGTCCTAGATAGACCAATTTTTCCTCTCGGAAATGGAATATAACTCCAAAAAATCCACCTGGAAAGACTTGTCTCCACATCATATATCCTCCCTGTTAAGGAAATATCCCCACGAGATTCTCAAGACTCAAAATAGAAAGGAGTCCACGATCATCTATGGATGATAAGAAAAAAATTCCACGAGATTCTCAAGACTCTCAAGATAGAAAGGAGTCCAAGATATCCTCTATGGACAAGTCACGGTCATCCAGATTTGTCAATCAAGAGCCCAAATTAAAAAGAACTTCTACAAAGAATTAAATCTCTGTAATATGACATTTATTATATGAAATCTGTAATATCTCACAATATACTGTAACATCTATAAATACAAACTATTGTCTTCGATTGTGTCATCGAGAAAGACAACTAAATCTATATTCTCTGTTTTTTTTTAATCTTTCAAGAGTTCTAAAAACTCTTTATGGTATCAGAGCATCAGGAATCAGACTCTGCAATGGAGCAAGAAAACGTCACAGCCTCATCTTCGATTCTCTCGAACCCCTTAACATTCAGCACAATGGTGCATATGTTGTCTGTTAAGCTAGATGCAAATAATTTTTTGCTTTGGCATAGCCAGTTCATCCCTCTTCTTACTAGCCAGAAACTTCTTGGCTATATAGATGGCTCCATTACCCCTCCGCCTTCGACTGTGGTTGACAAAAACAACAAAACAGTTGAAAATCCAGAACATACAATCTGGAAACATGAAGATTAGCTTGTATTAAGCCCGATCTATTCTTCGCTTAGCGAGGAAGCTATGAGTGAGGTGTTGGGTCTCACCTCATCACACGACGTGTGGAGCACTCTTGAGGAGTCCCTTTCGCACAAATCCAAGGCGCGAGAATTACAGCTGAAAGATGCACTCCAGCTAATGGAGAAAGGTTCAAAAACAGTCGGTGAGTATGCTCGCAAGTTCAAGAGCATGTGTGATCAACTCGCTGCCATTGGTCGTCCAATAGACCAATGGTTCCTATGGGGTTTAGGACCAGATTTCTCTGCATTCTCCACTTCCATGATGTCTCAAAACTCCATTGCCCTCTTTCAGAGAAGTTGTGCCAAAGGCACAAAGTAATGACTTGTTTATCAAATCCCTTACACCCAATCAAGACATAATGAAGCCTTCACTGCACAACGTGGGGTACATGACACAATTCGTGGAGGCCGAAATAATAGAGGAAGAAGACGATCTGGACGAGGTGGTCGAAACACCTTTTATCAGCATTCCTGATCCACCAATTGGATGGTATGGGATCAACCGGATCCGATATTCTGGTGGTGCGATAAAGAGCGGGGTAAGCCCCCAAGACTAGTGCACTGCTAAAAATTGCTAGTGGTGAGGATCGGCTCGAGTAGGAAATCTGATTCGGGTTCGCAAATCGGATGGTACGAGTATCCACTAGTTCCGATGTTTCAGCAGACTGATTAGAATATAGGTGGATCCACCAATCGGATGGTGAAGGTGTCAACTGGTTCCGATACATGAAGTGGCTCGGGGGTGGCTTGCAGCAAGCCCCTCAAGTACGATCTACTACCATATATGGCAATGTATAGGATTAGGCCTGTGAAATATGGGCTAATGGGGTTGGGCCTAGGGTCTAAAGCTTAGTATTGTGCGCATGTGTGCAGCTATAGGGCTTGAAATATGGCCTAAACGTGGGTTGGTTCAGGCCCAAAATATTATTCGGGTCGGTTATAGGGCCCGAAGTGAGGTTTGGTGTGGAGTACGCTCACGTGCCGGTGCAATATGCATAAATAAAAGGAAAAAATAGGGGCTTGGTGTGCACACCAAGCATGGTGTGGTGCCACACCGAATCAGTCCCCAAAACTAATCTTCTCCTCTACACTATTTGCTTTTGTCTTCTTTTCGTTCTTTCCTTTTTTTACTCTGTCCGGCATAGAAGCATTGTTAGCGTGGAGCTCGGCATGGTTGCGGTGAGGGCGTAGAGCTGCACAGTTGTTTCATGGAAGTGTGGAGGTCAGCTGGCCATGGACTGACACAGCTGCCGATGAAGAATCGTGAAGGTTGGCCACAGTTCCTTCTTCATCTCTTCCCCCTCTATCTTTCTTCGTTTCGATCTCTTTGCACTGGCGTAGGGAGGGTGAGGCATGGTTTTAAAATTTCGGCAAAATTCGACCGAAATTCACCGAATTAAAGTGTAAATGCAGTAAAAAAATTACAAAAATTCGCCGAATTAATTCGCTTAATTCGACAAAATTCGGCTAATTTCTCGAAGTTTAGCCTTTTTTAGTACAAAAATTCGCCGATTTAGAGAAGTTTGGAGAATTTTTGTCAAAACATTTGTAAAACACTACTTTTTAAGGATTTCATAAAACACGCATGATAAAACATTCATAACTCACTATATCCTAAAACAACCATTTAGAGGAACCTAAGCAAGATTAATATCGTTTCACTCATATTGACGCAAGTATCAAAAGTATTGAGATTCTTTTTTTAAGCAAGTACTAAGATACTAAGTCAAACTCATAAGCAGTACAACACACATTTTTGCAATTTTTGTACTAAAAAGGCTAAATTCCAAAAAATTAGCCGATTATGATAAATCAAGCATAATCAAACACTGATGTTTAACGATATGATAAAACATCTTAGTACTTGCTTAAAAAAAGAATCTCAATACTTTCGGTACTTGCGTCAATATGAGAAACGATATTAATCTTGCTTAGATTGCTCCAAATGATTTTTTTTTATGATATAATGAGTTATAAGTGCTTTATCATGCTTGTTTTATTATATCCTTAAAAATCAGTGTGTTTTACCAACGTTTTGGTAAAAATTCTCCAAACCTCTCCAAGTTAGCAAAGTTTTACAGAAATTTTCTAAATCGAATTGAACTTCCCCGAATTAATTCCGAATTTTAACTGATCGAAGTTTAAGGCGAAGTCGAAGTTTAGAACCTTAGGGGGAGGTGTTGCTCGGATGCTATGGCCATAGAAGGTTGTTGGTCGGCCACCATGGCCATGGTGTTGCCGGAGGGTGGAGCATGGTTCAAAGTACACGGTATTGTTCATGGGCAATACCGAAACGTATAGGAAGTATCATTCGGTTTCTGACAAAATTTCGTGAAATCGAAACGAAATGTTAGTGCGAGTTTACACATAAGATGAAGTACCGTTTGGTTTCAGATGAAACCAACCGAAACGTATGTAGTTTCGTCCTATAGCAAAATCAAAATGAAACGTTTCGATTTCGGCTGAAACTTTGAACCATGGGGTGGAGGATGTTGGGCGGGATGGACGGTGGAGCTCGACGGTCTTGGTGTTTGCCGAACTATGGAGGTCGGTCATGATTTTGGCCGTGTTTTGAGGTCAGTTGAGGTGATGTTTGTGTGGGGAGATTTACCTTCTCCGCACGATCCTCGATAATGATCTGGACGAGAGGGAGTGAAGCCTTGATCCTCCTATGGAACCGTACGTTAGGAGAGGGTCAGACCTGCAATAGATCCTTTGATGCCAAAGTTAGGGAATGGAAGAGATCAAGGGAAAGAGAATAAAGTATAAGGTTGTAGGAGATGAAATTGCCTTTGAATTTTCTCTAATTCACCCACCACAAACAAATAATAATAATTATTTGCACATAATATAAATAGTATGAAATAAAGAATATAAAGAAAGGAGGGACAACTGTTAACGAGGTTCGTTGTTCGAATTCAGTTGACTACGTCCTCGACCTTATCGGAGGCAATCCACTATGATCGATAGGTGTTACAGGGCTTGACCTCCACCTCCAGTCAATGGGGGGTGTAGTATATAGAGAGAATACTACTAATCCTACTAGAAATAGGAAACCTAACCAATAGAAAGTTACTAATAGTGATTTGTAAAAGAATTAGAATCCTACAAGAATGGAAAGGTAGCCAACGTAGGTGATAAGAGAGGTGATCTAGTGCATTGCGGTAGTGTTATGGTGTAACAAGGGTGCACAATTGGACCTCAGGATATGTGCTACATATATGGTATCTACAGTTACCCACATCATGCATCCCTGAATTATAATGAATTATGTCAAATTAAGTGAATTACCAATAGAAATAAGTATGAACTATTGCAATTTGTCAATGTAGATTAAATTTCATTTTGAGCTTTGAAAATTTGGAATTAATTTGTACAATATATACTTTAATAATTCAAAATTTAAAACCATGGATTAAGAAAATCTAGCTGAACATTTTAGCATGTTGGATCTTTATTTAAATCTCCTCTTGGGCTTTTACAATTTTTTTGCCCATTCATACAATTAATAGAGCTACTTTTCTATCTTGCACAAAATCAACCTTGCAAAGGAATGGTGACCAAGTTTATAGCCCCTCATCTTAGATGTAGCCCACCTACACGGTCTCCATGGGATGAAGACAATCCCCACGCTTTTTAGTGCCTCCTCAGCCACTGTTAATTGATCAACTAGCTATTCCGAATCACCAACTTTCAATCTTTGAATGACTGGGGAGTTAGGGCTTGGGTGTCACTCCCCAAACCTGGGTATACTGGACTTGACCCATGATGACTCAGTCCGACCTGTGGTCCATAACCAGACCCATGGTCCCAGATGTGAGGATAAGAAAAAAATTATAAGAATAGTTCAATTATTTCATTACTTGGTCTCATTACCACATTATCAAAATATTAAATAAATTATGTATCAATGTTTATTATATCATAACTTTTAAAGTAATGTCTAATACCTATTTTTTAGGAAAGCAATAAAGTAAGATAACAATCAATTCTCTGCTAGTTCCAAATGTGCTACGAACTCGCTCCATCAGGCAAATCTGAAACATAATAAATAGGTACACTTCATCACCTTTATTACTATGGGGATGGGCGACTAAGCACAGATAATCAACGAAAATAATAGAAAATATAAATAATGCAATAGGATAATAATATTCAAAATGAGTTCACCGATAAAAGTATCTGGTGAAGCTAAACATGAAAAGAAAACTCGACGAGTGTGTATGTCATAAATACTATGGAACACATTTTATACAAATAGCGAGCCAAACTATCAAACACCACATGGATCCAAGGGGGTTAGGGTTTTGCACCCTAGGGTTCCGGGCTCTCCTTGCTCTTTAAGGACAAATCCTAAGAAATTCGGCACATAACACAACACAAAACCCTAGGTCGAATCGATCTGTCAGAAAGTCAGATCAATCTGTCAGTTTAGACAGACAATGTAATGTCCTGTCCTGTCCTGATCAGTCGGATCGATCCATCTGAGGTCGGATTAATTTGTGAGGTCAGATAGACAAAATGAAGTCCTATTTGTACAATCAGATCGATCCGTCAGATGGTCAGTTCGATCCGATCTCTAATTCTATTTAGGATCGATCCGTCTTGATGTCAGATTGATCTGATTTGGACAACGTTGCACAAATTCGATCCGATCTCAAATCGAAAGGGTATAAAAACCCTGTATAGGTTAGGGAAAAGTTTAGAAACCATTATTTAACTGTCTATTAACCTCCTAAAGGTTACAATGGTCTCTAAGTCGCTCACCATCCTAAGGTGAGAATCGTCGAAGCTTCATCAGAGTCTTCAGACTTCACTGTAAGGCTTCAATCGAAATATCACTTTACAAGGACTGAAAGTAACCACCCCAAACCTATGTCCACGGAATTTTGCCAAATACAAAGGGTACATAATGTATGGACTTTACATCCCAAGCCACCGCTTGATTTTAGAGTACCACGATGGTGAAGAACCAAGAGAAACAAATCACAACGCTGATACCATATAAAGTTGAACTCAGTTCCCATGGTTTGAGTGGAATGAACTACGCCAAAGATAAAATTGTATTTCTGTGAATTACAATGGTTACTAAACACAAGACATGTCAGAGCCGGGTGCATCCCAATCGGATTGAATGGGATGACAGTTTCTCATTTTGAATCTGTAAAATCTGAATCCTACTTGGGAAGATTTGATTCATTCTGAATTCTTTAATTCAGAAAAGGGGCTCGCTCTTATTGCTTAAGCAAATATAAGTATCTGAGGTTTCTGCTATTGTTATCCGTTCATTTTCCTGTTTTTTCTCCTTTTTTTTTTCTCCATTTCTTTTGCCTCTTCCTCAGAATCCGAAGATTTGAATTCTGTGCTTTTCCCCATCAGATTTCTAAAAATTAGATTCTATGGGCAAGCAATACTACAGCCCACAGAAAGAATAGGAACATTTTAAAGAGAGGAACTCAAAAAAGGAAAAATAATAAAACTTATTTACATTGCCACCTATGTCCTCCTAGTATAGACTTGCTATATTTGGTAGGTGTATTTCTCTTACATTTATCACATAGTTGCCATAGAGGGAAATTGGTGTGGGAACCACTGAGAAACGGAATCGGGAAATATCTTTGGAACATTTTACCTAATGCGTGAAACATGAAACATATGGGAATTGTCCAGGGAAACGAGAAACATTAAAAAATGGGTGGGTAATTCACTATAATGCCAATTATGTTGGGAAACGTGTTTCCCAAGCATTTTCCAGGTGTTTGCCTTGTGTTCTCCCTAGAGTTTCAATTATTTTTCCATCCTCTGGGAAACCGGATCGGACACGATTCCAAACATGTTCCCAATTAAGGCGGAGCATATGTGGTTATTTGGGTCCGGGGCAAGCAATTCTTGAGGAAACAAAACCTGTGTGATGTAGCTTGCTTATTTTAGAATGGAAGTTAGGGCATAACCCCACTTAACTGCGCCACCTATTCTTGTATGAATGCGTTCCCCAGCAACTATAGGTTGTCATAATCTTGTACAATGACAAGAAACAGATGTGTATTGACTGATAAATAGTAATATAGCTAACCTTTATTGTATCATCCAATCAACTGATCACCTGTTGGATGTCCATAAGCCAAAAAATTGTCAGCCTGGATGGTTCTAACAGTTCCAATGGCTGCTTTCTTTTGACGGTGAACAGAAAAATTGCACATGTCCATTGTTCGAGTGGTTAGGGTTGTCTGATTGATTTGATTTTTGCAATGTGGCCATCTCAATTGATGGGAACATTATTGGTAATTACAGAGGCATGAAGAGCCATTATTTGGTGGGGGAGCTACCTTATTTGGTATTCTTCCTTTTATTACCTTCTCACTATTTGCTCTGTACTGATACCTTTTAAGAAGTCGTCGTGTTTTGTTATACAAGGCTTTGTAGAAGTCCAAGCATGGTGTCAGTTTTTTCAGGACAGTCCAAAAACTAGATTATATCCTTTGTTATACTTCTATTAGTGAAATCCCTTTGAACAGTGCATCCTTGTACAGTTGCAGGATCTGAAAGATCAAAATCTTCGGCTAAGTGAGATTCAGGGGAAAGGCCTATGGAACTTCAAAGCCCGAGGTGACCATGGTGGTGGTCAAAATGTTCGTGATGATGACAAATATGGCATTCCCCTGGTAACTGAATATGATGTTGCATCATGGGACTCTGGTTACAATGGAAGTGGGGTTATCATCCAAGACCTTCTGATGCATAGGGATGCATGGGAGGATGAAAACAAAGGCAAAACCCAAGCCCATGATTTCTTGAAATTTGGATCAAAAGGAAGTGGACCCGTGTACTCATTCCCCCCCAGGATCATCCCTAGAAGTCTTACGGTAGAAGAGTCGCTTGACCAACGCAGGGGAGTGGCACTCTCACAAAGTCTTTTCAGTGCAATTCTCTCACTTTTGGTTGGCATGATCATCTGGGAGGCTGAAGATCCCTGCATGCCGCTTGTGGTAGCGCTCTTCACTGTGGTCGGCATGTCTTTGAAAAGCGTCGTTCAGTTTTTTTCCACCATAAAGAACAGGCCTGCGTCCAATGCAGTTGCTCTGTTGAGCTTGAACTGGTTCATCCTTGGCACACTCACCTACCCAACCCTGCCAAGGGTTGCCCACGTGTTGGCACCACTGGCTCTAAGTGTCACGAACCATACAATTTGCTGGCTTGGTCTTGCTTCAGTAGAAAATGTGCCATAGACTGTAGAACTTGGACCTCAAATGTTAGTTGCATGCTAAGGTTTGAATTCCTTTGTTGTCCTTATGGTTCTTATGGACGGGATGAATGAGATTTCAAGTTATGCCTTTTGCTGAAGCTCTGTACTGAATACCTACTTCTCACCACTGTTCTTGTTGAGTAACTTCTGTGTATATATATATATTTTTTTTTTTTTCTTGTTATACCAAACAGAATAACTGCGGGTGCTGTGGGTTTATCTGATGCATCTAGCAATGCATCACTGTAATTTTGGTGCGGTATCCTGTTAAGTGGGTGGCAACCTGATGCTTTGTGATGAACTGTTATGACAATAATATAATGGATGTATTTACACACAGAGACCATCTCTAAAATCTGATTATCGTAGAAATGACGATCCATAAGCACAGTACAAGGAGTAATTGTGCACCTGACAGGCGTCCAGGCCTACCATTCGAGGAGGCTCGTTAAGGGATCTTGGTGAATTAAGGCGACTTTATGGTTACCTCGCAACCATCCAATTCATTCCATTCTTTTGGGAAAATTTCAGGGAAGGGTCTGGAAAATGTTTAGAAAAACCAGATAGTTGGTATCAATCCGACTAGTTTCACGTTGATCTTGGATATCTGGGTGAAACGCGTTGAGTGCATGACATGATACTGATATTGTCTTACAAATCATTGTGTCATTGTCTTCATAATCCAAGCATTGTCTAAATTATATGGTGTTGGCTATCTTGTGTTTTTGTTGAAGTGCGGGCCTTTAATCTTGCGTCCTTTTACTTTGGTTCATGTTCTTTTTGGTCTTCCATTCTCCATTGTAGATCCTTTGATTGACACACTCTGCTTTTCATCAGTGTCATTGAAACCTCCCTGCAGGTAACAGACATGGCCAGTTCATCATTTCATCTGCTGGTAGACGGGCACATAGCACCCTCCCGGCAGGTTATTACCAACACAAATATGATATATGGCAGGAGATCTAGCCGTCTATTCAAATCTTCCACTTCTCCAAAACAAATCTCCACTATCTGACTGAATACTTAAACAACTCATACTGAGGCAGTTGAGATCCAAAATAAGAGAGGATGGAGTAGAGCTAACTGAAAGGGAGAAGTCATTATACAAGATTCCTCCAACAAACTCCCAATAGGGCATGAGATTCTCCCAACAAACTAAAACAATGAGGAACAAGATAAAGAAACGGATCTCTAATAGAATTGATGGAAGCTATATATTTAGGGAGGGACAAAAGGAAAAGAGGCCGATCAATTTGGGATAATAATGCTCTTCCTTCGATCTTGCTTGGAGAAATAGGATCTTGACTTGAGATTTCTTATTTTTGGGTGATCTATTTGTCCATTTTCAAACACGAACTGACTAGATCATCGGAGTGTTTTTGGCGGGTACACTACCACCACCATTGAAGGAGTCAATTATTTGTCATAGGAGGAGATAACATCAGATTCGGAAGCTCAAGATTCTATCAAATTGTCGAATCATTAGATCTACCTTGAGATCAGGGTCAGACGTTTCCTCAAAGATTGTGTGGGAAAGATCCAAAATCCCCCACCCACGCACATTATGGAAATAGAAGTGGGTTAGGATATGATAAATATGTGAGCTCCTCGTTCTCACATAAAACCAAGTTTGTTAAAAGCTCAAGACCCTCCTAGGGGCAGGCCCATGCTTGGCCTGTGGACCACATCGGGTTGCGAGCCAAAATTATAGGCTAGGAGAAAGAGCTAAAAGAAAGGGACCATATTCTTGTGGAGTTGCGTGAAAGGCTTAAAGAATCCTAAGATCGCATGAAAAGGATATTTGACTGGTATCACGTGGATAGGGAATTTGAAATAGGAGGTTGGGTCTACATGAGACTCCAACTTTATCGGCAGTCTTCTCTCTTCTTAAAGAATCCCAAGATCGCATGAAATGATATTTGACTGGCATCGCGTGGATAGGGAATTTGAAATAGGAGATTGGGTCTACTTGAGACTCCAACCTTATCGGCAGTCTTCTCTCTTCTTTCGTAAAAATCTTAAATTCTCTCTCAGATTTTATGTGCCGTTTAAAGTAAGTCAAAGGATATGGTCAGTGGCTTACAAACTTGACTTCCCCCATGGGTCTCGCATCTACTCGATCTTCCATGTGTTTTTGACTCTCAAGAAGAAGATTGGAGCAAAATCTGCAGTACAAATTTCCCTCTCAGCTATACATGATAAAAACGACTCTCTTATTTCATACCCTAAAGCTATTTTGGACGAATGGCTTAGCAAGCATCACACCAAGGTATTGATCCATTGGCAAGGTCTTTCTCAAACAGATGCAACTTCAGAAGATTTAAAAACGATTCAGTTAGGATACCCAGAGTTAGTCCTTGAGGACAAGGATGTTTCTTATAGGGGACGATTGTTATGTGAACATGGCACCTATCTAACTGATCATCCAAACGTTAGAGAGGATCAAGAGATTTGGGTTTTAGGTGGGTTACTTGGGTTGAATAAGTCATGTTTACATTGAAGTCTTTGTTAAGTTTCTTTTTTGGAGAGAATATCTCTTAGTTTATTTTATGCCCGTTTTCTTTTTGGTGCAAAAGTTCTACATTATCACCTTATTTGATATCTCAAGGATGATTTCCCTCCTACAACTCAAAGATCTTCAAAGATGCTGGTGAAAATTTCAACCTTCATTTGCTTTGATGCAATATTGTAGTAAACATACTTCTTTTCTCCACCATTTTTATTTGATAAGTATAATCTTCATTAAAAAGGCAAATACCAAACAATACAAACGAGTTAGCTAAAGAGGTCGAGGTGACCTACGATAGACAAAAACAAGACAAACAACAAGAACATCAAAAGGAAACTACAAAGAATACATCTTATGTCAAGCATCCCTAGAGCAAAGAATGTCCCATCGAAATACAAAGTCTTCAAATAAGATTCCACCTCAGAGCATATACGAAAAATGTCCACTTAATGCTGAGAATGATCGAGATCAAGTTTCCACTTTTATCTTCGATAATTCTCTGATTTCTCTCCCTCTAGATACTCCAAGCAATTGCAAAGGGAAGCATCCTCCAGAGAATACGACCTCTAGATGAAAATGTTTTCGTTTGCCAATTGACAAGGAGCTCCATAAATGAGCACGACATTACCCAATTCATTCCAAACTCTAGAAGAAAAGATGTCCATACCTCCTTGGCTACTACGCAATGTAACATCAAGTTGTAGACAGATTCCCCATATTTCTTGCACATTGAACAGAAATCAATAATTATGAATCCTCTAGAAATCAAGTAATCCACTGTCAGTATTTTCTCCAAGGATGTCATGCAAACAAAGAACACGATCTTCATCGGGACTTTCGATAATTCTCTGATTTCTCTCCGTCTAGACTGGAATGTTAATATCGAGCATTTGGTCTATACCCTCATAGAACAAGCGAACGAAAAACAAATCTCCCTTGTTCCAAATCCATATCCACTTATCTTGAACCAATGGTTGTAGATGAAAATCTTGCAACAAAGAAAGCAATCTAGTTAGGGGCTCGATCTCCCAGTCATTGAGATTCCTCCTAAAGCTAAAGTTCCACCCCATATCTCCCCCCCTTCAATAGCACAATCCTTAACAGACCAAAACTTTCTTTCAGAGAGATAAAATAGTTCGGAGAATCGTCTTGAAGTGATGCTTCTCCGCATCAAACCTAATTCTCTATCCTAAACCAACTTCAAACCGAATACCTTTTGAAAAATCCACCAAAATCTTCATGATTCCCCTCCACACACTGCTTCCTTACGCTGTTTGGACTGCTCTACTCTCCCATCCATATAGTTTCTCCATTCTTGCCCTACAGTGACCTTACACCAGAAACTAGAATTCTCCATCCCAAACTTCCATAACCATTTACCCAAAAGTGCCTTGTTCATCATCTTGATATTTTTTATATTCAGCCCTCCTTTCGCCTTAGACTTGCATACAAACCTCCAGTCCACCAGGTGAGCCTTTTTAGTTTCCACCCTATCATGCCATAAAAAGTCCGTCATAAATTTTTTCAGAAGCCGAACCACACTACTTGGGATAAAAAAAAATAGGGATAGGTAGGAAATAGACAAGCTCGAAAGGACACTTTTGATCAGCACCACTTTTCCTCATTTCGAAAGATATTGTAAAACCCTGAAAATTCTAAAAGCCTATTTATGATCTTTTTAGATATATATTTTTCTAAGAATCTTTTTGCTCGTTTTTCTTCACTAACAATCATATACTAACTACTAGAACTTTTGTGTAAAATTTTGAGAAAGTCAAATTTTCAGGGTTTTCTCAGGGTCATCTCTAATAGGGCTCTCCTAGGCTTGTTGAAGCTACTAAGTTCGATTAATTAAGGTTCCTAACATATTAATTAAGACCCAAATCGAATTTGAGATTTTTTTTGGCAACTATAGCTATTTTTAAAATAAGTTATAGTTTTAACCTATGGTAATGTATACATGTATATTAACATTAGAGTGTGTGCCACATATCCTACCCTTCATTGATTTCCAACAACATTATTTTAATCTATAGTTATTAATTTATAAATTAGGTGATCCACATTTACATAATTTAATTAATAAAAGAATGGTTCTTTAATCATTAAAGAAAAGTATAATGGGCCAAATCCTAAATCGTATCACTCAAGCCCTTTAGTATCCAATGTTTTACTTGGTCATAGGCCTTTAAATCCCATGACCGTACAAATTAATTTCTTCCCCATTTAATTAATTTTCTCTAAGAAACCTAATTAATTAGTAACTTCAAGATTTTATTCATTAAGTAACTAATTGATTATCAAGTACCACTTAAAAGAAAAAATAATTTTCTCCTCCTATTCCCTTTTGAAAACATGGGAAACAGGTAAGAGATTAATTCCCATATTAACTAGAACTCAAGAACTAGACATTTATAACTCTTTAATTAAAGACTATTAAATTAATTTCTACCCAAACACTAATTGCATTAACAACTTGTATGACTTTATAACACACTTGAACTCTATTTAATTTTTTAGAGAAGTTTTCTCTCCTCCATATTGTATGGACGTGAAAACATATTTGGGGATGGACCCGACTCTTTAAAACAAACAATAATCTCTCTTAAGTTATTTAGAAATTTATCTTCTTTAATTTTATAAACCATTGTCTTTTAATTAAATGCCACATACGCCTTTTCTTTTAAAAACCATTAGTAACAATGGGTTGATGTGGAGACTACTCGACCTAAGCAACAATACCTTAAATTATAGACTTTAATATTTAATTAGAAAACCTCTTCAGTTAATGTAAACTTACCCATCCCTTAAACTGTTTAAATCACTCGTGTATGGACATCCCTCACAAACCTTCATAACTTTTAGGAGCAAAACTCGTAGTTGTACCTTAAATCTTCACCTTTAAATAAAAATATGTTTCTTTTAAATTTTAGAAAGTTGTTAATTTATTAAATTAGTAAACTACGCTAACATGATCCACCAACCTACATATTCTAGCTAACATGCACATAAACCAAGCTATAAATAGACAAAGAAGAGACATCCACACCCATCCAAACTAAGGTTTTTAGTGATCAAAACTTCTCCTCTCCCCCTCTTATGTGAACATCCCTCTTGTTCCCTCTAAACTTAATCATTTTCCTTTGCACAATAGGTGTTGTCTATTTTATTTTGTATAGTTCACACCAAAACTGCACCACCCTTATTACTCAATCTCTCTAAAAAATGTCCTATGGGGACAATTTTTCCTATTGAAAAAATCAAATTAAAAAGAGAAAAAGAAGGCCGGAGAAAAAGAAAAAGGACCTCTTCCATACGCTTGTAGACTTTATTTTATTTATTTGCGCATTAAGGTAGGTCGATCTTCAACCCGATGGTTTCAGTCTACTATGATCTATATGCCTGTTTTACATTCAAATAGACTTCTGTATATTGTAAAAAAAAAATTATTTGGTTTAATACATTATTTATAGATTTTATAAAGCATGCTAGATGTATTAGACATTTGCATTATTTTGGCGCTTTTAGATGAGCACAAAAATCAAAATTTGTGGAGGTCATTTAGACCCCATCTCGAGTTTGGATCGGTTTGAATTTTTTTTGTATAATGAAATTACTATGTCTAGTAATACATACCCAAAATTCAGCTCCATCTGATCACTAGATATTGAGTTATGATTTTCTCATTATTTGTCCCATTTAGGGATTTGTTTTTTAAATGTTTTTTGTATACTTGTTTTATTGTAGGTTGATTATTGTTCATGCATCAATTTACTTTTATACCAGGTTATGAGACTTGAAATAATTAGAGAAGAAAAGTTGGGTATGCATGGATTCACGGTTAAGGATTTTGTGGCCTGTGGTGCCGAAATCTTTGGGTTGTGATTCCAAAAGAGTACGAAGGGCTCAGAGCCCTAGGGTGCAAAATCTCAACCCCCTTGGTACCATGTGGTGATATTTTGGCGTACCTGTGGCAAGTAGCCTTGTGGGTTTTACTAGTACATGTATATTCATCGAACGTTCTATTCTAAGAAATTTGGCCAGACTAGAATTATCGACAACTTTGCACTTTATAATTGTATCATGCATTGCATATATATTATATATATCCGGATTGATTTATCATGTTTAGCCGCTCATTCCCATGGATATGTGGATGTTGGAGTGTGCCTATTGAGCTTCCCAGCTTACCCTCCTTGCTGACCATTTTTCAGATTTGCCCGATGGAGCGTGTGTTTTGCCAATTCAATGTCAGCGGATGATTGATTTTTACTATGTTTTATTTCAATTAGACCTGATGTATTAGGATTTGATTTAATAATTAACAATGTAATAAATATTGGGACTTAGTTTATTATATGTTTTGGACTATGATTCATAGGTTTGTTATGAGAAGATAAAATTTTCGAATATTATAATGAAATGTACTGAAACCTATAAATTTGATATATCATAAAACTTAACAATGGCATAAGTGTACGTTCTTTTAATTTTTTTCTTAGCCTCACGTTCGGGACCATGAGTCTGGGTTGTGGACCACGGGTCAGACCGAGAAGTCACGGGTTGAATCTAGTAGACCTAGGTTTGGTGCATGACTCTCGCCTTCCATAGAGATAAATGCCTCTCAAACTTCTCTATCATCGGATCCCAAATAGCCTTGGATCTATAAGAAGCCCCTAAAAGAAGACCTTAATAAGTAGTTGGCAAGCTATCAATACTGCACCCGAGGATACTAGCCAAATGCGATATGTTCTCCACCTCACCCACAAACACCTTGTTTTTAGCCAAATTTGCACACAACCACGAAATCGCTTCAAAGCAACATAATAATCCTTTGAGAAATTTGACCTGAGAAACGAAGGAACTAACAAAGACTAGTGTATCATCTGTAAATTGCAAGTGCGATATAGCAATACTCCTCAGGATGCCTCAAAGCCTTCTAGCATTCCGATATCCATAGCTTTAGAAAATATACTCCCTAGCGCTTCCACCACCACGATAAAAAGAAATGGGGATAAGGGATCTCCCTGCCTTAGCCCCCTAGACCTCTTGAAATCATTGGTGCAATAATTGATGACCGATGTCAATACCCCTCTAATCCTTGAAGTAAGCATCTTAGTTATAATCTTGTATATGCTTCCTACTAGGTTTATAGGCCTAAAAGCTATAATGTCATCTACCCCTTGTTTCTTAGGAATCATGTCTATGAACGTTCTATTGGATATGTAATCCAAATATTCGTCCTCCTGAAACTCAAGCACTAATGAAAGTATTGATTCTAGAGTTAGAGAAGGGAAGAATGGGATCCTATGCATAATCGATATGGAGAAAGCCTATGACCATATATGTTGGAAATTTCTAGATCATGTCATGCTCAGGATGGATTTGGGGGAGAAGTGGAGGAAGTGGATCATTGTGTGTATATCTTCTGCATCCTTTTGTTATCCTTTTTAATGGGTCTCTGGCCAAGTATTTCTACAGTTCGAGGGGTTGAGGCAAGGAGATCCCCTATCTCCATTTTAGTTCATGGTGGTGGTGGAAAGCCTTGAGTAGGATGACTACTAAAGCTATTGAAGGTGGTTTTATACTAGGTTTCAGGGTTGGTAGCTTGGGTCCTATGGTCTCTCATCTCCAATTCACCGATGATACGGTGTTCTTTTTGGATGCTTCCATTTGGCAGATTAGATACCTCCAGTGCATCCTTAGATGTTTTGAGGCGGTGTTGGGCTATGGTTCAGTAGAAGATTAGCTAGCTTGAAGAAGAGGTACCTCTCTAAAGGTGGAAAGATTACACTGATTAAGAGCACCTTATCCAGCCTCCCTATTCACTTCATCGCCATGTTCTCTTTGCTTGTTAGTGTGGCTAATAGCATGGAGAAGTTATTGAGGGATTTCTTATGGAGCGAGAAAGGGGAAACTCATAAATAAGGGTTCCACGAAAATATGGATTTTTCAAAGTTGTCAGAATGAAACCAAATTAAATACACATACTCATACATAAAATTTAATCATAAAAATAATATCAAAATTTTAGTTTAGGTGGAATTACCATAATCCCTAGAATGAAAGTTTAAGGTATTACACCATGCTTCTTATGAATCATGGCTATGAATATACTTTGGATATGTAATCTAAATATCTCTCATCTTGAAACTCAAGCACTAATGAAAGTATTGATTCTAAAGTTAGAGAAGGGAAGAGTGGGATCCTATGCAAGATTGATATGGAGAAAGCCTATGACCATGTATGGTAGAAATTTCTAGATCATGTCATGCTCAGGATGTGTTTTGGGGGGAAGTAGAGGAAGTGGATCGAGGTGTGTATATCTTATGCATCATTTTCCATCTTTGTTAATGGGTCTCTGGCCAAGTATTTCAACAATTCGAGGGGGTTGAGGCAAGGAGATCCCCTATCTCCATTTCTGTTTATTGTGGTGGTGGAAGCCTTGATAATAGGATGACTACTAAAGCTGTTGAAGGTGGTTTTATAGCAAGCTTCAAGGTGGGCAGCTCGGGTCCTATGGTCTCTCATCTCCAATTCATCGATGATACGGTGTTCTTTTTGGATGCTTCCATGTGGCAAATTAGATACCTCATGTGCTGCCTTAGATGTTTTGAGGCAGTGTCGGGTCTACCGATCAATCTCTCCAAAAGAGAGATGTTTGGTATAGGTGATGTTCCAGACCTGAGGGATATGGCGCTTAGCTTGGGTTGCAAGATTGAGAGTTTGCCAACTACTTGGTCTTCCTTTGGGTGCTAGATATAAGGATAAAGCGATCTTGGCCCCTGTCTTGGAGCAGTTCGATTGAAGATTAGCTAGCTGGAAGAAGAGGTACCTCTCTAAGGGTCGAAAGGGGCTACTGTTTCAGAGCGTGTCGAGTTGCATGAAGGTGTGAGTTCCTGGAATTTTGGCTTTTCTTGACTAGCCTACGATTGGGTAGGTTCAGTTACTGATCGTCGGTCTACGTCAGGATATTGTACCCTAATTTGGGGGCGTTAGAGCTCTTTCACTTGCTTGGCCTTAAGTCGCTCCCATGTCTCTACTTATGAAAGCCCAAATACCTTAAACTCCAAATCTATATATTACTAGCCCACTTATCCCAAAGAGTTCACCCTTCACAACCCATTTCCATAGACCAAGCCATTAACCAACCAGCCCATTAACCCAATTAGAAGTCCATCTAAGCTCAAATTTTAAGCTTAACAGCTCAACAACTTCTAGTTTGGCATGTAACTCCCATTAGTGTTAGCCCATATACGTTAGATCTTAGCTAAAAGTCAAACCAAAACACATTTAATCCAGCCCATAGCCTTTCAAGTCTACCATTGATCCCAGTCAAACATATTAGGTCCAATTACCTAGATCTGATCCACAATCCATTATACTCACACACACAAGGTCTAATCCAAACCCAATTGGGTCTACCCGAACCAAGTCAAATCATACCCAATCCAATTGCCTAACCCATTTGACCATTGACTCGGTCCAAAATAATAATAAAAAGAGCGAGAGAAATTTTCTTTTATTAGTCATGGGTTTCTATACTCGCGGGAAAAGTCATCACTCTTGTGATTGATCCACCAAGTTTGAAGAATTATATTTCCACATATATATGCAACTGAAAAATTGATGGAGCTAAATCATGGAATTTTTTGGACTTCCAAGAATGGTTCTATCGAATTTTCTTTTGGAATCAAATATTCACATTGTTTCTGGTGCAATTAATCCTATGGATCGATGTCATCTACTTTTGGGACAATTGTGGTTGGAAGATTGAAAAGTTGTGTACAATTCAGTGAAGCATGCCTATGCTTTTCGAAACGACAAGTGCATATTCAATTTATTGCGTATACTTCCAACGCCTTCTCCAGTTGTAGAAACTTGTAAAACTCCAGATGAGGAAAATGTGTCTCATACTCAAGTTGATATCCCAGTCCCAAAAGAAGTAAAAAATATTATCATTAATCACGTAATCTCTGAAGTAACCCAATGCAAGTCACCTATAGTGCATTGTGATGAAATCGAAGAAAGTCGTGAACAAAAGGAACCTGATGTCAATCATGAATGATGTAGCGGAAGAGCGAAGTTAATCACGAAAACGAATTGGGAAGAACACCATCTTCAAATGAAAATAAACCTTGAATCCACAAGGAAGAGAGTAAAAGAAGACTTAAACAATAACTTCATTCATTCTTTCGTCCAACTACAACCCTCTTAAATAGGGCAAATCAGTAAAGAGACTTAGAAACTTACTAAAAGTCTAAAACGGCTAAACTAGGAAAAAAGACAAAAATAAATAAAAATTCTCACTAATCATAGAATGGATAGTCGCAGATCTTAGAAAACACGTTAGAATCGACGGGGAGTGATTCTGACTTTCACGACTCAAGTTATTGCCAAAATAAAATTCTCCAAAAATAGCCAAAATGCCGTTTTGACCCACTAGACGATGGAATTTGGTCAAAATTAGGCGTACCTCATGAGCATAGCTCATGACTTTCGAACTTATAAAAAAGTTCGGCCCCACGCAGTTCTGACATTGAAGACAATTATAATAGTGCCTATTACGTCCTTTTTAGTGTTTCTTTAGCGTTAATGCCCGTTACGTCCTTTTAACACCGTTTGGACTTTTGACGGTCCAAACGCTCCATGAATTTCTTCTGCTATGTATTCTATATCAGTCCCCTCCACTTGAAAAGAACTCATCCTCGAGTTCACCAAAGGCAATAGATGAGAGTTTGGCGCATGGTACTCGAATAAATCTCGCACGTTGAAAGTCTTCGAAATAGCCATACCATCAGGGAGATCAACGACATAAGCATTGTCGTTAATCTTGTGCAAGATCTTACATGGGCCGATTTTCTTCTACTTCAACTTATTGTACGTACCCACTGGGAACCTTTCATTGCGTAAATGAACCATAACCATATCACCTTCTTTAAAAACTTTCAAACGCCTGTGTTTGTCAGCTGCAACTTTATACTTGGTAGCGGCTTCTTCCAAATGCTTCTTGACGTCTGTATGGATTGACATCATCTTTTCAACCATATGGTTAGCAACAACACTCATACCTGGTAATTTCGGCAAGGGGACAAAATCTAGAGTGTGTGGGGAGTCGTCCGTAGACAATCTCGAATGGTGGTTTGCCGGTAGAATGATTAACCACATTATTATAGGCAAACTCGGCTTGGGCAAGTGCAAAATCCCACTGCTTCGGTCTCTCGCTAGATAAACTCCGCATGATATTCCCCAAAGTACGGTTCACCACTTCTATCTGGCCATCTGTTTGGGGGTGACATGTACTGCTATACTACAACGAAGTATCCAAACATTTCCATAATGTACGCCAGAAATGGCTCAAGAACTCGCTATCACGATCAGAAGTGATAGTCTTGGGGAGACCGTGCAAGCGAACAATTTCCTTGAATAACAAATTGGCGATGTTGGTGGCATCCGACGTCTTTTTGCACATGATAAAGTGTGCCATCTTTGAAAACATGTCAACCACCACAAACACAGAATCCATACCTCGTTGAGTCCGCAGAAGACCCAACACAAAGTCCATAGATAGATCTTCCCATGGTACATTAGGAATCGGTAATGGAATGTAGAGACCTATATTTTGCGCATGACCCTTGGCTGCTTAACAAGTGTAACATCGCTGTACATAGCGTCCCACGTCTCTTTTCAACTGTGATCAATAGTATCTGTCTTCAACTAAGGCAATACCTTTGTCACGTCCCATGTGACCGCCTAATCCTCCACCATGCTTTTTCTCGAATAATGTGTTCTTGGAGAGAACTTTTGGGAATGCATAATCGGCTCCCTTTAAAAAGAAAACCTCCCTGAATCTGATATTCACCCGAACCCAGTTGTCCAGATGTGCATTTAGTCCACTCGTACTGGAAATCTTCATCATCGGCATACAAGTCCTTTAAGTAATCGAACCCGATTACCTCAATTTGGACAGTCGTAAGTAAGGTAGCTCGTCGGCTCAACAATCAGCTACTTTGTTCTGCTCCCCGGACTTGTGCTTTAGGACAAAAGTAAACTCCTAGATCGTAACAATCCATCTAGCATGCATACAATTTAGAGTTGTTGAGTTGTTGATGAATTTTAGAGCTTGATGATCCATATGCAAGATGAATTCTCACTGTACCAGATAGTGCTTCCAGTGTCGTAGAGATTGTACTACCGCATACAACTCCAACTCGTACGTGGACCACTTCTTCCGAGCGTCACTCAACTTTTCACTATAAAACGCAACCGGTCGTCTCTCTTGAGAAAGAACAGCTCCAATACCTATGTAAGAGGCATCACAGTCTACCTTGAATAATTTTTCGAAGCTAGGTAGAGCTAATACAGGGGCAGAAGTTAGCTTTTCCTTGATCAACGCAAAACTCTGTTCGGCTTCGTCTGTCCACTGAAATTGTTTCCGTTTCTACTTCAAGCAATCTGTGAGTGGAGTGACAATACTGCTAAAAGTGGCCAATCCGTGGAAGCTATGTACCTCACTAACAGATTTAGGCGTAGGCCATTCTCGAATGGCTCTCACCTTTTCTTCGTCTACTTTGATGCCCGATGAACTCACCATGTAACCCAGAAACACAAGACTGTCGGTCAAAAAACTGCACTTCTTGAGATTGACGTATAGACTATTCTCTTGAAGTACAGTAAACACATCCCTAAGATATTGGTGAAACTAGGGTTTTTCCACGTCGTTGGTTACTGAAACCCTAGAATCAACAAGATTTGTAATTTTTATCCGATTATCCTGCAAAAAGATGAGATTTTGTATAGGGATTCGTGTCGGATATCGTATCCTCACTCGGGGGTTAGAGAACGCGCAGTACAGAACATAAAATGATGGATTTTTCACAGAATTTGTTTAAAAAAAATGATGGAAGGATGAGAATGGTGATTAAGGGATCGGATTAAAACATTTTTTTTTTGTTGGGAAGATTCAAATATTTATCATTTCTTTAAAGAAACACTATAAGAAATAAACAAACCTCTTTCAAAAGAGACTAGAATGAACAAACCCGAATATTATTGATCGAACAAATTCCACTTACATTTTCTGAATCAACTTACTAATAATCAACGAAGAAGAAAGAAAGAAACGAAGAAAAAAAAATAATAAAAAAAACTAACAAGAAAGCTACCCAAAGAAGAGATGAGGGAGAGAGAAAAAGTGAAGGATTTTTTCACCCTAAAACGATAAAGGGATGGTGGCTGGGAGATGCACTAGCAGGCGCATAGCGGCAGCTACAAAGAAGACCGGCCGGAGTTGTAGGTCGGAGATCGCAGGTGTGCCTCCAACTGGTAGAGATGGATTGCAAGGGCGTGGTGTAGCATGTTCTTGTGGCCGACCGTGGAGGAGGGCGGTGTGCAGCACTTGCACGTGGTTGGAATGAGAACCAGGCAGTGTTCCTGCTAGTGGGTTGCCATGGAGATGGCTATGCAGCACGCATGGACGGAGCAAGAGGGAGAGGAGGAGATGCTACTTGTGAGCATGGTGGAAGAGGCATTGACCGGTGGTGGAGCTTGATGCAGAGCAGCGTTCGTGCACACAGCAGCAAGAAGAATGGTGGTTGAAGATGCTAGCTAGGTGCTGCGTTGCTGGAGGAAGGAGCGGTGGAGCTTCAGGCGGTGTGCAAGGGATCACGTAAGCGATGAGGCAGGGTGCTGCAGGCGCTGGAGACGAGGGCGGTGAGAGTTGCAGTCCACTGGAGAAGAAGGGAAGAAGATGAAGAAGAAGAAGATGAAAAAGAAGAAGAAATAGAAGATGGGAAAGAAAGAAGAGAAGGGGGCAAGAGAAGAGGAGGAGAGGGGATCCTTTGGAGAAGACGGTAGGAGAGTTGATGATGGTGGTGGCGGAGCGCCGGCAGAGACGGTGGCTGTTCACATGGAAGGGGACGGCAATCCAAGCTGCAGTGATTGAAAACCCACCGTTGGGTTTTGTGGAGGTGCTGGCGATCCAGCAGGGGCAAGGAGATGGAGCTAAGGTGGAGAAAAACGGAGTTGCAGATGGCCGGAATTCTGCAACTCTGGCGAGAAAACAAAAGAGGAGAAGATGAAGAAGAAGGTGAAGAAAGGAAGAAGAAAGGAGAAGCAAAAGAAGAGAAAATCGTGGGGGGTTTTTTGGGAAAAAGAGAGGTGAAGATGGGAGAGGGATTATGGTTCCAAAGAACCCTTCTTTTCTCCTTAAAAAACTTCCCTATTTCCTTTAATGGAAATATGAGATTTTTCAAATATATATATATATATATTTTTAAGGAAAACCTTATTTTTCTTTGGGGAATTTTCCCATTTAGTGGACCCCCCTTTTTATATATATTTTTCAAAAATTAGTTTAAAAGTATTCTAAATTTGCGGGGTCCACTAAATGGCCAGGTTGTGGGCCACAGATGATGATGGGCCAGCATTTTAGCTCAGTCAAGGCCCATATGATTGAACGGGGGATGATGAGGACTATAGGATTCTAAGATAATGAGATGGATCGGATGATAGACATGGATGGTGATGATCAGATGGATAATCAGACGATGAAGATCATCCAAGTTAGTCCATAGGATAGAGTGATTGCAGGCAGAGAGAGGATATGTTGATTTGGATTTGTGAGCAGAGAGAGTGAGGATCTAGAGAGAGGAGAGAGAAAATATTACAAAATAAAGAGAAAATGATAATAGAGGGTCTTGAACCCTGGTCCTTGACTTGGTTTTCTACATGCTTTACCAATTGAACAAGTCCTCATCATATGTTAGTTGACGAGCTTTAATCTCCTTTGAGGGCCTGTCTCTCCTTCTCCCTTAATCGTCTCTCGGGCTTTTCCTACTTTCTGGCTCTTCCAGCATTTGGCATGTATCTTCTTGTCCTCAGCCTGTAGGCTCTTGTGCTTCGGTCCCAGACTCTGGTAGTCAGTTTTGGGCCCGTATTTCATCAAAATCATCCGGTTAGTGCTCTTGCGATAGAAAAATCGCGTAATGAGATTTCTACAAAAAGGCTTCGCATGTGGATCAAAGAATTGCGTATGAATGCATGCGAATAAATGATTTTGATCAGAAAAGTGTGTTCTACGCAATGAGAGAAACTCTTACGTAGAAATGTTGATAAAAAATACAGTTTTACGTAGGAGATTGTGATAACGCCAGAAGGATAATTGCTTAAAATAAGCACTTTTGAGCGAATATCAGTTGGACATGCTTGTTCTCATCACGGCTATAAATTAGGATATCGTCAAAGTAAACGACCACGAACCGCCCAATAAAGGGTTTGAGCACCTGGTTCATCACTCTCATAAACGTACTGGGTGCATTGGATAACCCAAAGGGCATTACCAACCACTCATACAAGCCTTCTTTCATCTTTAAAGCTGTCTTCCATTCATCGCCCGGCCTGGTACGAATCTGATGATAGCCACTCTTCAAATCAATCTTGGAAAACACATTGGCACCTTCAAACATATCTAACATGTCATCAAGACGTGGTATAGGGAACCTATACTTCACGGTTATCTTGTTGATGGCTCTGCTTTCTATGCACATCCTCCAACTCCCATATTTCTTAGGAGTTAACAAAGCTGGCACTGCACAATGGCTCATACTTTCTCTGATCGATCCCTTACGAAGTAGTTCCTTAACCGGCCCTTGTAAGATTTCGAACTCTTTCGGGATCATTCGATAATGTGGCAGATTAGGCAAGCTTGCTCCAGGGGCTAGGTCAATGTGATGTTGTACATCCCTCGTAGAGGGCAGTCCACCTAGCAAGTCTTCAGGCATAATCTCTTCGAATTCGGCCAACAAAGGTCTCAATTTGTCAGGGACTTCTAACGTGTTTGCATCGTCTCCCTTCACAACTATGGCATACATCTCCCCAGTCTCCTTAGAATCTTCAATAATGTCGCTAACAATTAGAAAAGATCGCCCCTCAACTTTAGAAGCTTTGGGACAACTCTCTCTTGTCATAGGGGCAAGGATAATTTTAACCCCCTCATAGATGTAGAAAACAAATAATTAAAATAATTCATAATTCAAATAATTCAATCAATTAACTAAATGTGTAGAGGAGGTGAGAACATGTTCTCAATCAAAGGACTATATGCCAACCTTAAAAATAAATAAATAATGTTTTAAAACAATCAAAATAAAGTCTTCTAAAGTGTAGGATCGACTCCCAAATCCTCGCCGATCTCCTCGAATGCACCGGAGTCTTTCGCCTCAAAATTATCTCATGTACCCGGCTCCTCAAAATTTGAAAATTGTATCGGTGTAGCAACATAAGCCGATGCCCAGTAATACAACAGTGTGCATGGTATGATGTCATACTATACAAGTTTTTAACCAAGGTATGCATCTCAATCATATAATAAAGATGACATGAATATGAGGGTGAATGCAAGTGAGTACGGGATGCAAATGCAACTAGTACCCATAACCACATAGGGTCTCTATCTCCTTCCCGCACTAGGAGCGGTCTCATCGACCCATCTGCAGGATATAATAACGTCTGGGGCCTTTCACCGTAGGGTACTGAACCCTGATTAATTGATAAAACTAATATAAACGTATATAATATACTTCAACATCGTTCCCTTATGCACCCCTTATATGAAATGACGTGATGATCATGGTATGACAACAAGATGGTACTAGGGTTACATGGCATAAGCACACATGCATTTAACATTTAAATGAGAATATAAAATGAACACATGATCATCAAAAGTGATAACATGGGAACGATCAACACGGATGAACAATATAAGTAGAAATCACAAGAGAATCCAACACTCCATAGCCGAACCCTATGAGGGATCCATGATACAAGGTCGAACCCTAAAGAGAAATCCAAGACACTTGGCCGAACCCTATGAGAGATCTAAGACACATGGATGGGATCCCCATGCATATAATTCTAAGTCAAACAATGCTAAAACCTTAATAGTCAATAATCATGAGCGAACCACTGAGGGTTCCCAAGGCCATTAATCGTCAAAAATTCAAGAAATAAGTTTTTTTGTAGAAAATATGTTTCTTTGTAAAAATCATAACTAAATAAATATAAATTAAAAAAATACAAACTCAATGGATTTGAAGATTATATTTACTGAGGTTTCTATGAAAAATAAATTCAAAAGTATTTATGTCTAAAATCTAAGTTGAAATTCTTAAAGAAATGGAATGCACAGAATCTGAAATTTTGGATTTTTAAAAAAAGGTCAACAGCTTAGAAAAATTATAACTAAATAAATATATATATCCTAAAAATACAAAATCAATGGATCTAGAAAATAGATTCACATAGGTTTATAAAAAAAATAAATAGAAAAATATTGAGTTTCAAAATATATGTGTAAATCCTTAATCAACTGGACTGCACAGAATCTTGAATTCTGGGTCTTGTAGAAAAGTCCAACACATTATAAAAATTATAACTAAATAAATAAATATAAAAAATACAAACTGAACTAATTTGGAAACTAGATTCATAGGGGTATCTATGAAAAATAATTATAAAAATATTTCGATTCAAAATATAGATTAAAATCTTTAATGAACTAGACGATACAGAATCTGAAATTCTATGTTTTATAAAAACGTACAGTACCTTTGAAAAATTATAACTTAATAAATAAACATCCAAAAAATACAAAGTCAATAGATTTGGAAAATATATTCATAGAGGTATCTATGAAAAGTAATTAGAAAAATATTATGATTCAAAATATAGATCAAAATCTTTAATGAACTAGACCGTAAAGAATATGAAATCCTGGGTTGTGAAGAAAATGACAGCACTTTAAAAAAATTATAACTAAATAAATATAAATAAAAAAAATACAAACTCAACTGTTTTAAAAAATAGATTTATAGAGAGTTGCAGCAAAAATAATTAGAAAAATATTTAAGTTCTAAAAATACCACGAAAATTATAAAGAACATGGTTATTTGTTATGGGTGCCAAATAAGTAATGGCCAAATCCATCATTGTGGCACACTAAATCATGCCCAAATTAATTTATAGTGAAGATCTACCATTATATAATGAAAGAAAAATAATAACTTGAAGAAGAACAAGCATAGGATGGATCAAACACACTTACCTTAAGGTTTCTTGAACTTTAATGGAAATTGAAAGTTTTTTCAAATTTGAAAATCGTCGGATCGCCATCTCCTTGGAGTATGTTCTTCTATTTGGAGTCCCCGTCAATTCTCCCTTCTTGCTCGAGTGCGATTTGTGTCCGGATGAAGGTTTAATGGAGATTTTTCTATTATTTAATGGAGTTTGGGTTTGTGAAAGCTTCTAAAGATTTAGGGTTTTCATAAATAGGTTTAGGGAAGGATTAGGGTTTCTATTTTAATAAAATTCGTAACTATCAAATGGATGACTTTTTCAACCCTCAAAAACTTATATTTTACATTACTAATGGGTTAGAAATGGGCCCAAGGCCCATATACATCAACTAGGCTTCATTTAAGAATATTATTAAGCTCAAAAGGCTTCTAGATTAGCCATACGGGCCCAACCAACAATCATAACACAAATAATTATTCATTAATTCAATTAAACTATATTATATATTTTAAAAGTTCATTCAACAATGTATTGACACATGTCACACACACATAAATCACATAAAATAGTCCAAATACATAAAATAATAAAAAAGTTCAAAGCCCCAAAAAAGTGTTAAATGACATCGGAATGATTCGAAAGTGATTCGCAGGTCCCACACTCTTATTAATTAAATAAAATATAATTAAATATTATTTTTTGAAAAATATAAGAATGGTAGGAAAGTTTAAAAATTACGAAAATACTATTTTTGTCGAAATCTCTCGCTAAGGTTTTTATGTCTTAAGAAAGTTCAAAATTTCACAGGTAAGTTAGTAAGGATAAAATAGGAATATTTTTGTTGTCTCGGGCCTACAAAATAATATTTTTATAAAAGTTCTGGAATATTAGCTAGGGTAAGAAAAACTCCCCTACAAGGTATAGTTCAATATTCTTAGCAAGAATTTAGCCCTAAAGAGCGAGTTTCAAAAATAGCAAATTTTTCAAAGTTGTCAGAATAAAACCAAATTAAACAGACATACTTAACAATGATATTAAACCATAAAAACAATAATAGAAGTCGAAAAAATGTTTAGGTTTTTATTATTAGGTGAATTTATCATAATATCATAGAACGAAAGTTCAGGGTATTACAACACTAATTCGAATGGTGTCCGGGTTGGCTACACTGATAACACTTAATCGGCTGTGGTGGAGAGTACGGATTTGAGGGCATACCTCTGCTAGTACTGCCTCCTCCACCTGGCCTGACCTGACTACTCCCCGAATCTCAACTTGTAGTCGGTGCTTGGGTACCTCCCCGGACTGGTGTTTTACTCGGAGTCTGCAATGACTCTTGCACTATTGTAGGTGCAAAAGACTTCTCCATGGTTTGACTTCGTAACTCTGGGCGATCAAGTTGGGTTTCAACCTTGGTTGCTAGCTGTACTGCGTCAATCAACGTGTACACAGGTTGCATCACGACCCGATCCTGGACGGTCATTCGCAATCCTCCCAGGAATCTCGCCACTAGCTGTGACTCAGATTCAGCTAGATCATTGCATGCTGATAGCCGGTAGAATTCTGCAACATAATCTCGGATTATGCGATTTCCTTGACGACAATTTTGATATTGCTGAAATAGTACCTGATCATAATCGGTGGGAAGGAAACGCACCCTCAACAATTGCTTCATCCATGGCCATGATCGGATTGGGGCTTTGGCCTGACAGGTTCGCGATAGCTATAACTGCTCCCACCAAGCCGAGGCTCCTCTTTTAAGCTTGTAGGCTACGAGCTTAACCCTCTTTTCTTCAGCGATCTCCATGTATTCAAAGAACCGTTCGACCTCCAAAAGCTAATCGAGGAAATCCTCAATGTGGAGAAACCATTGAAGGAAGGAAGGTCCACCTTGAAATTAAAATCGCGATCTTGCAAGGTATTCCTTCACCCTTATTGTTGAAGAACAAAATTATCGATCTCTTCATCGCTATACTCACTGTCATAGCCTCGCCTGCTATTATTCTCGATCCTTGGATCATGATCACACATATTTTTATTGTTGGGTATCGATCGTTCATTACCCTGAATCTGGTTTCTATCGAAAGCCAGAGTTAATTGTGCAATCGCGGCATGCATATCCTGTAGTGATTGCTAAGTCTCCAGTTGGAAGGCCTCAAACGTAGATGCCGATACAGATCAATTCTCGGGAGCACCATCCACGAGGTTTGTCTAGCTGAGTCCATCATTGGCAGCCATGGAATAAGGGAAATTCTCGCTCTGATACCAACTTGACGTAGCGGAAGCGCGAAGTTAATCACGAAAACGAACTGGGAAGAAGAACACCGTCTTCAACCAGAAATAAAACTTGAATCCACAAGAAAGAAAGTAAAATAAGAATTAAACAATAAATTCATTCATTCTTTCGTCAAACTACAACCCTCTTAAATAGGGCAAATCAGTAAAGAGACTTAGAAACTTACTAAAAGTCTAAAACGGCTAAAATAGGAAAAAAGACAAAAAAATAGAAATTCTCACTAATCGTAGAATGGATAGTTGTATATCTTAGAAACATATCAGAATCGACGGGGAATGATTCTGACTTTCACGACTCAAGTTATTGCTAAAATGAAATTCTCAAAAAATAGCCAAAATGCCGTTTTGACCCACTAGACGATGAAATTTGGTTAAAATTAGGCGTACACCATGAGCACAGCTCATGACTTTTGAAGATCTCATCGTTTCCTTTCAAAGAAGTCCGGCTCCGCGTAGTTCTGACACTAAAGACAATTACATTAATGCCTATTACGTCATTTTTAGTATTTCTTTAGCATTAATGCCCGTTACATCCTTTTAACACCGTTTGAACTTTTGACGGTCCAAATGCTCCATGAATTCTTCTGCTATGTGTTCTACATCAATGAACAAGAGGAACTTAATGTCAAGTCTGGTACTTTACTAGAGTTGAATAATCAAATCCCAATAGTTTCGATCGACTCACCAATTGAAGAACCTGAAGATTAGTAACCATGATCGATACAAGAAGATTCATCCTTCAAACCTAAAGACAGAGAGATTGCTTCATTGACTCCAGTGGATTCCGAGTTACCTTATTATGATTTCATTGGAGTTGATGAGATAAACTCAATTGCCTGTAATCGTGTGATTCTTTGTTTGGAGATTGGGTTAACCCACAGTGCAAATTCAACATTCTACTTGGTTGACGCAAAAGAAGAAATTTAAGGGCAAATACTCCAAATACCTCTTCTGTTGAAAAAGTCAATTGCAATATCTCAATTTGAATTCGAGGTCAAATTCTTTTCAACCGGGAGGGTTTGATGCAGGAGCAATCACGTGCATATCAAAGAAAAGAAAATGGGCATTCAGTTCAACAAGGAGGATTCCACGTGGGTCCCACTTGAAGATACATTTCCTTTAATTTAGTTGTTCATTAAGATTTTTGTTTCCTAGTACAATTAGGATTTGCTATTTAGTCGGTTTATTTCCTAGTAGAATTAGGATTTGCTATTTTAGTAGGATTTAGATTTAGAATTTTATTTTCCTATAAATATAAGCATCGATATGTAATGGGGATAATTTTAGAAATTTGAAGAAGAATTCTGGTTTTCATTTATTGGTAGCGTTGATTCTACCCATTCTTGGTGGTGTTGGCTCCATCAAAGCTTCCGTGTGCTGTTGATTCCTCACAAGCATCTATCAATATGTATATGTTGATTGGGCTTGGGTTAGGTCGGGTTGCTTGGAGCCTCAACTCGAGCTCAACCCGATTTTGATCGGGTTTTAAAAACCAGACCCAAACCTGAGCCTGTGTTTTGAAGAGACCAACCCAACCCGAGCCCAAAGTCGAGTTGAGCCCGTCGAGCTTGGGTTGAACCAGCCCAAGTTGGAGCCTTAATCTCCTAGGCCAAAAAACCAACCAACCTGAACATGCATGGTACATGGTTAGAGAAATTGTTAGAATAATATAAGAGGTGTTTGGGGCTCAAGGATCTACCAAGAGAGACCCATCAAATGGTGCATCGTTCCCTCCTCTGTGTCTGACACTGTTCTTATGAACTAGCACCATGTAGCAAACTGGGATGGATAATAAACAGTAAGGAAACCTAAAAGATTTGTAAAATTCAACAAAGATAATACTAATAACAAGATTTTGAACTATGTCAATCATCAAACAAGTTTCATTTCCTTGTTGAATTCTTCCATTTCATTCACCCACAGATCTGCAAAATCACAGTTCTTCCATGACTCAAACCAAGGCCCTCCAGTAGTATAGTGTATGGCTTTCGGCATTGTTGTTGGGTCGTCCTGATCAACCTTATTATGACCCACCAGGAAATTCCAAACGAATGGGATTGACCCAATCTCATGATCATCAAGCCACATGAACCTGTGAAGAAAAGCACCCGTCTGGGAATTCACCAGCTCAGGCGTCAAAACCCGGTTCTTCGGATGCCCGCAGTTATAAAGCACCATTGAAGACCAGTTCTTCCTTGGGTAAACTGTCTGCACTACCCCATCCATCTTCGTGCTCTCCTTAGGGGTGTAATCGTGCTGAACACACATAACGGCGTAATTATCGTCAATCAGCTCCGTCAAGTCCTTAATGTCTGACATGTACAGAAAATCACAGTCGACAAACATTGCCCAGCCATTAAAATTGGCCAGATATGGAGTCAAGAACCGACTAAATGAGAACTCCGTGCTCTCAGTTGGGCCTCTCTCGCGCCAGTATAGACCATTGATCCTAAGATTCGACTGTTTGATTGGTAACACTTCGACCGGAATCGAAGCCCGCTTCAAGATCGAGTAGCGGCAGACTTTGTAAGCAAGATCCTCACGAGGATCGTATCCCACGAAGATCTTGAATGCCTTTGTGTTCCAATTACTCAGAGGAGATTTAGTAACAACGGGATCCGCAGATAGGAGCTCCTTTCCGTTCGAATCCACAAGAACAAGAGGCGAAGACATTTCAAAAAGCTAACCCTAAAGAGATAGCGAGACTCTTCTAGAACAAAAGTAAGTCGCAGATCTGGGAAAATAACGAGTAGATAAACTTAGATTCGTCGTCGAAATCGGTAAAAAAAAAAACGGAATAATTTAATTATGCAAAACAAAAATTCAGAATTTGGTAATCTTAGAATTCAGATCGACAGTTATCCTTGCCCTTTTAACGGGAAATCTCAAGAAAAAACAAAAGATTCGTCGAATTGCTCTGCTACGTGTTTGGGATGGAGTTTGTTGATGATGATGAAGAAAAAGGAACGAATCATCCAGCTGGTTTTCAGATCGATCATGTACGTCAGTAATAAGACGAAAATGTGGAGAAAAAACAGAGAGAAGAGAAGGAAATAATCTATCTGGTTTTTTCTTGTAGATCCGTACGAGATCTCTCTCTCTGATCCCAACATGAGAGAGAGAGAGAGAGAGAGAGAGAAATTTTGAGGGGGCGTTTCCCGCGTGTAAGAGGAAGACTTGTTTTGTTCACGTTGTACGGTAATCGCTCCGCACACCGATGCCTACGCCAACGGTTCATATCCGATTAATCCGCGTCTTAAACGTAAAGCAAAGGATCGATATTATCTGTCGGCGTGTAATTATGGCAACCGCATTGGAGCTGTACAATTCCAGTTCATTTCCTGCGAAATGTGTGATTTTCCACGACACGAGTAAACCTTCGCTCACACCCCGCTGTGAGCGAAGCCGATCACAGCCCACAGTATGAGCCACGTGGCGCACTCTTAGAGGGTTCTGACAATATGGATGTTTGGCGAATCACTAGGTGGACCTGCAAATAATAAATCGTCTTGATTTATGATTTACAAACTTTAGATCTTTGCACCCAAATAATGCTCAAATTCATACGCTTAAAATCAATCTATAAAAATAACTTCAATCCAACGCTTATAAATCACTGATCATATTAATTTTTTGTTTGTTAGTCCATCTAATGATTGGACAAACATCCATACGGTCAGTGTCCACTGAGACTGTTCCACGTGGCTCATACAGTGAGCTGTGATCGGCTTCGCTCACATCCCTGAATGTGAGCGAAGGTTTACTCAACACAACACACTTTGATATTTTCAAAGTGTCAGGGCGAGGAGTATGTGCGGTGGAGAGTAAAACTTGCCTGACCACACCCATAATATAAGCCATGTGGTACACTTTTCGAGGACAATTAAACTAAGGTTTAAAAAACGGCTGTTATAACGAAAATAACGGCCGTTATAACGGATTCAGACCTACCCCGTTACATTATGGATCGTTAAAACGCCCAGAAAATAACGGCCATTATTTTCATTATTTTTCTGTTATAACGAAAATAACGACCGTTATTTTCTGGAAAATTTTGTGAAAAAAAAATGGCCGTTATAATTTCCCATTATTTTTCCGTTATATTCCGTTATTTTCCATTTTTGAAAATTTGAAATTCAAAATTTGAATTTCAGCACCATTTTTTCCGTTATTTTTCATTTTTTTCCCATTTTTGCCCCTGAACGTTTTTTTTTCATTATAACAGAAAAAATGGTAATGCCCCCCGTACGTTAGACCATTATAGGCCCCCTTTAAACCTTGAATTAAACAATTAGAACCAACCTATGATTATTTTGAAAACATAAATTATGGGCAAATAAACAATCCAAAAATTGGCTTTAATCAACTATCCCTTTATATGCATATCTAGCATATCCATATCTGTTTTATTGTTTATTGTTGCTAGAGTACCCATCTCTTTGCCAAAATCGGGTGTGAGTGGCTGAGATCCATCGTCCAGTTTGGGGATAAGATCTCGGCCCTTCTATATTGAAGCCTATAAGATAGGGTATAAGTGGGGAGACAACCACTGTCACTTGTTATATAGATATCACGAGGGGGCCGGGTTTTCTATGTTGAAAAAACATAGTTTATTGGTAATAATTTCTATTTTTTCAAAGTGATGAGCATGAAATAAAACGTACATATTGTTCCTCAAGATATTTGTTGGACACTAGCTCCT